>BQUP01000005.1:639809-1025650 GCA_022835595.1 Cystobasidium ongulense | reverse complement strand
ACCACAACCAGCATTGATGGGAATCCGTCTGTCCCCGTTGAGTATGGGCTCGATTCTGCGGGTAGTACGGTCACAACCAGCACGCTGCTTCCAGCTGGGGTCACTCCAAAAGACACATCGGTCTCCAGATCAAGTACAACGTATGACGCGAATGGTAAACCACTTTCCTATATCGGGTACAATGCGAAGGGGGAGCCAGTAACTACCGCTGCCCTTGAACCGGCAACCGCTGTGACAACTATTTATACCACAACCAGCATTGATGGGAATTCGTCTGTCCCCGTTGAGTATGGGCTCGATTCTGCGGGTAGTACGGTCACAACCAGCACGCTGCTTCCAGCTGAGGTCACTCCAGAAGACACATCGGTCTCCAGATCAAGTACAACGTATGACGCGAATGGTAAACCACTTTCCTATATCGGGTACAATGCGAAGGGGGAGCCAGTAACTACCGCTGCCCTTGAACCGGCAACCGCTGTGACAACTATTTATACCACAACCAGCATTGATGGGAATCCGTCTGTCCCCGTTGAGTATGGGCTCGATTCTGCGGGTAGTACGGTCACAACCAGCACGCTGCTTCCCTCGGCTGAGCCAGCCGATGGAATAGATCCTGTTGGTGCAGTCTCCACCCAATCCACCATCACAGTTGATGGAAAGGCGGTCTCAGTCGTTCAATTCAATAGAGAGGGGATTCCTATAATCACAAATCCTCTTTCTCCACCAAGTGAGGTGCCGAAAGTTGTTGCTACAAGTACGATTACAGGCGACGGAAACACTGTCTTTATCATCGGTTACGGCTCCGCAATGGAGCCGCTGACCACTTTCACTCTCAAGTCAGCTGAGGAGCCAGTCACCACAATTCCCGTCACTACGCCCGAAAATAACGCAATAGCTGAAGGGGCCAGTCCGACTAGTGCTGTCGTCACGCGCACCGAGTCAACTGTCTTAGATGGGCGTACGGTCGTACAGGTGTACGAAGTGGACGGAAAAGGTTCAACTGTCGTTATCAGTACCCTAACGCCCATCATCGGCGGCCCGGAAAATTCCAAGTCCACAACTGTCAACCCGCCTGTGACTACAGACCAAAAGCCTAACGATAACGGCGCATCGCCCACCGAGACCCCCGCCAGTCCGCCGGAGGTGACGACGCTCACGCCCATAACTCAAGGAAACCGTCTCGAAGGACTCGACAACCCTCTACAGGCCTCACCGCCGGGAAGCGAGACTCGGGTTGAAAGCCCAACGCTCACACCTGTGCCCGATGTCCCAACTACTCTGCTTCCCAGTATCCCTCTGGCAGATCTCAAGACGGATACAGCCAAAGAGACTACGCCAGAAGCACCGAGAAACACATCACCCGAGCCTTCCAAGACTACTAGTACTTCCAAGTAAGTGGGAAGCGCGCGGGTGACACAGAAATCCACATGCCAGGCTTTAAGCCTGCTTGGCGCGTGATTGTCGAAACAGCACCCATGACTGACGTTTCTCTTCTGACAGCCCGTATGCCTGGGTTCCGACCTCGACTCTTCTGCAGAACCCGTCAGCCACTGAAGCGTCATCCGAGCAGCCTGCATCAACCGAAACAAAAGTTACGATCCCTCCTGGGGAGGACGCCAAGTTGGCCAATGAGCCGAAATCTTCAGAAGAATCGCAGGCTTCAGCGTCGAGCACTGCCGATGCAAAGGCTGCTTTGCCATCTGAATGGCCTAGTAGTATTGTCCCACAGCAAGATGCGGATGCTCTAGAGGATGGCGACCAAAGCGAGGCTGTGGGCCTGGTCGGAGCAAGAACAGCAAAGAGGCCCGCTGATACATCTGTGATATCAATTTTGTTCACGAAAGCATTGTCCTGGTCGTGGCTCCTATCGCAGGGAGATGCTTCCGGCCAGGTCTTTGCCTATATGCCTGTCTTGATCGCCACCTCATTGGGCCTAGATCCGTCAGAGATTGTTACAATATCGTTGGAGGCATGGAAGCCGGCTAAATGGACTGGAGATGGGGCTGATGTGTGAGTAGCTAATGGTCAGCCGCTCAAGACCTATTGACGAATGTTCCCTTTTCCCCAGACGGTCAGTTTGGGTCGGCCATATGCCCTCTAAGAAGGTTGACTTCCTAGCAGCCTTGATGGTTAACACCTCTAGCGATCTCTACACTACAAGCAAGCCTATTACCAAGCAGTTGGCAAGCTGCATTGATCCTTCTCTGCCCTTGCTTACATTGCAAAACTCCCTGGGAATTGATCCCAGCGGCGCATCCCCTGCCGACCAGCCAGACGAAAACGCTGGTAAAATGAGTAACAAGACCACAGCCTTTGTTGCCTCTGCTGCAGCACTAGGAGCGATAGTACTAGCTGTAGGGGCTTTCTTCGGCTCTCGATATGCAATAAAGAAGCGAAAAATCGCTGCGGAAGATAGTCTGCACGGCTCGCGCTATTCTGGTAGTGATGCAAGCTTCTCAAGTCCTCCACGACATCACGACATACCAGGCTTTAGTTCGGCTGCTGCGCCTATGGACAATTGCCCGCTCTCTGCTCCGATGAATGAAAACAACAACGACTACCCACGCGATAGCGAGTATTATGGTACACAATCAGACTATCCAGTCACGGAGCGCGATTCGATGCGCGATACCTACGCCAGTCTACCCCCGACGGGCCCTCTGCCTCCACCACCTGAAGCGTACAGACAGTCCACGAACTCGGAAACAATCGCTCCTCTGGGTCGGAATGGCGCAAGTTCATACTATCCCACAGAAAGGTCTTATAGGACTACATTACGCTCGGGCTCAGGCAGCAGTGTGCAAAGTGAAATCCTCGGTCCGCGACAGGCTTCGATGGAAATACCAATCCGGGATACTTGGTGGAAGCATGCGTCACAGTGGAATGATGCAGGTGGTCACGCTGATGCCGGACGAGGCTGTTCGGTCATGTCTGATCCAGCACCCAAAAGCGGAAGAATCGTAACCCTCGAACGACCGTTTTCTGCTTCTACTTACTCTACCTTGAGGACTGCGGATGGAGGAGGCTTCAACTCTGCTAACCCGTTTTCACAGGCAGCGCCTTTCGGTCGGCGCTGGCCTAGCACCAAACCTTCGAAGATTTCTGCTCCATACTTGCAGGACAACAGCCTTATGCTATAGGTTTGAGCTGGCGATGGCATGTGAGCGATCGCTGTGTATGTCTTTATTGGGCGTTGGTGAATGCAATCATTGCATCAGGTACATATTGTAAGCTCGTTATACAGTAGGTCTGGTATATTCTGTATCCTTCTCAGAGTGCGGCGCGTTTCTCAGCCTTTCCATTTCTGGCCACATTTATACCCAAAGATAGCGGTTTTTACGATTTGAAGTGTATATATTTGAGTGCGTCTAGAATAAATGCAACGGCTATCTCTGCATGCCTTGACAGTCGCATCTCTATACCTTTTTGCATCACTTTTTATTATGTTTGCCACACTGGCGCTTGTTTACCGTACATTGTCGACGTGAACTGCTCATTCTCTGCATACATCGACATTCAAGCAAGGCATCGACACACACAGCAGGTTCAGCAGCAGACGCGCACCACACCACACCGTCGAGTGATACCCTGCCCATGGGCTTGTGCCAGTCTGGCGAGCGAGAATGGCAGGCTATCCTCGAAACAACCTCTACGAGCAGCTCGCAATGAAGAATGGCAGCACCACCGCTCACGGCTCCACGGGCAAGAGCGCGCGACAGCAGGCTGGCCTAGCGCGGGAGATGTCTGGAATCGGGCAATATGTGGGTGCTGCCGTCCAGCTAGCTGCGCTTGATGGATGCTGACTGGCGTGCTGGCTGCCTTCCCAGATGAAGCCCGCGTTCAGCTATGCTCGCGAAGGATCAGCAAGAGTACCAGTAGCGAACAACAAGCGTCTGCCTATATCTGTCGAGAGCACTGCCTCCTCTTCAACGCTCGTGTCGGTGCAAGCAGCTCCTCCACGCAAAGCTGGCGTGGCAGCAGCGACTCGTCCTGCGGTCGCGCAGAATGGCAACAAACAGGCGCCCATTTGGACCGCTGCGCCCACCACAAAAGGCAAAGAGCGGGCCAGGCGGTACGAGGAGGTTGAGGACGATGACGGAGATGTCAGTCAGCAACTTGACGACAGTGGTTTCGCGGACACGACCTCGAACGCAAAGCGCCTCAAAGCGGGCCCATCAAATGCAATCCAAGTGAGTCCATTGCAGAAACACGTGCTGGATAATTGTCGCGCAGGCAGAAACTGTGTTGCTCACCATCGGCGTGCTTGTTCTGTAGCAGCCCACGATAGTCGACCTGCGAGAACGCCTGGCTAGAGAACGCAGAACACAGGATGGGCTTGTACAAACGATGCTGGACGCAGTCAGCGCAAACGATATGGCAAAGGTACAGCGCATCAGCAGTGCAGTGTAAGTGGAGTCAACAGAAACACGACATTGTTAGTATATAGCTAAGTCAAGTCTCCCCTGCTGATAGCACTGCCGTCAAAAGGGAGATAGAAGTGCTGGAGGGCAAAATCAATAGCTATCTCCAAGGGTCAAACCGCACCAGTGCTGCACCTAACGAAAGATCCGGTAATGCCTCGACTTCCGTGAATGGCAGACTAGCGAATAGCACTCATGCACCTCAGCGTGCCAATGGCACCGATGCCACGTTGGCGTCCAGTCTCGATGATTACGATAGCTACTTTGATGACCTGGAGGACGATGCAGTCGTTCCGGTAAAACTTTTCGCTGCAAAGCCAATACCAGGCCGAAATGGGAAGACACCCTTGCAAGTCGCGACTTCTGCACAGCAGTCTACATCAAAGCCTATCGTCGCCAAGCTGCCCATGCCGCAGGCTATGCGGAACAACATGACCTCAACTCCAAAACAACCGCCTGTTAGAACTATCGCATCGGCACCAGAAGAGCTAGAATCGTATAAATGGAGTGTAGATGTCCGTAAAGCTCTGAGACAGAGATTCAAGCTTCAAGACTTTCGTCCGAATCAGCTGAAAGCTATCAACGCAACCCTGTCAGGCAAAGACGTTTTCGTACTTATGCCTACCGGTAGGTTGATTCAGTTCGCTTCTACAGTCGCTAGTGAGCTGATTGGTATGTCAATCCAAAGGTGGTGGCAAGTCGATGTGTTATCAGCTACCAGCTGTGGTAACAACTGGAGTCACCCAAGGCGTCACGGTAGTCATTTCCCCCTTGATCAGTTTGATTGTAGACCAAGTCACTGCACTCATCAACAAAGGAATCACTGCAGTTACACTCAACAGCAACATGGATGCAGAAAATCGAAACTTCTCTCTTACTCAGCTAAGGGCCCCTGAACCAACCGCAAGACTTGTTTATGTGACTCCAGAAATGGTCGCTAAAAGTGAACAGTTTAAAGATGTTCTGCAGAAGCTCTATCAGCGCAAGAGATTAGCTAGGTTCGTAGTCGATGAAGCGCATTGCGTCAGCAGATGGGGTCATGATTTGCGTAAGTTCCTTGCCCATTGCACTAAAAAGTCAGTTCATATCGAACCTTTCATCCTTTCAACAATATACAGGCCCCGATTACAAAGACCTTAGCTGGTGTAAACGAACGTACCCAGACATTCCTATTATGGCTTTAACAGCAACAGCGAATGAGCGAGTAAAAGCCGACATCAAGGATATCTTGGGACTAGGAAGAGATTGCGTTACCCTCTCGCAGTCCTTCAATCGTTCCAATCTATACTATGAAATCCGCAAGAAAGGCGCTCAATGTTTGACAGATCTCGCTGCTTTCATACAGAATGAACACCGGAATGACTGTGGTATTATCTATTGTCTCAGTCGTCGCTCTTGCGAAGAAACTGCGGACAGGCTAAGGGATCGATTTGGTATTGCCGCAAGTCATTATCACGCTGCGTAAGTCGAGACGCTGATCTGCGAGTACTTTCCGCTGCTAAACGAACCCTTTGGATCATGCCACAGTATGGAAAAGGGCGATCGTCAACGAGTACAGATGGCTTGGCTGAAGGGTGATGTCAAGGTGATATGTGCTACCATTGCGTACGTTCGTGTTCCATCTGCCAATCCATGCGCCATGCTCATACTCAATCTTGATGCGCGTCTGCAGATTTGGTATGGGAATCGACAAACCGAATGTCCGCTTTGTGGTACATTACAACAGTGCGTCCATGCTAGCCTTTCCCGATTTGGATTGCTCTGTCGCTGACTGTTACTGTTGTATACGAACAGTTCCCTCGTCACTAGAAGGGTACTACCAGGAAACAGGACGAGCCGGTCGAGATGGTCTTCCCTCTACATGTCTCCTTTACTTCAGCTACGCCGACATGCGAACCCATGAGCGTTTCATTTACGAATCACAGGTATCAGCCGAGCAGAAGCAAAGTCAGCGGGAGATCCTGAACAAAGTCCTCACATACTGCCTGAACATATCAGACTGCCGCCGTACGCAAGTTTTGCAGTATTTCGGGGAAGAGTTCAGTCCGGAACAGTGCCATCTGACCTGTGACAATTGCGTGATGAACAAGAACATCGTCCCTAACAATGTCGATGTTACAGAAAGAGCGAAGGACATTGTTGCTCTGGTCGAGCGCATGCAGCAGGACAACCTGAGTCTGGGATACGCAGTAGATGTGTATTACGGGAGTCGCGCCAAGAAGGTGCGTAAAGTGTCAATTCCTAAACATGCTTTGACAAGATTAATGTCATGCTGATAAACCGTACCTGTAGATCGCGAATGCTGGCCATGATCAACTACCTGAAGCTGGCAAAGGATCCACAATGCACAAGACAGATGTCGAGAGACTGTTCCTTATGCTTTTGGGAGAGCGATTACTGGTAGAAAGGGAGAAGAAAAATAAGATGGGCTTCACCAATTCATATTTAGCTGTCTCGAAAGATCCAGCATCAAAAAGAAAGTTGAATTCGCTTGCCAAACAGCCACTTATAATGAGCATGAGCAAGAATCTGCCAAGGTCGAAAGAAGCTGCTCCGAGGGCACAGAAACCTGCCACATCACAGGGTAGAAGTAAGATAGTATCGATGCAAGTCGGTAAACCTGTAAGGTCTGGAGGACAGACTTTCGTTGACGAAGAAGACGAGGATGAGGAGGAGATCGAAACTATTGGAGGTACAATCGAAGAAGAAGATGACGATGGAGTCACTATTGGTACTAAGAGTACCCGCAGTATCGACAGTTCCACAGAATCTCGGAACAAAAGCAGATCACGCAATTGCAGCAATGGTTATGGCGATGAAACCGATGGCACGTACACCGAGTCCGGCGATGAAGCCGATTCCTCAGTCTCGGACGGCGAGGTGGAAGGAGATGGGGCCGGTGAAGTGGATGATGACGAAGTTGAAGTTGTGCACGGCATCAAGGACAACAGTGATGCATACGATAGCGACATCGAGCTCGTCCCAACTCAAGCGGCAGCTCCCACACCGAAAGTGAAGCCTAAAGCTAGAACGGCTAAGGGCCAAGCGACCAGTAAAGGAGCTACTGATGTTAGCGATATACGCGAACATTATACACGACATATCTTCTTCTCTCTGCAGGAGATTGCGCAAGAGGTGAGATTCATTGCCCAACCTATCAAAGAGACTCACTACTGACCTGGCGAATCATTTTGTCTGTACAGGCTGCACAAACGCAAGAAATTGAGTATGACGTTAAATTCGATGAAATTCTCCTTCGCATAGCTGCAAAGAGATGCCAGGTGAGACGAGACCAAGGCAAAAGAGACCTTGAACCGCGGCAATAACTGACAAAACTCTGTCTCATCTGCTCCATATTTGTCCGTGCTTTCTACTACGTACTTAGAGTAAGTACAGCTACAGCCACTCCATCGTATTCCGTACCACCTCTGACTGGCTTGCGTCGCAGAATTTGAGGACTTTGCGAAGATCAAGGGTTGGGATGAAGAGATGTATGATCAATTTGGAAAGGCATTCAAGGTCAGTCACGAAAGTGCGCAAGTGGGACATTGTCTTTATATTGACTCTACCGCATTCTACAGGAGGCTATCGCTAGGGAGATGACTCGAGAGCGCAAGATGATTGCGGAAGCCGAGGCCAAGAATGGCTCACTCGAAGCCGGTACAAGCACTAAACAAACACATAAGAAGTCGACGGAAAGGGTAACGTCCATATCGTCCACTTCCGCCTCTAAGAAAGGTGGTGATGGTGCCATGTAAGCCTCGGAGTTTGCACTCTCCTTGGCAATTGCTGAGCAGGTTCCTCTTCGGACATTTGCAGAAGTAAATTCTTCGCCAAAACTGAACCGAACAGCGCATCTAAGCCTGCAGTGAAAGTGCCCCCTAAGAAGGTACCTAAGAAGCCAACATCAAAGAACGTAGCTGCCAACCTACGCGAGGAGTTCACCAGCAGAGATGCAAAGAGTCGCGCTGTTCGCCGTTAAAGAGCTGGACGAAGGGCTGTTGCAATTGGCTACTATGCCTTCAAATCGTGATTCATCTCAGCACACTAAAGGGAGATAAAACCGTCAATCGTTGTATCATCACATAGCATAATTATGATTTATATTCGCTTTTTCTGCTGTCTTCCTTCGCACCTTTACACTCATGCAATACTAAATGCTGATAACTGCATATGTTCTATAACCTGGAAGCATGCCTTATCCTACTCGCGTGGCTTATAGTGGACCTCGGAGCATGCTTGCAGTTTGGAAGCTGCTTGTTCTGCCGTAAGATCTCGCTGGGGTTCTCCAAACAACTCGAAACTGCACAAGGAACTGTTCAGAAAATGGAAGGCTGGTAATCTCTTCGCCACATGGACTCACCCGACCAGAAACTTGCGCACCGATGCACTCCTTAACAAGGGTGGATCGAATGCTAGATGCAACTGAGCGGACTCGCCATACTCTTTGTCGTTTAGGCTTGGGGCTTGATAGATGCCCATGGAGTAGGGGAAAGAGCATTGGAAGACTGCAGCGTGCATCAGAGATGTCAGCTACCTGTCAGCTTGTGCAACCGAATAACAATGGTCAGGCTTACGATTATCGTATCGGCAAGTCATTTTCCGGATGACACTAGCTAGATCATCCTTTTCATCATCGTTTAAATCTAGCAAATGAGGGATGTGTCTTTTCGTAGGACAAATAATGACCTCGAATGGCCAGACAGCCCAGTAAGGTACTAATGCAGCGAAATGATCACCTCTGACTACAATCCTGGGTGATTGACTTTCGATTTCAGCTTTTGCATATTCTAATAATAGAATTGATTTATTGTTTGAATCATAGTATTGTTTTTGAGAGCGTAATATCTTGAGTGCTTCCATTGGGATATAGGATAATGTCCAAGCTTGTCCATGGGGGTGAGGATTACTGCATCCCATCATTGCACCTTTGTTTTCGAAGCTGAGGAATGACAGGATTTGTCAGTAGATATTGCATGGAGCTTGCCAATATCTGGATATGACCCACATTTGTATGTAGCGTATCCATTTGTACGTGTCTGAGACTTCCTTGTACAGGCTTTGCCTGTCCGTCGACGTGTCAGCATGGAATAGTCTCTTCGCAAGAGGCAAATCAGACCTACCACTCGGCAATGACACGCAGCATTTCCTTCTGGTTGAGCTGTGCAATAGTCAGGTCGTGTCGAGGTGAGAAACACATGACGAAACATTTCCCTCTAGCTGGTTCAGTCTTGTATAAAGCGGCCACCGCGTCTGATGTTTTAGCTGCTTCTGGAGCTAGACTTTCCGGCATTTCTACTTCCAGCTCTCTGACTGCTGCAAAGTCGTTCTATTATGTACGAAAGAGTTATTATCATGGTACACCTTTTTGAATATCAAGTCGACAAGGGGCCTCATGGGCGAAACTTACCTCGAACCGAAAGGTACCTTCGTATTTAGGGTTTTGCGCGCCTCCCATACGACTATTTCCTGGGCAGAGGTAGCATTTTGGATCGTACTGAGCAAGCTTTGTTAGGCTTTAATCCACCTCCGTGTCAGGTGCGAACTCTGGATTGAAGGGTAGGCGACGTTGGCTCACTCTGGCTCTTCTGTCTGCCCTTGCCATGGTCGCTTTGTGCGATGTGCTGGGAGAGTTGCAGTGTCGTCAGCTGGGACATTCCAGTAGAGAGGAGCTATAGGAGAGCAAGTACGGGAGCAGAGGACCCATTCGTTCTTGAGTGGATCTGTACAGCGAATACTCAGCATAAAGAGCACACTTGCATGTCCAGACAGCTTCTTCTTCGCTCACTCCAGCGTCGGTGAGAGTGGTCGCTGGGGTCAAAGTGCTGCATGGCTCGACTCGGGCTCTTCGTGCGTGACTCGAGGTGAATGTGCTGTATCTTGCAGTCAGTATGAAGAAGAAATGCGAGCTTCAGAGCATCTTTAAAATAATCGATGTCATCAAGAATCACGTGTTTTATGACTTTTTTGAGAGAATTGCCGCTTTCCTTTGCTTCAGACAGGCTGGAAGAGACAACAAGAGTGAAGATTACATCCACCTCACCATGCCCGACATCATGCAGGGACCCATCACCGTCTTCAGCGAGGTCCCCGCCGGCAAGGCTCGTCTGGGCTCTCTAATCCATGCTTTCGAGGAGAGATATGGACACAAAGCCAGCTATGTCGCAAGAGCGCCTGGACGGGTGGGCGAACGAGGACCACTGCATCCATACACTCGAACTGACGCCGTGCCGCTGTGCTTTCCTCGTCTCCTCCAGGTGTCCATCATTGGAGGTGGGTCGACGTGCTCGAGGGCATACAATGCAACGAATTGACACACTTGTACCGGTGCATTCAGAACACATCGACTATGCTGGTGAGCTACCTGAGTCATTCCTTATGCCTGCCCGCCTTGCTGACACCAACTCCCAGGTCTCTCGGTGATGCCTGCAGCCATTGACCGCGATGTCCTACAAGCCTGCTCGGCTACAGTCTCCAAAGACGGCAAATCAAGAGTACGAATTGCGAATGTCGTCAGCAAATTCAAGCCTGAAGAGTTCGAGTTCCAGCCTGGACCGAGTGGCCCGCTTCTGGATCCGAAACATCATAGGTAGGTGTGCTTCTAGTATACCGACATGGAAGAGAAAGCAGACTACCGTCATGACCCGATTTTGACTGCTTATTTTGATTCTCCTAGTTGGGTAAATTACTTCAAGGCTGGCATGAAGGTGATTTCAATAGCAAACCTTGTCGAAAGTCTAGCGCTGACCCTGTTCATAACTACAGGGAGCACTCGGGCATATGCAATTAGACAAGAGTAATCAAGCTATCGAGCTGAATATTCTAGTCGACGGTAACGTACCACCAGGTGGAGGCTTATCATCAAGCGCCGCGATGGTCGTCTCTTCAGCGATTGCGACTTTGCAGGCTTTTGCTGCTGTCAAGGAGACTTCACAAGGCGAACTGGCTACCATTGCTATTGACAGCGGTAAGACTTTCAACCTACTCTCTCGGGTCAAGTGAAGATCTGATCTGTATGTTGCTCAGAACGCCTTGTCGGAGTCAACTCTGGGGGAATGGACCAGTCCGCCAGTATATTCAGTCGCTCGAACGCTCTTCTCAACATGTAGGTTGTTTCCAAGCGAGCTTTTTACATGCATATGGTCCATCTAATATTTGCTCTGCTCATGTAGAGGATTTGTTCCCAAGCTTGTTGCGACTCTAGTCCCCATACCGAAGACGAATCCACCCATCACCTATGTTATAGCGAACAGTCTGATAACATCTGAAAAGCAAGTGACTGCAAAGTATCACTATAATTTACGGGTAGTAGAAATGAGAGTGATTGCAAGACTATTGATCAATCACTTGAACCTACAAAGCATAGAAAATATGGAGCTACCGACGCTGAAGCACGTTATGGACGCATACTTCTCCAGTAGTCCTCTCCACACTTCCTCGAGTTTCCTCATTGAACGAAAACGACGATTGAGCATCATGCTCGGCATCGTGGAGGAGTTATTCGGAGATGCTAAAGACGGATTGACTTGGGATGAAGTATATCAACGTCTGGGAGATGGAATGGATGCGAAGAGATTTAAAGAAGCTTTCCATCCCGATTTCGACATTGAAGCTGATAAGCTGCAGCTTTATAAGCGAGCTAAACATATGGTTGAGTCATTTATACCTCGTTTTAATTCAAATCAGCTGAATTTCGCTCTGTCTATTTTATTTGCTGCAGTATTCGGAAGCGTCGCGAGTGTATCAATATCGAGGCATCCTTGAGCAGGCAAATGATCACGATCCCGAGTTACCCGTCAAGCTCGGATTGTTGATGGATGAAAGCCAGACGAGCTGTAGAGATCTATTCGATTGCTCATGTCCTGAGATAGATGAAATCTGCACGATCGCTCGAAAGTCTGGTAGTTTAGGAAGTCGTTTATCTGGTGCAGGTTGGGGTGGATGCACAGTGAGTTCTACGTTGTGCGGGGTGTGGAAGTTCAAGTGGAAGGCGCTAAGGATTGTTCTTGTGATTTCTCGCAGGTTCATATTGTTCTGGAGAATCGTCAGTCTGATCTCATGCAAGCATTACGGAATGAATACTACGCGAAACGTTTCCCAAATCTATCAGAACAAGAACTTCAGGAAGCTATATTTGCGACGAAACCAGAGGAGGGAGCTTGTTTATATGATTTAGATAGTTGAACAGCTTAGCTCTCAATCAATGTTCTGTCAAAATACGCATCTAATCTGCAACATTATTTACTTGACGAGCGATGGTACTGACTGGATTCGACTACTAACCGGCGCCGATACTGACTATTCGATATGTTTACAACAACACATCATTCATCTGAGCTACGACAGTGTTGATTCTGACGGCGATATTGATTCTAAAGTCTCCACCCCATCGCTAGCTTCTGACTTTTCCTGATAATCTCCCCAGATCTTGCCGGCCATCATCATAAGCAGCAATGCTGGAAGATGCACCAAACTAACAAAGAACAAAGATCTAGCGCTTGCATCTCTCGGGTCTTTATCTGTCGCTCTAGAACCAGGAGCAGCCGCGGCCAATCCAGATTCCTTCGCTTTTTGTAAAGTTGCTTTACTTCCAGCTCTCCAGAATTTCCAAGCGCATACTCCGAGTGCACCACTTGGGATGAGAGTAGCCAATCCTACAGCCCAACTAGTCAAGCCGACCATTGGAGCCGCGACTCCTGCAGCGAGAGCACCAGCGACTGTCCATCTTAGAGAGACACGAGCATTCATGGCTGGGTTCGTAGCTGACAGCATTCTGTAACCACCTCTTGCATATTCACTTCTTATCGTCCAACTTAGACTGTTGAAATGTGGGAATTGCCATGCGAATAGAATCAAGGCTAGTACCCATGCTCCTGCTTGACCGCTGAAGGGATCGAGGGAATTCGTGCATGCTGCCCAGCCCATCAATGGTGGAATACCGCCGACGAGAGCTCCTATCCATGTATTTACGACTGATAGTCTTTTTAAAGGAGTATACACGCCAGCGTAGAGGATAATGTTGAGCAACCCGAGGGAAGCTGTCAGAGGGTTCACGCAGCCGTAGAGAAGGGCGACTCCGCTGACTGCTGTGACTGAACCGAAAGTGAATGCGTGAAGGGGTGTAATGAGGTGTGAAGGTAGGGGTCGCTTTGCTGTCCGTGGCATTTGAGCATCGTAGGGTATCTCGAAAAGTTGGTTGAAGGTATTCGCTGAGGCAGAGCAGAGCGCTGTACCAGCTGCGGTCGCTAACAAGGTGCTAACGTGGAAGTTGTTGAGCGCTGATGATGTGCTTGAAGATGCCGAAGCAGAGCTGTCTGCGATACCACTCGACAAAGCACTGCTGATGGGTGTAGAGCCAAAGGTGTCCTGCACAAGAGCATCCATAGCGAGCTGAGCAGCAGCAGGGTCTGTCGGGCACATTGCATAGCCCGCCATTGCAGTGAGCACGATCCAAGCCGACAGTCTGCCCTTTGCGAGCTGCTTGTAGATTGCCAGATACGAAGACACGCTCCTGCTCGAGGCTGATGGAAGAGGTCGCCAGGCATCTGTAGGCGTGGCTATTGGCGGGATTGCGAGGCCGAGTTCGCGACTTGCTGCTGATCCGAGTGGCACATCCAGCGAGGCGGCAGATAGCAACGTCCTGTCCGCTGCTGCTCTCTGCTTTCCGTGTCCAAGTGCTGCTGCTGCTGCTGCTGTAGGCGATCTCAAGAAGCTTTGCTTGAAAAAGCTGGACAATGGTTTGGAAGCACCTCCGGGCGATAGATGGGATGAGGGATGGCTTGATGACGATGGTGGTGATGATGACGAAGGGCCATCCACGCCTGCACTCGACGTCGCAGCAGCACTCGCGGCAGCAGCTTTCGATGTGCTCTGGTAACCGCGCCATAGAATTGAAGACGGCGACGGCGACGCTGCTCTGCTCCAACCACGGCGAGAGGGAGTGGATGCAGCCTGCGAGTAGCCTCTTGAACACGTACAGCAACACAGTGCGAGACTCCGCTGCTGCATCGTGACGGCGCGACTGGTCGACTGCATTTCGCTAGGTTGGGGTGAAGTCCAGAAGCAAGCCAGCGAGGGCATTCTGAAATCATTGATTCGATGTCTGCATACAATGCATAGTATGCTACACTAACTACTCTTCATACCTACACGCATGACTATTCAGTCAAGAAAAAGTCTCTCATCCTACGCAGAGCTGGTGCAATCACAGAAGACATGAAAGCCGGGACCAGCAAGAAGCCGCTGCAACAAGGCATCAGCATTCAAAACAGTATTAACACTGATGGAGAGAGACTTTCAGACATACTGAACTTCGTCATCCTCTCGATACTCTTCCACTTTCAGACCTGCCTTGCGCAAGTTCCGACAGAGCGATGCAACTTCGGAAGAGAATAGTTCGGCACCCCCTACAAAGATGAGAAAGCTGCATTCAAAGAACAGCACTCTGCCCTTCAGCCTCGTCCTATAATACTGATGGTAAACCGAGGAAACTCACTTTGGCGCTTTCTGACCTAACTTTTCGGCTGTTGTCTTGATTCTCCGAAGAGACTCGACGGACGAATCTTTCAGAGGTACAACCAGGCTCAGAATGACAGCAAATGTACACTTTGGCCCAAAGCTTACCTAGTGCTGGAGAAAAGTAAGGATGTCGTCTTCCCATTCTTGCTATGCTGCCATCTGCAGAGGCGCCTTTGGCTTGGTCGTATCGCTTGGCAGTGCAGGTGTATGCAGCGGCCGCTGCTCGCAGCATGGCAGGATGTACTACAGGAAGATACATCAGCATATTCATCTGCACTATTCCTATTAAAATGCAGGTGTTGAGATACCGAAACATACTAATATCAAAATGAACAGTCTCCTTATAATCATGGGAGAATGTTAAATCCGCCCAAGGGCTATAAAAACAAGCAGCGCAAGGCATGACCAGCCCTTCATGTTGGCTATCCTTTTCTGCCATATTGGCTAGATATTGCATTAATCCTAAAGCTAAACCAGCACCTGCTGAATCTCCAGCTATTGCTATTCTTTTATACCCTTTTCGAATTAGATAGGCATATCCTGATATTGTATCTTGTAATGCTGCTGGAAAAGCTCTATCCGCTGTTACGGACTTTCGATAGTTGATGCCTAGTACTGGAAGTGAGGTCTGACGTGCTATGTCGAAGACTCTGCTCGCTTCAAGGGGATGGCCTGAATAGCAATTCGAAGGATGTTAGCGGGTAGTTAGATTTATGGAAACATGTCAAAGGTCGAAAAATCACCTGTGATGTAGCCTCCGCCAACAAGATACATAACAACTTGAATGCTACCCTCTCTTGGTTCAGCTGTAGTAGCATTCGATCTAATCCAGAAAGCAGCTAGATATTCCTGAGGTTTGATGACTCCAGCAGGATCGATAGCTTCATCCTGTATCCATTTCTTCTCTTCTGATTTGTTCGGAAAGCCCGCGTTGATGGCAGTCATTTCCGTACCCCTCCCGTACCACAATCTTGCTGGGATAGGGATGCTGCGATCCTCTTCTTGGGTCGTTGGTGGCGGAAGGCCAAAAGTGACGGACCTGGGGCAAATCGTATCAGTCGGTGTGTGTCAGGCATGCTATTTGTTGTGAAGAATGACCTACCACACTGATCTGGCTAACAGAGGATAGGTGAATCGCTGCCACAGAGACCAAGAAGGTCTTCTAGGAAGTATAGCAGGACCAAGAGCATCTCCCCATTTTCCAGGCAATACTTCGAAAAGAAGGAGGACTCCGATCCAGACTGGAAGGGTCACTACCACCCAGGCCACGCGTATATATCGATAGACGAGGGGAGCGATACCAGCTGGAGGTATCAGTTGTTCCAGGTGAGGGATACATGGTCGCCAGGGCGAGAAGGGTATTGGTGCATAATCTCGGTCCACGCCTGTTAGAATGTGATCAGTTGAGTGCAAGCCATTCGGATTAGACGGTGCTCACCTCGTTCAGCAGACCTCGTAGCGTTCTTGGGATGCAGGAAGGCATATCCCGATTCCATTGACCGGTGGTAGGATACCCGAATAAATGTCAATAAGAGTCACGCAGACTGACTCGACAGAAGTATCGTATCTTGAGTGTGGTAGAAGCTGCTTGACTTGGATAGTGGCATGACAGCAGAAAGAAAGAAAGAAAGCATTCGATAAAGATCATCGGCTCATGTCTATCTTTCTCGATCATCTATCTGTATTCAAGCTCTTTCCATTCAACACACCTTGTCTTTGCTTGCTTCCACTCAGCAGCAGCATCGACATCAACATGATATCCCTCAAACCACACGATGAACCGCTCTTCACCGTGGTGTCCGTCTACAGCCTGCTCGGCGTCGTGGCCTTGCTCGCCGTCGCCCACTTCTCCGGCAGGGCATGGCTCCCAGCAAAGACCCGCAAGTTCGACCAGGCTGTCTTCGTCTGGCTTGTAGGGACCTTCTACTCCCTTTGGAGAGAGTCTGTGGACTGACTTGCTGCGGTCTCTCTGTCGCTCCAGGTCTTCGACTCCCTTATTCACTTGTATGCCCGGTACATGTCTCGCTCGGGTACTATAGCTGACAGTGGAGACAATACAGCATCTTCGAAGGAGCTTTCCTATACAATAGCATGTTCGGAAAGACCGTCTTTAAAGAGTCTGGCTGGGCCGCAGAGCTGTGTGAGTCGTCCATCTCGACATCGCACAGGCGCGCGCTGACTTGTTGATGTGCAGGGAAAGAATATGCAAAGGTGAGAGCAAGACAGCTATCTCTCACTTGAGCATCGAACTTACCGTTTCATTCGCTAGGCCGACGTCCGATGGGGCAACGCAGATCCGACCGTCGTATCTCTGGAACTATTGACAGTCTTCATCGGTGGTCCACTCGCTTTATACTGTGCATATCTCCTTACAAAGGACAGCATGCATAGGCATCCTTGGCTTCTCATCCTCAGCACAGGAGAGCTTTACGGCGGGTGAGCTTCGAATAAAAGCGGTGGTCTGCGCCAACCCCTTTTTGGACAAGACATAGAGCTGATCTTTGTCTTTTTGCGGTGAAGGTGGATGACATTCTGCCCTGAAGTACGTGGTCTTTTGCAAAGAGTCTTCTGTCATTTGGGCGGCATTAACTTGTAGCCCCTGCATCTTCCTCAGTGGCTTACCGGCTCGAGAAACCTACGAACCGATAATTTCCTTCATCTATGGGTCTACTTAGCGGTGAGTGCCTCTTGGGCAATGTCTAAAGGACCAGGAACACTCTCATAATGCTTATTTCCACCTTTTTGTTGGTCATTTGTACAGCTCATGAACAGTCAGTCTTACAATCTTTCAGAGTACATAATCGTCTTGCCAAAGCTTACCCTGTTCGACTTTTTACAGCTCTATGGGTCTTCATTCCATTTGGCATCATGGTCGACTCGTATAGATCTATCATGAAAGCATTCAAAGTATCAAAACAACACATGCGAATCGCAAAAGGGAAGTAAAGAATGAGGACAGGTTCAAGCGTAGAGAGAAGAGGGCCACCTTTACGATATCAGCTCAAGATTGGCCAAAAGGATTGTTCCATCCGCTTTTCAATATACGAGCGTCACCCTTAGTACGTAACATTATATCTGGAATCTAGGTATTGTATTTCCCTGCTCGAGAAGTCAGTCATAAGCCTCGAGAAGTCAGTCATGGTTCCCTCGAGAAGTCAGTGATAAGTCCCAATAGCTTCAACACGCTCCTCTCAAAATTCGATAAAAGTGGCCATTGGAGAGAAAGGGTCCAGCACTTTTCGCTGTCGCTGAAGCCAATCTTGTTTATGTTAATACTTGGGACACACAGCTTTTATTGTTCCTCGTAATATCATTCCATTCTTGGAAAAGCTCTCCATTACGGCATTTGCTATCTGCATTGTCCCACGTATAGCACCGAAACCGAGCTATCCACACCTAATAAATACAGTTTCGAATTGACTGAGGTTCGCCATAGATCCAGATCAATCCTGAATCGCTTGATCTATTCATAAAATACTCTTTAAGCAGAAATATGCTTTTCAATATGGTTAATAGCGGAAATAAGAGAAAGTAAGGAGGTCATTATATAGATTCGACGACGACGAATAGCTAGCTAGTCAACCATGCTTGGTCTACCATAACAACAGACTTCGTTAAACTTTTTTAATTGCGAACTTACTACTACCATGATACTAAAGGCTCTGCAAACAGGACAAACAGGTATTAAAAGTATGACTGGAAAGAGAGCCACGGGATCCCGGCTCTTCCTTAGATTCAAGCTTTCCTACTTGGATTCAAGCCGATGGTACGATTTGACTGGATAATTGAGTAGCTTCAGACGAGTTCTGTGATGATTCAATTATGGTATGATGTTTTCTTTTCTTGGCTTGACTGTTACCACTTCCTTCCATCTCCGACGGAGCAACAGCTTTCGTATCTTCCGTGACATTTACTCTTTCTTTACCTTTATCCTTATCCTTTCCCTTTGGTTCTACTACTCCTTCACTCACTATCTTGCCTTCATCTCTCCCTTCTGTCGTGGTTTTGGTATTCTCATTTGCAACCCCTTCAACCCTTGCTCTTCCTTTTTCACTTCGTTTCCTAGCATCTTTACTTCGAGTTCTACTCTTTTTCTTGATAGGTAATTGAATGGTATAATCTTTAGGTCTTGAAGAAGAGCTTTGACCTGTGGGTTTAGTACCAGTAGAAGTAGAAGAAGTAGATGATGATTTCAAATAGTTCTCATATTCTGGTAACTTCTTGATTGAAAGTATGATTTTCATATACGGAGTATGTTTTTTTCTTGGCCTGTGTAGACGACGTTTGAGAGAATAAGCAGTACGTTGAAACAGTTTCATTAGTACAAATTTACTAGGATCAAGTATTGGACATCAGAGCTCACCTTCTTCGTGCTCTAATAACATGAGTCTTGATGGCATCATCCAAGCTTTTCGCAGCTTTCAATTTTGATTTTACTAGATCTGCTTCTATTCTCGCGTCTTCTTCTGCGTTGTCATTGTCACTAACATCATCATGTGGACTATCGCTTTCCGAGTCTGTTCCGCCAGCTTCCCCCTCTTGCGATGTAGGTGCGCCTGGAAGTCGTTCATACGCGTCTAGGAGATTGTATTGGTATATTCTTAGAAGGGGTCTATCCTTTTTCTTCTGTTTCTTGTCCTTGTCCTTTGAGGCTTTTTTACTTTGTTTGAGAGTGTCTTTGATTGCATCTTGGGTTGTGGGTGCTGCTCCTTCATCTGCCCTACTCTCATTTGCAATATTCTTCTCAATGTCACTCACTTCATCCTCCTCTCTCGCCCTCTTCTTCCCCTTTGATGATCTCCTATTCAATCTACGTTGTTCTTTCTCATCTTCCAATCTCCAGACTGCCTTTTGATGATCTTCGAATTCCCTCTTTATGATTTCTACGATGGATATCAGCTTGCATAGACTTGCATGTGTGTTTTTGGGAATGATGGAGAAGGAGGTACAAGGGGATGGGGAGGGGAGAGTGTGCAGGACGAGCGGGGTGGAGGATGGGTCGGCCAAGTGGAGCAAGGCTGCGGTGACTGTTGGTTGTATTGCCGTGCTGCTTGTCACTCTGACTGCGCGCCAGTCGGTGGATGGGTCCATGGCGTCAATCTCGGGCATGAGGTGTGCAGCATAGTCTTCATGTCATGGTGTGCAGTTGTGGTTGTTGTTGCAGGAGTATTAATGGGTGGTAGAGAGAGAAGAGCTGCACGATGGATGGATGTACAAGTGCATGACTTGATCGAGAAAGACATCTTCTTCAAAGCTGCTTCTTCCTTGAGCTTTTCCTCTTGCCTTTGCTCGTTGCAAGTGTATACTGCTACTACACTACTCTCACTCTCCTCTCTCTCAGTCTACCTGCGCTCGCTCTCCAATTCTCTCTCTCTCCCTCTCTCGTCCTGACGCCGTGCTCTGTTCTGACCAGACTGGGAATGCGGCACTCGACCATCACGCTGCCCTCTTTACGCTTACTCTCTACAACGACTGGCTGACGACACTCCTACTCGCATCATACACTGACACCCTGTCCTGTTCCCGTCTCCATCCACCCACCCTTCACGCCGGCATCAGCGAGCAGTGGGACAGGGAGACCGGACACCACGACCATCCACCATCCACCATCACGATACACCACCACGATACACCACACCCAGCATGCTCAAGCGACTCGGTGCAACCCTCGCTCCGTCGAGCAGTGCCAGCAACCCGCCCGCGTCCCTGTCGCCCTCGCACAGCAGCACCAGCTTGGATCGCATACCAGCAGGAGGAGGGCCAGCAGCGAGCTACACCCGATACTCGCATCATCCAGCGCATCACCATGACCTCGACACTTCTCACTCGACCGCAAATTACCCCCGCCCATCTGGCATGTCGACCCCATACGGCTCATCGCCTGGACTGGATCCCTCACCCACTGCAGGCTACTTTGGACCCATCATGCACCCTTCATCTTCACATGGTGGACTATCGCCTTCATTGCATGCCACTTCACGCAATGCTAGCCCCGTGCCTTCCCCCAGACTCGACAGTCCCTACCCCACCTCATCAAACGCGGTTTCAAGCACTCCTTTAGACCTCAACAATAACAACTGGGCAACAACTACTCCCCCAAACCCAATCGACCGTCCAACGCTCCAAAAGTCGTTGAAGTGTTTAGAAACCCTACTCGTCGCTATGGACGAATACAGGGAACTGAGCTCGAGACTGGCAAAAGTGGAAAAGAGACTCGCTAAAGCTGGTAGAGAACTTGCGGCAAGTATGGGAGATGGGAATAATGGTGCAACCAACAAATCCAGGGAGCCTTATTCCATCTGTGAGTATTCCTTCATCCGTAGTCCCGGCAGGCTATCCAGCTAACCTGCTACAACTTGCTGCGAATACAATCTCACACCAATTCAGTATCATCACTTTCTACAACATCAACTTTATTCGATTCACTCTCTGAAATATCAACTAAATTTTCACGTCACTTAGCGAGGGAATATGATTTAATAAATGAAATCATAGGTAAAACATTCAAGAAAATAGCAAAGGAAGAACGTATACAAGATGATTTAATTGAAACATTAGATATGAAATTAAAGAAAGCAAATTATACATATGACAAGAAAATAAGATCTTCATTACAAGTAGTTTCAAATCAATCACATCAAAAAATACATGAACAATTTGTTCCCATTTTATCAAACTTGACAGAAGAGATAGCTAAATCTAAATTATCTCATAATAATTCAATGGCTATAAAAAGAGAATTCATTGTTAAAGAAGTTTGTAGATCTTTAACTTGTTTATCTGAGATTGAATTTAGAAGAAATTGTGAAATTGTTAAAAAATTAGGTGGGATAATTGGAAATGTACTTGCTGTACAAGCTTTACTGGGACCTTCAAATACTCCTTCAAATGGTGGAATCGGGAAAAATGGACATGCTTCGATGGAACAGATGCCGTGGTGTTGGCCTAGTGATTTGACCGATATTGACGAGCTGGGCAGAATACAAGCGTCAGTCAATGATGGTACGGCACAGTCGCAAGAGAAGCATGAAAATATTGCAAAATTGCAAGGCCATGTACACCCTCTAGCCTCCCTTCATCCTTCTTCTTCAAGATCAGGGAGTTCTTCACCTTCCATTTCAGAACAGCAACATCGGAATATATCATCAGAAGTAGGAGGAAGAACATTAGATGATCTTATGCCTCCTAGAGCTCCATTTACGATTGATCCTGAAAGAACAGTACCATCACGTTCTAGAACTGGAAGTGATACTTCTTTCCCCCAAAATAGCAATAACAGGCTACCGTCTCCAATTCCTCCTCATCCTTCCTCAGGCCCAAATAGAACATATTCAAATCTGAGTACTACTACTTCTGGCTCTTCTCCTTCTTCTACTTTGAACGTATCTTCAGTACCTCGCTCAGCAAGTCTGAATCATTTAATAGATCAAGAATCTACTCCACGTGGTAGTAGTAGTGGCGGCGGTACTAGTGATAGATATGGGCATCTATCAGTAAAAGGAGGTGGAAATGGAGATGAGAAATATCATCAAACAGGAGGAAATGGGATGAGATCTGTTTCTTTTCCAGTTGAACAGATATATCATCATCATGATTCAAGTGTAATTATGGATCATGATGCTACAGTAACACAACGAAACGTAAATAGTAAACCTATTGTTGATACTTCATTTTTCCCTGAATCCTTAAAGACTACACAAAGGATGGCAAGAAACGAACAAGTAGGACATACAGAAACTTCACCTACTCTGAGAGACAATGAAAATGCTAGAATAACACCACTTTTACAACCTGCTTTAAGTTATTCACCCTCTCAATCTGGTAAAGTTGGTTATTTTCCTGACAATGATAATCGTCATAAAACCCGACATTCCCAAGAGAAGATATCTGAAAAAGGTCATCATGATGGTGAGAATTCAAGAACAACATTACCTACTGGTTTTGTGATTGAAGAAACGTCACCTGAACAAGATTTAAATAAACGACATTTACAAACAAAATCCTACGAATCTAGATCTAGTGTTTCTTCTTCTAATAGTCTAGGAGATAGTCCTACACTTAGTTTAGGTACTACTGGTGCTGATACTTCTGCTACTTCATACTCTCGAAATTTTGAATCTTATACTAGTCCTCCACATCATCCTTCGTCGAATTCGCGAGAGGAAAAGGGTTCAGGCATGAACAATCAAGAGGAGGATAAGAATGATGGCAATAAGGAAAGAAGGCAGACACACGGTGACGGTGGTGGTGGTGGAGCACAACTGGAAAGATCCCTCTCCATCGAAAGTACAGCTTCTGAAAAGAGCTTCGTAGCTCGTATGAAAGCTAGATATGCAGAGGAGAAACAACAAGCTCGTCTTCAATCTAATTCTCCACAATCTCAATCACGTCAAAGAATTGATCACAATGAGAATTCAACTATATCTGGATCTGGCAATAAACATGGGAGAAGAGTCTCTACAATCGCTCAGAAGTGGGAAGAAAAAGCTTCTTCTTCTTCTGTTTCGAGTCTATCATCTGGTAGACCTGCTTTATCTTCTTTAAATCAACAACATAGAGCTTCTATGCCTGTTATACCTTCATCTTCTACCACTCATTGGACCCCTTCCTCTTCCCGTAATGCGCGTAAAAACAAGCCGGATATGCCGAGGTTTCACAGTACGGATATTAACACTCAAAGTGGTGGGGAAAAAAATCCACTCTGCCAAATGTGGATGTAGCGAATGTGTTGGAGAAGAATATGAGAAGCAGTACCCCTCGAGAGATACTGAGAATCGTGATGGAGGAGGATATGAGAGGAATATGGCTGCTAGGAGAGCAAGCATGCCACCCGGTCGACCTTGATATAACTTTTCTATGTCGTCACAATATTCGATTTGTTGTTGAAGGGCTCACACGAAAGACAGCCTACACGGGTCTTTCCTTCTTCCTGGTTCAACAAGTAATAAATATCGATCTTCTTCATAGTACTTTTCTTCTTAGAATTGAAAATGCTTGTGGTGTATGAGCTTCCTCATAGTTTTACTACCGTAAGCTAAAGACCTTCTGCAGTCGTGTAGTCGTTTCCGCTTGCCACGCTCTACAAGGCTTTCTCGCCCTCTGACGAAGCATGGTTGCATAGATCATGCATCGATTCAGGCTTCGAGCTGCTGCCTTTTGTATATGAATTGCTTGACGTGGGGCCTCAGCCTATGGATGGGGTAAAGAAAGTAGCTATTGAAATTAATAGGCTGATTGTGAACCCTACGAGATCATCTTGGAGTAAAGCTAAAGGGAAAGGGTCCACCATTTGGAAATGAAGGACTTTGATATCAGCACTTTGACCAAACTGAGCCAAAACGGTAAAAAATGTATGAATAGGATAAACAAAGTCGCATATTCTCACCTGATAGAGCTATCGTTCGATTAACGAATTCCAAAGCAGTCAATAATAAATCCCCCGTTTCTATATTTATAGTATCTAGATTATTCGAGAGTTTGAAAGAATGATACGCGAGACCTTCTGGCCATATTAAAGTCAGTGACATGAAGAATAATCTTGTTATACTTGATAGAAAGAGAGCTTCTGAGATGGTGTACCATGTAATACTGCCATCATTTGGGTTATTTTACGATTGAGTAGTTAGCAAGTCTTTTATCAGTCGGACTCTGGATATATAGGCGAAGAGACGTACGCTGGTCTATCATCTAGGCCCCGTGTAGGTTTGAGAATCGTACAGGCTGTGATGGTTGTGAGATGGATGAAGACGATGTCTAGCAAGAGTTTAGAAGAGGATGGCAGCGTTAGACATGCTCAAAGTACGGTAGGTGTTGTGGGGCTTGATGGGAGATACATACTCTTTAACTGGTTGAAAACAGGCTTGAGTGCTTGCTCGTGGCTGTTTGAAGACTCAAGCACTGAAAAGATGCATATATGTAAGTATAGTATTTGACCAGTCTATGGCTCAGCTCAGCGCAAGCAAGGCTGCTATTCACCATTCTTGGACCATGTGAGATCTGTGGACGGGGATGGCTTTAGCAAGAGTGCAAATGAGTGAGTAGGTATGATTGGCAGGCTTACAAACATCAGCGAGGGTTACTGTGAATGCGAGTTTGAGAGGATATCTCTTGCGCTTGTCCAGGTTGTACAGCACATGTCTGTATACCGCCGTTTTGACCAGCAGGAGGTCAATGAAGATGGAGAGCGAGTCTGTTTCGATGTATGGATCGCAGAAGGTGTTGCATGATGGCTGGATGGTGGGCAGTTAGTGCGTGTATCCTGAAGACCGTGAACACAACAAGCACACGCAGGCCTGCAGGGCATATTCTGCTTTTCCGAGTTTGTTGACGAGGTGGGCAGCGGGATGTCCGCAGTTGACGCATATCATTGTAGCATATCATGTGTCGTCTTGACCATGGTCATGTCTTGAATCTCGTGTCAGTCGAGTCTCGGGATCAGTTGCTCGCTGATAAAGAAGATCACGAGTCGATAGAGAAGAGAAGCACATGCAAGCTCATCATCATTACTGCGTTATTACATGCTCCAACTCGACGATGGTGCACTCGACTGCGCTCTCATCGCCGACTCGATAACTGCAAGATAGAGTGCTCCTCCTCCTCCAACAGCATCATCAATGCCCCGATACCGACCAGGCTTGACCAGCGCACCCAGCGAAGACGACGGCCCTCGCATCCTGTCGGCTGCACACATGGCTGCATCCACGGCTGGCCCATCTCGCGCCCACAGCATGCCGGGTGGTGCAGATGCAGGGCTACAGCGACACTCGCACCGCGATGACCAGCTGCGGGACGGTGGTGACGGCAGCGTCGACGCCGACGAGCACACTTCCCTGCTAGGAAAGCCTCGCACGATGGTGAGTGGAGTGGAGTCGAGGGTGGACGACAAGGTGCAGCAGACACAGCAGCAGAGATGACAAGGCAGAGTAGGCAAGACTGTGCTGCTGCCTGGTCTATCTATCTGCTATACCCGCTGCTCACCTGCTGGCGATCGCCCAAGTGCAAGCACGCTGGACAGCGTCAAGCTGGATAGCATACAGCTTCAACACACTGACTGGTTCAAATGCACTCTGACACTATCTGCAGCCATGGTACCGCGTGCCTCATCCAGCCTATGTGAGTCCCTCGTGCCCATCTACCGCAAGAAGCCATGCACATCCTGACAGAGCCACCCCTCATGCACTTGCATTGCATTGCATTGCAGATCCACGTCAGCATGCTCATCATGGCCCTAGGCATGGGCATCCTCGTAGCTGCAAAGATTGAGCAGTTCACCCAGGCGATATGCGCCCAGATCAACACCGACACGATGCTGTCCCACCCAAACACGGACAGGGATGACCTTCTCCCCATCCTCCTCCTCACTCCAGAACAATGCAGACATTCAACTACGGTCCAGAAAAAAGTAGCAACTTTGAACTTAGCCAACCAGTTCATCATGGGCACGCTGTGCATCGTGACTGCCCCTTGGTGGGGCGCTCTTTCAGATAGAATAGGCAGGAAATGGTGCATCTCCCTCAATACACTCAGTATTGCTTTGGGTGACTTGGTGTTGCTCGTCGTATTGAGCAGACCAAAGGATATAAGCTATTGGTGGGTCCTGCTCTGCCCTGCTCTGGAGGGCATATTCGCTGGTATGGGTGGCGGTCAGTCTATAATGAGTGCATACGTAAGCTCTCTGGATATCCTTTATCCTTACCACTCTCCAAGCTGAATCGCGTACATTTCTCCTCGCCCCAACAGATCGGAGACTGCACAGGAGAGGGCTCAAGAGCTGGTACTTTTTCCATCATGATGGGAACAGTTTTCGCTGGAATAGCTATCGGACCCGCTATCGGTTCATTATCCATACAACTAACAGGAAATCCACTCACTCCTTTTTATGCCGCTTTCATTGTACAATGTCTACAATTTTTATTGAACGCGACAATAATGCCCGAGTCATTATCTCGGGAGAAACAATTAAAAGCTAGAAAAACTTATAATGACAAGAAACAAGAGAAAATGGATCTTGCGAAAGAAGAGGCTATTAAAGCAGATAGTGAAGGATATGGAAATATAAAAAGATCTTGGATCAACATTAAGAATTTTGTTAGACCCGCTACTACTGTCTTTGAACCTTTGGCTCTCCTTGGACCGAGAAAAAGAGATAAGGGAGGATTGGATTGGAGTTTGCCTATATTGGCTATTACCACCGGTCTATACTCTATGATGATGGTGAGCTCGATCTTCCATTGTCCTGCTATTCTAGGATTTCACATGCTGATGTGCACCCTTTACCTTACTACACTCGCTGTGTCTCCTTTGATTTTACCCTCAAAGTCAATCTACTCTGTTAAAATGCAATATGCACAACTTAAGTTCGGTTGGACGAGTATTCAATTAGGGAACTTTATATCTTTGATGGGAGCAACTAGAATAGTCGCACTATGCGTTGCTATTCCATTATTAATCAAGATTATTAGAAAACCTCATCAAGAACCTGAACGAGACCCTCATCCTACTACTACCACATCTTCCTCCTATGCAGCTTACGAAAATGGTCAAAGTGAAGATAATGCGGAATCATCATCTGCAGAGGCCGATAACCGTAAAGATACGGCTGCGAATAACGCTTCGACGTTTTCTCAGATTGAAAATGATGAATGGGATGCTCATACAAAGCAGCATCGTTTGATACATGATTACAGTAGGTCAATCACGCTCACAAGCTCAATGCCTTGGTACTTCTCTCGTCCATATGACCTGACACATTTCCTCACCTCTTTTCCTCTCTCCTGCATTTCTACAGAATTCGATCTTCGACTAGCCCGCATCTCAATAGTACTCGACATTATCTCTTACGTAGCATTATGTTTTACAACAACAGCATCACATTTTATACTATTCGTCATGGTACAAGCTTTAGGATCGGGGGCAAATCCTGCTCTTTCAAGTCTATGCTTGATGTTTGCAGACCCAAATGAAACTGGTTCTTTAATGGGCGCACTTTCTGTTCTTCAAATTATTTTCGCTCAAGTTGCTGGTCCTATTTTATTCAATGGTGTTTATGCGTAAGTTCATTCTATCATCTTCGTTAACTCGGCCGAACAGAGCCGAAGTAAAAGTTGGATGAATCGCTGAGCTTCTTGAACTTCCATCGACAATCCCTATGCATATCTAGATCGACAGTTGATACTTGGCCTGAAGCATTCTTCGTAGTTGGTGCAAGTACCTTTACTCTGACTTTCCTTTGTCTACTCTTCGTACGAGTGAGAAGACCAAATTGGAATGGCTATAGCACAGAAGCTGTCGAGGAAGAGACAATACAAAACGAAATCATAACGTCTTGAATAGATTCACGTTCGGTTATGCACAAATGTTCGGTATCGATGACTAGGTTGATTGAGATGGATACAAATAGTTCAAGACTCGCCCAAGGATATGGCAAGTCTACCTATATACACGATAATAGTGGACGATCCTGAAACTTTAGCAAATTGGAAAACCTCTTCCCTACGCTTGCCACCTATATTCATAGCATAGCAAGAAAGGAACCCTCATCCCCTATCATCCGCAAGACGTGCACTTTCTGTATAAGGAACACCTTAAAGACCTTTGAGGATCGTGTCTTGTTTCTTCAATAATTCTGTCAGAGCCGTAGCCAATGCTTCATAATCGCTTATCTCGTTGTAAATTTGAGCTTTAAGGTTGAGACATTACGGTATATAGGTAAATAGGTAAATTTAGAGATGAAAATCATTAATCATCAGTATTTGTTTGTTTCCACATAGTGTAGCTTTAGGCATCGTTTTTGGAGCAATGACACATGGTATATATTCCCCAGTGACACGGTGCCATGTCAATGAATTGCTCACCTGCTATCCTCACGTATAGCTTCCCGTCATATACGTAGCACGGAGCTGAAATGTTATAGTCATCCAGCAGCGCATTGACTAGAGCCTGTGAGAAGTTCCATTGCTGCTCTGGTGCAATCTTGACAGGTAGTTCAATGTTTGCCTGGTATATCGGACGAGTGAGTTCAGCTTGTTGGATCTATAGTCTACAGCTTTTCATTGCTGCAAACTATCACATATGATTGACCACTCACCATGCAGCCTATGAGACTCTTTTCCGCGTTCTCCATATAGGAAGTCCCGAGAGTATTAGCAAGTAACGCAGCACCATCTTTGACTAATTCGTGGTTATATTCCATAATACGATCTTCTCCTCCACATTCTTGACGGAATTTCAGAGCTTTTAGATTTACGATTGAATGAAAGGAAGGACAGAGAAAGTCAACGGTGTCCGTATCAGCCGTTTTCCTTTAGATTGAACGGGTTAAGAAAAATAACCTACCTTCGGTAATAGCTAGAACATTACTGAAATCTTGAGTCCCTGTGAATGAGAAACAAGTCTTGAAAGTCGAAGGTGTGTTGATTGTCTTAGTCTCTATTGAAGGAGAATAGCCGAAGGATATAGGCACTACAAAGAGAAATTCAGAAAACGATAATTCAGTAACCCAAATGAAGCGGCGCGATCAGTAGTTGGTCATTGGGTTTTATAGCTTACTTGTTTCTATGAGATGGTGGTTTCTGTTGGAGTGATAGTAAGGGAAAGTTAGTGACAATGACCGATTAGCTAAAGCTCTTCGGTTTGCTTACCTCTCGGGCACCTGAATATTCCAAGAGGAAAAAGTGTTAGCTAGTTGTCGCCTTAATGTTTCGATAAAACAAGCTACCCACGTATAGAACCGACACACTCCTAGGTGCAAAGCACCATTTATGTACATTTGAGACCCAAAAATCAGGATCTGAATCTCGCAGATCTATCTTTTTATGACCCATTAGATGAGCCGCATCCACCAAGCTGAGTATATTATATTCTTTGAAAAGTGCGCATAGCCTCTCCCATGGGAGGACGACTCCAGGCATAGAACAAATAGAATCCATCAAACCTAGACGTATCCTTCCGTTATCACCTAGCTTTTTTCGCGCAACTTCTATAGTATCTCGCGTAATGCGGAGTATCTCTTCGTGCGTTTGTGGAACGTAGAAATTGACGGGGACTAGTTCGATACCGTAGTGATCTCGTACGAATAGAACGGTAGCTTCACAAGCTCCATATACAGCACCCGGGAAATAGAGAAGACAATCCCCTTTTTGCCAGCGGATACTCCGTAAGACGGCGTTCACTCCGGTTGTTGCGTTCAGAACACTGGAGAAGAAGAGAGCAGAAGCGCAAGAATTGGAATGTCAGCTGGAAAAGACCTCGTCCAACAAGACAAACTTCAGACGGGCAGGAAGAGGACATGAATCTACCCACAATGCCAAGTTATCCGGATCGGCATTGAGAATTGGTGATATAGCTTCGCGGACTTTTGGAAGTTCTTTGGGGTAGATCTGTTGTGCGAAACGGTCTGGAGCACCCTCTGCTTTTTCTGAAAATGATGGCAGTCTTGGTCAGTCAGGATCGTTTACGAGTGCTAAAGGCAGTATTGACAGAACCCGATGACTGACCCATCCATTCCAATTTGGCCTTCAAGACAGGCTTTGGAGTCGCCCCTCTACCACCGTGATTGAGGTTTATATAACCCTTTTCAAATGAGAAATGTTCATCTCTCATTGCATGCCCAAATGTAGGTTGACGTAAATTGCCTTGAAATCCATTTCCATTCGTTTTCTCTCTTACTATTTTCCCCTCCATTTGTCGCCTTCGGTCGACTTCGAGATATTCAGCATCACTGTGGCCGTTACCTATCCACATGTGCGCTTTGTCGCGTAAGAATGCTTCGTACGACCACAATGACGGTTCGAGCTTTGATAAGGGATCTGTCCAGATGTAAATGTCGGTCGGCACGAGTGCTTGGGTGTCAGTTTCGTTGGGAGGGGTGTGTGATCCTGTCGTGGCTCGCCATGAGGATAGCAGCTCGACTTTGACGGCTTGACGTTCGTATTCCTAGCAGGATAACGCAAAGACAGAGGTGTGTTGAGCTTTCAAAGGACATTCCGAATAAATGCGAGTAAGAACTTACATCTCCCTCAAAGACGTCGAGCAAGCGCATGTCGGCTGCAGTCAGGCCATTGACGACGGATCCGCGAACGCTGGCCTCGTCGTCGGAGAGTGGGCGCTGCATGACCTGCCTGCCCGATGCGGCAGGGACGACGGCGGGATAGTCGGCGTGCTTGACGTGGTGCCGGGTGTGGTTCTGGACGTCAGATGCAACGAGGACCGTTGGGCAATTGCATCAATCAGTGCCATGGATGGTCAGTCATAATTGGCATCTGACACCTGACAGGACAGCCAGCCAGCCAGCCAGCCAGCCAGCACTCATCCCACCAACCTTGAGCAGGGCATCAGCTATCTCGAGATGGTCGCTGGTGGTGCCAATCACCCGACGCAGGATGGCATCGTTCATCAGCGTGCCTGATGTCGACTCGAACCACCATCAGTCCAGCGACGTGCTGACAGCTAGCTATACGCGCACACACCGTAAAAGAAGCAGGTGAAGCTTGCGCCATTCGTGTCGCCAGCCATGGTCGAGGGTGAGTGAGCAGGATGGGATGCAGTCAAGCTGGCGTGCTTGCTGTCCTCGCCGCCTTGGATCAATCAATCACCATCCGCATGACTTGCCTGACTGACACTTATCCTTGTCGAGCATCCTCGCTCTCATCTTATCTGATCTCTCAGCCATCCTGCATCCTCCATAGGCCACACCACACTCCTCACCATGGGAAAGTCTGGTCGCAGAGTCCAGGCCAACGCGCGCACGCTCTCGTACGCCGTCCGGCAGTACTTTCGTCCAGCTCTGCGAGAGATCCAGCCTGCAGCGAGCACCTCGAACTCGCTCGACCAAGCATCGACGTCGGCAGCAGGAGCAGCCACTGGACCCACACAAGATGCAGTCTCGTCGTCCTCGTCGCCCACGCCCGAGGATCAACTGATACCCACCCAGCCTGCTGAAGAAGCACCCGCTGTCCAGCAGTCGGAAAAAAGCCTGGGCAAGAGAAAGCGTGTAGAGACGGCTACGACAGGAGCAGCAGACCAGCGAGGCATACAGACACGCTTCACACAAGCTAACATCCCTCCCGCCCTGAAAAAGTGTGAGTCCATCGTGTCCAGTCTGTGCTGGTGTTCATCCTATGCTGAAGCTTTGGACATATCTGCAGACTGGCATCAACGCTACCGTCTCTTCTCGAGGTACGACGAAGGGATACAGATGGACTATGACGGTGCGTAGATCACGTATGCGCTGCTCATACCGAGCTTGCTCCCTTCTGTTCCTCATGCTCAAGCACTCCATGTCCATCACCCAGGTTGGTTCAGCGTTACCCCCGAAAACGTCGCTGCCCAGATAGCAGAACGCTGCAGGTAAGCATGAGACATTTCTCACACGTCTCTGCCAGCTCGCAACTGATGCTCAGACACACAACTCAGATGCAAGACGATCGTAGATGCTTTCTGTGGTGTCGGCGGCAATGCTATACAATTTGCTATGACTTGCGAAAAAGGTCAGTAACGGAGCGCCGGATCGAAATACCGTTTAGCGTCCAAACTATCTAACTGAATATCCTGTCTATGCTTGTGTTGCCATACTACAGTCATAGCTATCGACACTTCACCCGTAAGATTGGCCTGCGCAAGAGCCAACGCTGAAATATACGGAGTAGAAGAGTATATAACTTTTATACAAGGAGATTATCTAGAATGGGCTAAAGAACAATCAGAATTACCAGAATCAGAGAGACAAAATATAGATGCGATATTCATGTCTCCTCCTTGGGGTGGTATATCATATCAAGAAGAGGAAAAAGAAGATCAAGACCCAGATAAAACTTTCTCATTACCTGATACTGGAGATCTACCAAACAACCCTACAATCACCAATAATCAATCTATGTATGCAAGCTATCCACTCTCAAGACTACTACCGAAACACGGAAAAGTACTATTCGACATTTCTAGAAAATTGACAAAGAATATCGCTTATTTTCTACCTCGAAATCTCGATATATACCAAGCAGCCGCTTTGGTCGACCCTTCTGAGAAAGTCGAAGTAGAAGAGGAGTGGATGGGCTCAAAACTTAAAGCCCTTACCTTGTATTATGGCGATCTAGCAAAGCAGACGTAAACCCATGAGCGGTACCTCACCAGCAAGTGCAAGCAATTCAGGCCAGGGGACTAAGGCTCTGCATAGCTAAGTCAAATGTCACAACTGGAAAGCCATAATTATGTGTATGTGAGAAGCAAGCACTCTCGCACGCAAGTATAAATCATTTTCCTTCCAACTGCATTGCACTTTTTCTTTTCTTTTTCACATTTACTGCTTTTGACTAAATACTGGGCATGCAGTAACATAAAGACTCATAATGACTTGTAAAGGAAGCGGGAAGAACAGTAGAAAAAAAGCGCCTCCGCCTTCGAAGGATTCCTCAACTACGCATACAGACTGCGATCCACGCTGGGTTGGCATAGCCCTTGAAATGCAATGCAGGATGATAAAGGGAGAGAAAGAGATGGAATGCGAGAATTGATGGTGCGGAGAAAGAGCTCTATACATACTTAAAAGAGGTAAACTTCCTTCCTTTGGTACCTCAAGGGAAAAGTCTTGCAGGAAAATCAATGAGGACTTTACGAGTCATCATCATCAGGTGAACTCGACACCTTCCTCCGCTTGCTGCGAGGTTTGTCGTTCTTAGATCTATTGGACACGTAAAAGTGGCATTTGTGAGCGTGCTATCAAAGAAAGGAGAGCAAGGCAGAAGGCAACCGTATCAAATCAGTTAAAACCCTCCAAACCATCGATTGAAAAAAACTCCGTCTTACCTTGAACCAATTCGTAGGGATACGAAGAGAAGGCTCTTCAGCCGCATTTTGCTTTCTAGACATGTACATGACCCATTCGTTACATTGATGACAAAGTGCTTCGGTCGAAGCGTCATTTTCAGACCGTCGGAAGCTGACGGGACTGGAGAAAGGTTGGCCAGACACGGATGATACTCCATGTGTGTACTGGCGATGGTACCTGAAAAAGGCAAGGAAAACTCGTCAACAATGGCGTTCTCAACAATTTCTGGCAGAAGCTGAATCTCACCAAAAGGCACTATTCTTCAACTGCAGCCATTTTCCAGGCTGACACAGATCACAAAAACCCTCCTTTTTAGCCGCGTCTCCCCTCACCCATTCTGGTGTATACCAATCATTAGCAAATCGTAACTTTTGCCGTCTGGGTCGTCCTAACTCTGGATCATCTTCGTCATTTGGAACGACTCGAACCAACTGCGAAGTGTCGGGAGGGGGTGGAACAGGATGGACGGGCTGATTCTCGCCAATTGGAGCCGTGTACGTTGTCACAGACGTTGAAGACCCAGGGACTGATGCGGCAGAACCATACACAGAAGGGTAGGTACTGGACGATCCAAAAGCTGCAAAACCAGCCGACTGAGCAAGAATGGCTGCCTGTGTGTACGACCCATGCTGCAGTCCGGCACTACCAGGCTGTGATCGGTTCGTGGACGTGTTATCCGCAAGCTCATCTTCTTCATCATCATCGTCATCGTCGGAGAAGTTGTCTGCTGATTCACTATCACTAGGACGTAGTGAAAGGACAGGGGAGGACAGTCTTCTGTATGCGCGTTCTTGGGCTGGTTTTAATGTTTCGTTGGCACTGGTACTTCTCTGGCCGGCCAAGGGTTTCGAAAGCACTGTTATGGCATTCGAAGAAGAACCTCTCCTGCTCGACGTTCTTTTACGCTTTACTTCCTCCTTTGACGCACTAGCACTAATTGGCGGAGGCAGTTCCTTAGGCAAGGTCTGTCTCTCGAGCTGAGCGATAGGAAGGTCAAGAGGCGGCTCCCATTGACCTGGGTTTCGAGAAGGCGGTGGAATGTCGCGGCTACTGCTCATAAGCAAAGACGGAGGAACAATGACTGGAAGTGGTGATACTGATTTTGAATTGTCAAAGTCAACGCCCTGTAGCGGCTGCGACGTAGTGGAAGGGGGAGACTCATACGGGACATGGCAGTAATCTCTATAAGCATAGGAATTGTGAGGATCTTGTAAGTACTGTGTCGTTGAATTTACAAGGTGAACTGCGGCTAAATTTCCTGGTATTTGATTCACTATAATTGGACGATCAGTTTGCAAATCTTGCGGTGACACCAAAGGTGCAGAGGAAATGGAGGTCGAAGTGGACGCACGACGAAATTCCAAATCTTCGTCGGCTGGTGATGGTTGCTGTTGGAAGGTCGGGTTTTGTGGGTGAGCGACCTGAATAGGCTGCATGTGTGAATATTGATATTGCGGCTGAGGAGCGTATTCGTTGCTCGTGACGGGTCGGGATCCCGTAGACAATTGATAGTGGTGATGATAATGCTGAGACAGGTGCGCTGAAGTCGCAGCCGGTTGTGCGGAGGCCGTTGACGGCGGTGAGGGCATGGGACCGGATGCTACAGACGAAAATGAAGATACGCGCCGATTCAACTGGCTGAATGTAGGGTTTGATTGCTGCTGTAGTGCAAGGGCTGATTTTGTCGGAGAAGGAGGACCTTCTTCAATCGATGAGGTGAAGTCGAAATTCGGTCGTAGGGGATCAACGATGCGGTACATGTCATTCACAACGGGGCTCTGCAGTTACAGAACGCCAGAACAGGAGTCAGGCGTCAGGGACAACCAGTATATGGGATGACTTGGTTCCCTAAGGGAAGCTAAGGAAAGAAGACTCACCCATTGAGAACTCGTTATCGATTCCATTGTGGCCAACCTACCATGGGGATCCCACATGAACTTCTGAGGTGTGCCGTCAAAAGCCTCGGTAGGTGCACCGCGTACATTGCTAGCCGACTTGAAACGAGCATGGGAGTTTCGAACAGGGGAAGCGGTCTCGTCCCAATCTGCAGCTCGCAGGTTTTTGGAGACATCGGGAGAGGAAGAAAGACACGGGTCTGCGAAGACTTGCCGTGATAGAGGATGCTGCTGTTGCATAAAAATGGAAGAAGATGATGATGATTCAGCTCTTCGAGGTAGACCATACTCTATACTCGTCTGTCGTGCCGCAGAATGCGAGGGGTTCAGATCAATCGTCCTTGAAGTTGACGAGCTGGACGGGTACGACAGCGACACGCCAGGTGTAGCTTGAGGGACAGGGTGGAAGTGCAGCGTGCGAGGATGCGACGAGAGCTGCGAGGTCGGTGGGTCCCCAAACTGGAAGTGGGAGGAAGTGGCGGCAAATGCGAAACTGGCTGGAGGGGAGAATGCGACAGGATTGGTGGACGCCCTTTGTCTTGGAGTGCTGCTGCTGCTGACCTGCACCGCAGACATATCACGAGTCGCAGTCGCATAGTCTCGAGCTGGTGAAGCGGAACGTGGCGACCGGGGTGGGTGGTGAGCGAGGTTCCAGTTGGACGGCTCCAGAGAATGCTGCTGCTGCTCATTCGAGAGTGTTTGCTGTGGTGACGGGGCATACGACATGCCGCTCTGCCACATAAGCACCTTTTGCAGTGGCTCAGAAGGGTGCGACGAGCTCGAGGGGTCGCCTTGAAATTGCTGTGGCTGAAGCGGAGTCGGCGTTGCCTGGTATTGCGACGGCAGGTGAGACGAGGGCGGCAGAGACAGAGCATGGGGAGCCTGACCATGGTACTGCGAGGCGATCTGCTGGCTGTAGAATGGATATGCTGCTGCTGCGGCTGGTGAATGATAGTGCTGAAGCTGTTGCTGCTGTGCCGACGCACTACCATCACCACCACCACCTGGCACAAGCGGCGCTGCCAGGTGGTCCATTGGAAGGTGCGATCAACCTATGCGACGTCTCTGCATGCAACCCTGCTGTCAATGTCGCGACTTGTCGATAAACGGTCGACAGCGGAAATGTGTCGGTTGCGAGTTGCCGATGATACCGGCGCCGGACAGCTGCCTGTCACGCGGATGATTAATTATGACAGCGCCCTGGGGCCCCGCAAGAAGACTGTCCGGGGGAACGCGATAGTGCCGACACTTGCTTTCTTGGTTGCCGCAAGTGCAACGATGAAACCAAGGTGGTGCGCTCTCTTCCCTTCAAGGATGACATGCAATAGACATGCTATGCTGTAGGTGTGACATGGGCGGCATTCAGCATACTCTTTCCACCACGTCCGTATCGTCCAAAACAAAGACTTGGCACCTACCGATACTACCTTGATTGACTGACGGCTTACAGTGTGATTATAAGGTATAAAGTTGATACACCGACCGGTGCTGCTCTGTTTTCACCGGTGCCCTTTCCTACAACTCCACCGTCTCTGTCTGTCAGCCGTTCTCCCGTCAGCTGGGATCAGGAGTCGTGTCTCCGGTAGCTATGTGCTTGTCCCTCGACGGATCTTGCTCCGTATCTCCTGTCAAGTCACCTTGTCGTGCTGATGCCTACCACAATGACGTGCCACTGACAGATAGCACCGCACAGTGGAATGAAAGTGTACGGTACTGTGAAAGCTTCTTGTAATTTACTATGCTTGTATGACCGCGCTGCCGTCGTTGTCCGCTTTTGCAATATGGTCGCCAGCCAGGTCTAGAACGAGCCTTTCCAAGTGCGCGAGCCACCGTCTATCGTTCACGTTCGTGGAAAGGCGTAGAATTCAATGGCCTGTCACTATTGCATATCTTACCAAAAACATAGCTCACCTCGTTAATATCTTTGGTCGACGTGTGTGCTGGATCTGCCTGTTGAGTTCGTTTGAAGGATTCGAGTGGGTGCAAAAGGCTACCGTTGGCACCTAGATGCCTTGTATGATATTATTTTAAACCCGACCGACCCTTCCTGTCTAGATCTGTTCTTTCTGTGGGTTGACGTGGATTTCAAAGTGGAAAAACGACTCCTATCATGCGAAAAGGGATAAACATGTGTTGGACTAGTCGAGTCGGGGAGGGCAATGTTTAGCGGTGGTCCTGGTGGGTAAGAGTACCCACGCATGCTTTGCCGCTGGGCCGGGCGGCAGAAGATCCAGAGCGAGATTTTCAAAACAGATTGTCAGACGTGGGGTGGTGCAGGGGCGCAACTGAAGGGAAGTACTTCATCAAGAAGTTGCATTTTTACACAGGACGAGGGTCCTCTTTTATACTAAATAGCGCGTCCTTCAACACTGTAAAGTATCTACGGTAATCTAGCAATCTGATATAACTTAGACATTCCAGCCAGCAATGATAATGGCGTATATAACCCCTATATTCATGTGCAAGCTTTGAAACTCGGTGCCTCAATGCAAAAATATACACATTCTCTGATATCAAGTCGAAAGATACTACTGTACGGCGACTCATCAGAAAGATATCACTGTGGTCCTAGTCACCGTATGAGGGCGACACTATCACCAATGCCACTTCAAGGCACTACACTACCGTACTCGAGTACCGGTAGCGGCATTCGCGAAGAATACCCGACCGGCTTGTCGCAAGGGAAGAACAGGTAACACAACCACTGCTGGGTTTAGTTTACCGCAGGACACCTTGGCCGCTTCCACCCAAAGCTTGGCAGGTATTTGTAGCTACCAAGGTTTCGGTGTCTTTATAAAGATCATGGCAGATTCAAACCTAGCTCGAGCCCTCGAAAGAGAAATCGGCAGTCCGCTTACAGATACTATTTAACCTTTCTGGTGCCGTCTTTCTCTTGTAACACCTCGACTGCTATGTGTTCGGCATCCAGTGACGTTGTTAACAAACCATCTCGGGCCTAGGACCTTGTATTTAGAGCGATATGACGCTCCTCAGACTCTGCTCTTCGCCGTTATCTGATTTGCCTATATCTATGATAATTCTGATTGCACTACCGGGTACTTACGGCCGCTGACAGGAAGCGAGTTCGTTCCAGATTTGACAGTACGTATCGGAAAAAACCAATTTCTGATATGCTACACTCCCCGAGCCTGTCACCCCTGTTTAGTCTGTAAGGGCAGTAACAACTTCGTGCACGCACAAGACTTCTTCACCAGTGTAGCCAGTGATGTTGCAATGCCGACCGTGCAAAGAGCCCGACCATCACCCAGCCCATTGGCAAGAACTACCTGGAGGCACGTGCCCGGAATTCATTCTCCAAAGAGGCTCGACCATGCACTATCCCAACGCACCGCCCATCCCAACCCTGTATGATACTGTGGCTTTCATGCCTTTACAATAGATTAGTTAAGAGGCTTGGTCTCACCTTGGCTCAATCGTACTTGCACAATCTCCAATCAGGACTTCTCTTTGAACCGTCAGCATCTTCACAATATATACCGACTCGAATTACCCAGTGTATGAGGGTCCACGGCGAAGCAGTCCAATCTCGAGAGGAGCAGGCGGCGGCGGCCGTGCTGGGACCGAAAAAGGCTGGTTGATTGGATTACTTGGATCATTTACCGTAGTACTCGTTATTATCTAGGCCAATAGATATAATTTTCATTGAGCTGTAGTCTCTGAACACTTCTCCTTACCCCGGCACGCGTGTTGGGCCTGGGTTGCGGAAAGGCGGACCTGGTGTTGTTCCAGGTCTTCGGCATCCAGTGCGGTAGTGACGAAGTGGCTCGTTCGAGTTCGAGAATGAATGCAGCTGATGATATAATGTCGCATGCGACACCAGTTGTCTCGTGGAAGAATGAGGTTTTGGGTCTAGGTCAACTACTGAAAGTCTTGCATGACCGCAAGTATAGATAAGGGAGCAGCATATGCATTCATGGTTACATCATCTAAACTCGAATGCTGACAATATCCTGAATTTCTCTTGTTCAGGAGACCCAGGAAGCCACTCTCGCCGGAGCAGCCGCATGTCCCAATGTACCACGACTAACTCGAGGTCAGCAGTCACCACGATAAGAGAACGTCAATGGCTATACGGCCACACGGTTCACCAATTTAGTTGTATGCCTGAATCTGATCAAATCACTTGTCTGCGTTGGATGGATTTCCGAATCGTCGTACAACGAGCTCAACCACTGACGTACTTTATCTAAGCATTGCCGGCCAGTGTATTCAATTACAGCAGCTTCAGCCTGATGTTGTGATGAAACCTTGTCCGGCAATTTGCAGACACGTTCTAGCCAATTCTTTGGTGTCCAGGGACGTTGACAGCAAGTGTGCGCTAGATGTCGGGCTGATTTTAGACTGTGCAGAGCAGCTACCATTCCGCAGTGTTCCGCCATGGTTTTGAAGGACAGGAGAAGAGAAGTTGAGGGAAGGGTACGGCACAGTATGTAGCGCTGCATTGTTTGAGACACGAGGCAACGCCACGAGCGCTAAAAGTTGAGGGTACAGTTCGTAAAGGTGCGCCAAGGACGACCGTCTGGCTGCCAAGGCCAATACTTGTGCGATTGATAGACTAGCTGAAAGAGGCCCTGAGACGGTCATCGCGAACTCAATATCAGCGACACCGCGGCAAAATATTGCAGGCTAATACATATGCTTACTGGTGCCGCTCTCAATCCCCTTCAGAAGCTCGACTGGATCCTCATTCGCAGTCAAAGCAGCTTCGAAGACGCCCTCATACAGCTCCAGCTTGCTCAAACGGTATAGTACGTAGGCCAATTCTTCCTCCCGAACTCTGGAAATAGAAAATCGTGTAGTCAGACACCTTACTCAGACGCCCTTTCACTTTACCCCACATACCTTCGAAACGGCACCTTGCCTCGCACAGCCGAGTCGGCTAAGTACTTGCGCAGAACAGTTGAACAACGGCCCATGAGAAGAGGCAGTGTCAGGACTGCCAGTCTTTTGCGATCTTCGGCGGATGCTGTGAAGTACAAGCAGTCAGCCACCTCATTTCCACCTGCGGGCTTCTCTATGCCATTCACATGCACCCATCAGACTTACTTGCCGGAACCTGATTGCATATAAGGAAGAGCAAGTCAAGGCACCAATAAGCAAACCTCTCCCTAGGTAGCTCATAATCGTCCATTGTTGTCCCATTAAGTGCTGTATCCTGACTATCGAAAGTCATGTTCTTGCCAAAGCCCTTGCCGATTGCAGGTGACCTCGCATTCACACTCTCCCTAGCGCTTACATCCGACAAGCTTGGCGACAGCAAAGCGGTGTCTGGAGTCACGCCAACAGTATGACTATGCAGGGACGAACTGTCATGTAAGGCCTGCACCAATGATATGATAGCATCGGTCGGAACACGCTGATTGCCCAAACTAGGCAGTATGTCCGTTTCCAACGTGACTGTGTAGGAAATTAGCCATTAAGATGCATCATTTCGACCGACAGTCGATATCTACATACCTATTACCGCAAGATCAAAATCTTCCTCTCCGCGTTGATCCTCAAGAGACATATTCATAACAGATCGGCTGACGAAAAGATTGATGAGCGATTTGCATCTACAATTAGCGTAGGACGTACCAATCTGCTTGCAGTATGGCTTTAAAACACGCCACTACGTGTCTCCATACTTTGGCAACGACATCGTCTCCTACATCTACAAAACCGTTAGCGCCGCCTTTGCGAGGACATCTTGGCTTGACCCACTGTTGGCTAGATCGTCAAGAGTGTGTACGATACTTCTGGCAAGCTGCAGGAAATGTAAGGTAGCCGTCTTCCATAGAGGCGGGTCGTCCCCAAATTTTGATGGTAGGGGACATTCGTACTTGAGCCTTAGCGGAATAGCATATGCCTAAGCAATTGGAAAGTCAGCTTGCCTTCGGCAACTGAGTTGCGAATTACCCACCGAAAGGACGCTCTCAACAGCCGACTGGTATATAGCAGGCTCTCGCTTGAATCGCTGGTAGATATCCACTATCCTACCTGTGCAACTTTTCGAAAGTGCTATATAGGTTACCTTCTGGTTGAGGCGAGGTGGTTCAGACAGCGTCGGCGATTTGACAACTTCCGAGGCCGTTGTGTAAGCTAAAGCCATATACTCTGCCAGATCCTGTAGAACAGCTGACGCGATAACGCTTGATGCCAGTTCAATATGATCTATAATGCTAATCACCACAGTCTGTACTGCAGGCATGACGTCTTGATCCGGCCGATAGTCAGGACTGTAGGCGTAAGTTAGAATGGTTTTGAGGACGCCTAAAAGTTCTATGACACGACCGTCATCGAGGGCTATAGAGCCGCGCTCTTGCACAATGGCCATAATTTTGGCAAAACACTCGAGATTTTGTTGGGTCAGCCCGTGTGAAGGTTTACCTTTGATGTCTTGTCCTATCTCTAACCAAGCATTCCACATACTGGATGCCAGAAAGCTACCCTGGGCCTGTTTGTTTTCCTCCCATTGTATTTGGCAGACCTTTTCTAACGCCCTTGCCGCTGCTGTTGCGACTGCAGGTCTGTCCTGCAGGAAGCTTTCCTTCATATATCCAATATAAGTCTGACAAACTAGTTCAAATGACGAAAGCTTGGCGATTTCGCTTGGTAGTTCATTCGAAAAAACTGACCCAGCCGACGTTATAGCAAGGATTTTCGAATCGTCCAGCTGTTTGTAGGGAAGAGGAACGCCTAAAGCGGTTCTCTCGACGTTGTCTGGAAGAGTGTCTTGCTCGATGGTGGCAAGGCCTTCGTTTAAAGATTTAAAGAGAGGGAAAATCACCCCTGATAGGCACTCTTCCCAAGACTGTTCGTCTAGCGTTGCTCCATATAGCTCGATGCTGCGCCAGAGGATCTGTATCGCTCCGTCTCGAGCTTCCGAGCGACGATCGTTGCAAAGTTCGAGCAAGCTGTGCAGTAGATCCATCCAGAGCTTGAGGTACGCATCCGCATCCTTCGATTGTCGCCTAGCCGCTTGGAAATGGTCGGAAACTTGCCATAGCAAATTGCCAGCCTGTTTAGACGAGGCAAAGTCAGTGACGAGTCGAGCTACTTCCTAAATGGCCAGGACTCACTGTCAACGCAACATTGACGTCTTCGACTTGTCGCCCAAAGGAAGTTAAAGTGACTATACACTGTCCGGACTCTTCTACAGACAGGGCTGCCAAAAAGTCGCTGCATATGAGCTGGAGCGAAGGAAACGCCACCCTAACAAGCTGTGAAGTTTTTGCAGCTGTCGCTACAGATGTTTCTGACGATGAGCTTGTCGTCCTCGTTTGAGGCTTGCCAGACGGACAAGCGGTTTGGAGAATACTGAAAATAGTCTTCCAGCCACAAACAAGAGCATGTCCCTGACTTTCCAATACCTTGTACAGCGTATCTAGAGCAGCTTGTCTTATTTCGACATCGGTAGAAATCTGTGATCGGTCCTGCGGCTCTGCTTGTCGCATCAGAGCTTGAAAAACCTGGTCTTGAGTGTGCTTCTGCTGGTCTTCCGAGGCACCAGCGGACTCTTTCGGTGCTGCGCTAACGATTTTGTCAAATACCTCCGCTGCTTGCAGCCTCACATTTGCTGGAGCGGTATGCCAGTGCTGAACGAGCAGGAGATGTCCGATAATCACGTCCCATCCAACTTCCGATGTGCGAGTCGTCAGACGTGACATGTTCATTATCGAAACATCGCCTAATTTGGTCACAGCATACGATTTCTCGCCGGGACGCTGGTGAGAGAGCTTACTTTCAGTACAAAAGCCTATGTTACGGGCATTGTGTGACTCACCAGCGTTCTGATAACGTTGATGCCCGTTCGTTTGGGTTGTTTAGGGGTACTTGTGCTCTCCTCGGAGTAATCCAGATCCGTTCGATGGTCAACATCAGCTTCTGGCGCACTGAGCTGGCCGAGTTCGGAGGTGGGGATGCCAATCATCTCTGCATTGAGGCGACACAAAGCGACAACAAACCACCGGAAGGCATCGTCATCTAGTAATTTGGATGCCTCGAATAATCGAAGTGCGCGAGCCTGTGCTGCCTGCTCTTCCTGATCCGATGGCAGATATCGCACAGAAGGGGAAGTGGTGGCTGCTGTGCCGCCAGATCCTGAGGAATGCGATGCTGAGGCATGTTTGGATGGCGTTGACGGTCCAGCTGTATTTGTTGGATGTGAACGTTTCTTTTGGCGCCGACCGGCTTCCGTTCTGACTACCAGATCCGCGTTTTGTAGGGCTGCCCAAACAAGCAAAAGAAATTGAAGATAAGGACACAGTATTGTCGTTCAGACTACCAGAGCCTCAGCCTACCTTCGAATACATAGAACCAAGTCTTTTCAAGGCTGCCAGCCAAGGTCTGGGCCACATGAATGAGAGATTCCAGGCACAGCAAGTTGCGCGTCGACAAAGTCATGGGCTGATGATGTTGCATTGATAGACCCAGAGCATCTGCACCGGCGGAAAGGACAGAATTGAGTTGGGGTCGGGACGGGTTCGATGCGGTGGACTCTGTTGAAGCCAGACTTGTGATGATTGGAGGAGGTACGGCGAACTTGCACAAGCTGATAAGGAACGCATCCCTTGGAGTCTTCAAGTTCAATACGCCACATGTAGTGCTGAACTGTTGAAAGGATGACAGAGTATATGTGAAGAGGTCGTCATCGAGGTTTGTGGTGAGATAGAAAGAAAGTGAAGCTAGAAGAGCAGGCCAGGCTGCATCCGCCATGTCATGAGCAGCTTTTAGAGCCTCATATGTGTTATCTGGTTTTAGATCCTCGAAGACGATGGCGGGGGGAGCCGGTAGAGGTTCATCGCCCTTCTTGGGCCGACGATTCATTAATGCCGAATATATGGGAAGTGTATGCGCTGCGAAGCCCTCGCCGATTGCGTTGAGGCACTGCAGCGCCAAAAGGAAAAGGTAGGTCTCGGGTATGGCTGGAGCGTCTGATTTGTCCAGCTGGTCAATACACTGCAACTTGACAGTCGCGGTAGCCAAAGCTAGACCGCCTTGCGAGAGGCCTGATACGCCTACACTAGTGGCAGCTTGGTGGGCCATACCGACAATCCCGTCGACTACGCCGCTGACTGTGTATTCGCCAGTGTGTGGGTCGGCGACCACGCCTGATATGGCAGCGGTACCCTGTCCTAATAGAACAGGCTTCTCTGTCGCCAATTTGTTCAGGGCTGTGATCATGCTTGTGAACACAGGAACTTTACTGGATTGGCCTTGCGACTGGATAGGTGATAAGTTGTCGACTGAAGCCGACGTGGACTTCATTTGTTCGTGAGGTGCGTCATACCGAGACCAAATCTTGCTAAGCAGTTCAAAATCGCCACAAAGGCCGCGAAGGATTTCCAAAGCCAGGACGCGCATCCAAGGGGGACTGGATCCACTGCCGACAGTGTGGCCAGCTCCAATCTTTCCATCTTTCGAAAGAGTTGGAAGCATGCTTGAGCTCAGAGGATGTCCACCACTTCCTTCCGTTTCTCCGGGCGCAACGATCTTAATGAACATGCATAGGAAGATCTCTGACTCCATCACGAGATGATCGTTGAACTTTTTGAGCAGGAGATACATCACGCGCATGAGGCGCAGCGTAGTACTAAATGAAGGTTTCTCGGCCAGAGCACGAATGAGTAGCGGGGCGAGCAGAGTGCGCAAAAGGTGAAGCAATTCAGGATGCTAGAGTACGAACTTACGAGTTAGTGCAATAACACGTGGATTGAGTTAAGTAGATTGCTTACCGAAATGAATACGGCTGAGAAGTCTGAAAGGACACTTTCGATAAGCTCCAGGCCAAACGTTCTTGGCAAATTCTGTAGTTTCAGAAACGAAGGCTGTTCACCATTGACGAGAAGACAAATATCATCAAAGACGAGATAGGCGTCTCGCGCGGCCGGAAGGAGGTAGGAAGGTTCGCTTGGGGTACCCTCCGAAGAGGGTGAGGAAGCGGGTATAGACACTGAGTAGTCGGTGGGAACAGGGGCTATCAGCGAAGATGGCAGAAGCGTATTTAGTTGGGTTTCGAAGACGCTCGGTGTAGTCAAGTAACTCTCGCTTACCGGGTGCGGATGGATCATCCTTGGCTTTGAGTGCTGCCTTATCCTCAGCATCTACATTCTCGAAAACGAACATGACGAGCTGTCGGAGTGTTGCAGCGGCGGTCGAAGAAACAACTCCAATCTTGGATTCGAGCAGCTTGAATGAAATGAGTAAGGTCTGTCATAACGATATTAAGTGGTCGCGTGCAGTTGATCAGTATCGAAACCCGTAAGCTGTGACGCAACAATAGCGTGCACAGACCAAGGCTCACCTCTGCAAGGAGATCATCGTGAATGTCTTTGCAATTCGTAAGCAGTGACACCAGGGTCTGAAGTATCTTGAGCTGTATCTCGACGCCTTGCGAGAGAACTGATCGAAGGGTTGTAAGAATGGTAGGGACAGTCGCCTGTCATGATATGAAGAGCAGAGGCCCAACACCAGTTCAGTGCGATTGCCAGACGCATACCGAACTGTTCTCTCACCTTTGTGATTGCTCCGCGTACGCCAGCCAGTCGCTGTAGCCCGCTCACTGCGATGCTGGTCACCTTTGGGTTCTTGGTACTGCAGCCTAGCACGATGGGCGCGAGCAGGACGGGATGCTTGCCAGAGCCAGCACTTGATTCTGAGCGGCATAGAAGAGTAAGATCGCGTACTACTCGTCACCTGCGAGGTCAAGAAGGCTGCTCACCCTCATGCAGGTCCGAGAGCGCACTCTCTGGCGACGACTTGAGGAGTGCTAGCGCCTTGTCGGCGGCCTATTGGGAACGTCACAGAGGGATAAGCTTGGTCGGACGATGCACCTGTGTTGAGGCGACACACCTCTTTCACATCTGCATGCTTCCTGCCGGCCTCTTTCGACAGTGCCTGCAGCTCGGACGTGAGAAACGGCAGACTCGACATTGTAGGCTTGGACTGCTGCGCCCGGCGAAGCTAGTCTGTATGGATCTTATGTATCGTATAATACCAACGCCATGCTCGAGTGGACGGATGGACGGTAGGGCTCACAGTCGACAGCTTGCAGACCAAGAAAGAGACAATCCATCCAAGAACACACCGCGTCATGAGATGGAAGTGGTGACCACGACGGAAAGACAGAAAGCAGGGCTATTATTCGACTGATTTCTATGTAGCTATCCTGCATCCAGCGTGGTGTGTCTTTCTGCCTGTCTACACAGCTATCGTAGGGCTCTGGTGGAACAGCTGAATGCAGCCCAGTCACGTGCATCGAACATGCTCGAGAGCTTGAGGACCCAGACACCGCAGCTTTGAGCATCTTCAATGCAAAGGCGACAGGCACCAAGCGTAGGGAGACGACTACGACCTTTTGTAGCTCCCTCCTTGAAAACGTCGCTGGCGTTGGCGCAACAAGCTTGTCGAGAAAAGTGATCGACTTGCACCACTGAACACGTCGTCTCTTTCAAGCTCGGATTGCTCTCTCTTCTCACCACGAGTCTCTAGGTCACTCGCATCAATCTCCACTCAAAAGGCCACCATGGCATATGGAACACGCTCCTCCAGAGTCCGCATGGACACATTAAACACCCTGACCTTTCACAATGGCGAAATGACAGCTGCAAGACGATCAAGTCCAGTTCCACAGCTCGAATGCGTAGGGAAACCATGCAAGCTCTATCAGCCTGACGTCGTACAGTGTACCGCTGTTGGTCGTAACGGACCGGATGTTGAGTGGAGTATGTACAATGCCAGTTCTCCAACTTGGCAAACACCTTGAAAAGATAGCAACTCTTGCTGACGTGTCAATTTAATCTCCCATAGAATGTCAAGCCGAGCTGCCATCAAGCATGTAAGCTTTCAACAGAGCACCATAGAGGATAGATAAAGCTGACTTGTACTCTATTCAAGTCGTTTCGGACGCGTTGAGGTGTCTTGTGAAGGCTACGACTATTCAGACGATCCTTTCATTCTAAAAGGTTAGTGGCGATACTACCCGCACTGAATAGACTAACACGTGCTGCTACTTCGACAGGCTCGTGTGGTTTGACATATAACCTAGTCAGAGTGGATCCAAGTCTAGAGAGCGAGAATTACGCCGGAACGCGCTCTTCGTCTAAAGGTTATGCATCTCAATTCAGTAAGCTCAGGTCTAAGGTAAGGAGGGGGAAAAAAAATTGGTCTTACTTGTTCTATTTCGTACAGCCAGCAAATTCTTCAGCAACTTTTTCAATCTTCTAACACTCGCTCTCCTATTCTACGTCCTCTACGTCATCTTAATTCGGCCGTTACTTTCCTACTTTTCGCGGAACATGCCTCTTACTTCTGGTTCGACGAGACCAGGAAATCCTCCAGGTGGTCCACCTGGACGTCCTTGGTTTGGAGGTTTAGGAGGCTGGGGACCTGGAGGTGGAGGTGGAGGGCCTGGAGGACCAAGTGGAGGAAGCGGCAGACCAGGAGATGTACCACCTCCGTACTCGGCTAAAGACGACACCACAGCCGGCACTTCATCCTCGATGTGGGCAGATGTGGGTCGTGATTTACGAAGAGGAGCCACGATGGGCGTAGGATCAACAATAGCAGAAATAGGAATCAACAGCCTGTTAGGGAGAAATCGAGGGAGAGAACCTCAACAACAGAGATACGCTACTGCTCCACCTTTCATGCAGCCTCAAGCGGGCTTTGCCAGAGGAGGAAGTCCATTCGCAGCGAGAGATAACTACGATAGAGGTGAAGGGGGTAGCGGAACTACTGGTCTAGGCGGTATGAGAACTAGTTCTGGATTTGGTGGTACGAGGAATAGATAGACTTGGTCTCTTATGGACGGTTCAAATTGTCGATATTGAGGATTGTGCCAGCGTTTGGCTGCTGTTGTTGTCGTCGTAGAGGTTTGAGAGGATTCAGTGGTGTATAAGCAGGAAGAATCAACATAAAGACGATGAAATGAAAAGGTGTCAGTTGCTATAAATGATGGTACTGCTAGTTCCGCTACCAATTCCTTCAAAAACATGAGTCTAAATATTATATATACTTAAGGAACAAAGTGAAAGTCTGTGCTTCTTCGGATCGCGTAAAGTGTCAATTGGTACTGCTTCATGTAAAATCAGGGAATGATAAATACTTCGTGAGAAAACCTAACTTACTGCCGGGCCACTGATGAAACTAATTTCTTCAGCTAGGAAAATGTATCTTGTTATTTGTTTTACTAGCCTTCATCTACCAGACTACCAAAGCGCCTAGGAGCATGCTCGTCATCACTGCCAAACTTGCGACGTACGTATTTGACGAAGGCCAAGTGACTTTCGAAGCTGCACTCGTAGCTGTGAGAATCAGGCAGGAGATCGAAAGTTCAGTATCAACATGTCATCGTCCAACTGTTACGAGGAATACGCTGTCGGAAGACGAAACTTGCTCGTAGAACTCGGTGGTGGTGGTAGATAAGTCGCTATGTCTACCATTGTACCCGGACGAGGTGGGATAGTAGTGGTAGGAGTAGGAGTGGAAGGTGTGAAAGTAGCGTAAGAAGTGACTTGGAGCCCATCGATTGTGAGGTACACGACGTAAGTGACTGCAGAATGAACAAAAGACGACATTAGTCTCTTAGGCCTTTGTAAAGTACCTTCGCCTCGCAAAAGAAGAATAATGTGGTGATATTTTACAAAACTTACTCGGTCTCGTGGATGAGCTAGTATCGTCAGGTCCTGCAGCATTGTCTCTTGTAACTACTGGATTACTTGTAGGATCCGGCAGAATACCAGGGGCCACCACACTCGAGGCCACTAATTCTGTCGTCTGTGCTGGCAGCGCTGCGGTGTCTGCTGCTGGAATCGTTTCTAGGAAGGCAGTCGTTGGGAGACCTTGCTCATCTAGACCGACTGAGTATACGATGGTGTTGCCGCTGTGTCGTGTCGATAAGGAGACCGGGACACAGAGAAAAAAGCATGCATGTAAGTAAGTATTGCATTGACTGCAGTGAGAGCGAGCGCGTGGCGAAGGGGGGCTCGAGGAGCAGGGTGCGTCTTAGCCAGCACCTTATAGTGAGTAGTGAGAGCAAACCAAGATCATTCCTCTGCTCCATCTAGCCAACCATGCATGTGCCGGCATCGCCTGACGCGCTTGTTTCGCAATTCCACTCGACTCACTCTGCATCAACGGAACTGGCCTCTTGGGCGGCAGCGATGCCTATGCATGCAGCTAGCAGGACGAGGTATGCGGTAGATCCACGCATGCTCTATACTTGGCGTATCGGAGAGGTGCTGTCGTGCTTGAAGTCGAGTCCAGTTCTGGGTCGTCCTACTCGATATTTGTGCCTTGGACGTTCGACAGCGTGTACGGCCACGGAAGCGGTATGGTGGGTGTGTAGCAGTATCTCGGGGGTTGAACGCGTTGCCCAGCAGGTCAGTCAGTGATGCATTCAGAGAAAGGTGGATTGAAATACTTGATAACGTCGAGTCGAGTCGGCATTTCCAGTCTCGGCTGCGAATGAAATAACATTTCAAACGGCTGTCTAGAATTGTAATGGAAGTCTTCAAGCAATGTTACGATCCGATTAGTCTAATGGGACTCGGAGTAAGCTTTCTTGGTAAGAGATCTTGATTACTCCTTCTTTCATCATTAGCAAAGCCACAGCTGGAGGGTGGGCTTCGCTCATGTACAGAGTGTTCGACCTGGACCATCTTGCGACATCAAGACTTCTTGCAGTCGCGAGCATCTTTGTTGGAAACAAGAGCAAACAAGAGGAAAGTTCGCATTATCACTCTTTATCTCGCGAAGTTATTAAATAATAGCGCAAATCACGCCAGAGACGGATCGAAGAGGAGGATAACGTAAAGTGGCCGAGCTTGTCCAGAACTTGCACACATTTACACTGAACACGGGCTACAGAAATGGGTAGACTACACAGTATGCAATGACAATACGAACAGGATAGCCTGTTGTGTCATAGAAGCTGGACGGCGTGGTGGATTGCCGGCATCGCTTCCTTATGGGTGACACATTCGGATTATTTTCGAAGGAATGTATCGCATCGTTTGTATTTAAGGACTGTATGAAGCTACTGATATATGTACGAATGAGTCTGGATGGCAGCTACCGTACTGCACTAAAAGGCGTATGCCAAGGTTGTGTCTTGCATGGCAATGAGAATTGTCCGTGATTATGAAAAGTATAAGGCATGGCATGCAGGAGCCATACTGGTCCATCTATCTAGTATACGGCGATGGCGCCCACTAGCATGCTGAGAAGGACTCCCAACGCGGCAACCTGTCCATTGGTCCTGGAAAACTTGGTGGGGCCGCTGGAAGCTGCTCCGGTAGCTGTGAAACAGAAGCGGGCGAGGGAGGGAGGAGGACGCACTCAGCTTGACATAGCGTCGTGCAAACTCATATAAATTGACCAACATGAAGAAGAACTGGAAGGAGGCAGATAAGATGAAATCGGAATCACTGTACCCGCGGCGGGTGCGATAGTAGTAGAAGGTACAGGTGTGGAAGCGGTAAAAGTTTCAAATCTTGAAGTCTGTACCCCGTTCACCGTGATGTATACAAGATAGGTAGCTGTAGAAAGACCACCAGCAACATTAGAATAGTAAACATCAGTATGTTTTGGTGACTGAAAGGCTCCGCTGCGACTGCGAAGATTTGTCCATGTACTCCAGCATACGCTTAGAGCACAAAGTGGACTTACTGGGGGGAGCAGTCGAAGCTGATGACGGCGATGAGGCCACTTGTCCCAACGTGACTGCGGAAGGTTCCGGGCTGTTTCATTGAAAGGCGGTAGAATCGGGTTTGTGATAGGCGTTTCGAGGAGGAAGGGAAGCATGAGAGGCGGGCATGGTCAGCCTGAGTTGGATTGTATTGGGAGGAAAGTCGGCGAGGAACGAGGGGATGGAGGTGAAGAAGCCCAGGACGAGCGACGTGTGCAGCACAGAGGTGATGCGCGCTCGTCCAGGTGCTTCTGCTTCACTCTTTGATGCCGCCTTCATCGTGAGCGACGAACTGCTCGTCCATCGATATGCAGGCCAGACAACAGCCTCGCCCGAGTCTCCTCAAGAACAGCACACTCACTCTTGAGCGTTGACCACAGTCATCATGCATGCCAGCAGCAAGCATGCACATGCGCATGCTGTGCTTCTCAGGCTTGACGAGCGCATATTCGCAGATTGCTTCTGTCTTCGAGTTCTCGAACGAGCGCGGGCGAGCGAGCAGCGGGATCGGGCAAGCTGGCGCTGTCTTGCAGGAGGATTGAGGTGCGTGTTCTAACGTATATGTGTATCCTGTATCGCACAATCTCTCTCCCCTCTGCTGGCTCCTCGCCTATGTTTCGATTGCCGCGAGAAAGAAGTCACAGAAGTCCAAGCCTTCAGAGTTGTGAGGCTGATCAGACTGATTCGACGTAGCACGGGCAGGCAGGCTGGCATGAGGCACATACGTCTTGTTGTAGACACGAATAGAGGAGCCCACCATCCGCTTTAGCTATAGCTGTGTGTGCGACCGTCTGACAAGGCTCTAATGCTCTATAATGACCTTGACAGGCAGCTGTCAATCGTTGGCAATTCCAATCTCCAAGGCGAGAGCTTTCGAAGAGTAAATTGATCACGGCTTATAGCATGCCATGATTGCGGCTGGCCTGTTGGCCCCTCAGTGAGAAACCCGAACAGCTAGCTATACATCCTTCCCCACCTGCGGTGCACGCTCGCGTGGTCTCGGCGTTGGAGAGAAACATAAACTCGAGGAAAGCGATAGATCTCAAGTTGGACTTTCGAGGACATGTCGAGCCTTCACATCCCTACAGAGCGATGAGTCTTTGTTCATATGTCAACTTCCGAGCACCCGTACTCCTCAATCATCATGCCAACATATAGCTGGGACGATAACAGGCTGCTCGATGCAACAGAGGTGGAATATGGAGGCGTCCGCGTCAAATTCGAGCCCGGGGAACGTGCTACTGGTGTAATAGCATTGCAGATGCTCATCCAGTCAGGTCTGATACCAGATCTCGCCTCTACATCCTCCGAGTCTATCTCAAAGGAAGGCTCCTCGTCTTCAAGCTCGGCGACGGCTCTTCCTTCTCCACCGACATCGCCAGGTTCACCTAGCTCTCCTACCTTCAATCGAGATCTGGTAGTATTAGATCATGGATGTTCATTGGGTAGCTGCACTCATCTCCTGGCGGAATTGAACAAAGCGAATCTAGTACCCCTGCCGTATGACGGTCAGTTAAAACTCACTGCTGTTGAAACGCCAAATGATTTCAGACACTCGCAAAGTAAAGGGCTGGAAGAGAAGAAGAAGATTTATGGCTATGATGATGTTCGGGTCTTGAGTGGACAAATGCATGTGAGTTTACAAGCTGTAATCACTGTCTGGAGAGAAAGGTCTGAATTGACTTGTTAAATCTCATTTATAGACTCTTCCTTTTCTCGGGCCCCATTTCACCCATATTCTGACGAATCTGAGCATACTCTTCTGTGCTTCTGATGATGAACCACTCCACGGTAGGTTTAGCCTTTCCATATGCATCATTGCCCCATTTTGCTTTTGGGCAAGGAAGTCGCCCTCATTGACTCATGTGTGACACATCTCCCCATAGAAATATACCGCTGTCTTCTTCCAAAAGGTATCGTCGTATTTTCAAGCTGGAAATCGCTGGGATGGGCGCCCCCTACTGGAGACGATCCCGGTCCATTAGGAGACCCATTGAAAGTATACCCATCAAATGGATGGCGAGATCCCGATTATATCCGCAAGAAGCTCACTATGCACGGCTTCGATAGCATCAACATAGTAGAATACCCATTCCAGAACAAAGCTAGTCCTGAAGTCTTTGCTTCTATCGCTGATAGGTTGGTCAGACATGCGGTTGGCAGACTTTGGAATATCGAAAATAACGATATTATGAATCAGGAGGACATTGATGCTATTGCCGAAGATGTCATTCAGCGGCATAAAGGAAGGTTTTTCACAGGTCAGATGATCGCTTGGATCACGACCGCCAGAAAACCGCCACTTTCGTGATGCCGAGAGAAGATGGATCAATTACAAGACGCAAAGGGGCCGCGATTGTTCGCCAGCGAGCGCGAAGCAGATATTTTCCGAAAACAAACCACAGAGGATCTTCTCCTTTTTTCTGTAAACTGTCGAAGCGAACTGAGACAAGCGCGGGCCTTCAAGTTCCTCTCGAGCCACCAGGTTGCGAAGGTGAACAGGCTCGGACGAATATATCAGACAGCCTAGCCTTGTAGTACATTCTATCACGCCAAATTAGTTAGCTCTAGCAGCCAGGCCTGCGTCAAGGAGATTAAACTATTTTCCCGAACCACCGTAACCACCTACAAAACTCGCGATTACGGTGATGACAGGCAAATTTTTCCTAAACGCTGAAATTCCGTCTGAAAAAGACAGCAAATTTACATTACGTCCATGAGTAATTGCTTGACATGGTGTGTAAGCTCTTTCAAGAGGTAGTCACTTGTATATAGACTAGTCCGTTCGAAACTTCAGGCCCAGCCGATACCACAGACAAGTGAACCATGCAAAGGGATTCTCCAGCTTCGAGGAGTACTCACAGTGTTTCATTGACTTTGATTCTTGGTATTTACACGCTATATTAGTGTAACAGGCGACTTCGGGAAATAGGTTTTTGACAGGATCTAACCCCTCCCAGCAGCGGTGATTCCGCGCTGGGCAGCGCCCAAACTTCGCCGTGGGTTCGAGCCCCTACTAAGCTGATTTCCCAAAGTCTTCGAAAGGGCTCTTTGGGAGTCTATTGCGGACCTTGTGCCTTAAGAAACCAGTAGACGAGCGCTCTAAGTTCCTGCTGAATAGATGTCGAAGATTTTGGATCTGACAGTGGCGTGTTTTGGAAGCCTGCAGATGTTTGATATCAGCAGTCACATCAACTTGAGCCTATGGTACTTTAGAGGCTTTCAGACAATTCAATACAATACTCTTAGTCAATACGAGCCATCTCATCCGATTCTATTCAGGCTCGGAAATCTATAGCTGAGTACGTTCGATAATCCAAGTTTGTAATTGATGAATTAGCACTCGAGAGGAAGAAGACTAGATTGCGATCTGGGAGAATGATCAAAGGTACTTCTAGCAGCTGTTTGTATAATATACTGTTGCAGATCATCGTGGAGAGCTGTGATGTACTGTTGTACAAAGGAGCGGCCGATGCCTTTTTTAAGCTCTTCGCCACCACTGGCACCAGGCTTAGACAGCTCTTGCGGACATTCGCATGCGTGATAGACCAACTGCCATCTCGATTGCAGCTTGTACACCATCAATCAAGTAGACGTGCTTGCCAACTCTTGCTCGTAAGCTTCTTTCCAAGTCTTCTCTCATGGGTGCCATACCCTGGACAATATTAGATCGTCAGAAGGTCGGTCGGACAGCATGCGGTGGTGATCTCTAGCAGAAACATCCAACAGTTACAGTCATGCACAGTTACTCACAGCACATCCCAACACGATAGCTCCTGCACCTTTGCTCAGCACCAGCTCTTCAGCGGCGTCAAGAATCGAATCAGACACGTCTGATCCATGCAGCTCAGTGGCTATATATCCAGTACCCTTGACTCCAGCCACTCGGCTGTCAGCAATACCCATCGTCCGCAGATGTGTGACGAAGAGGGGCTCCCAATCTGTCACAAGTAAAACACGTGACTGCTTAGCTGGTTTAGCAGCAAAAAGCCTAAAATATTATTGACTCACTACGACCAGTTGTGACTATGCCAAAGGTGGGAGCCAGTTGAAGAGCGGCGTAAACAGCAGCTTCCATGATGCCAATGACTGGGGGAGCTGAATCCTGAAATTGCAGCGCTTCTTGCAGAGCAGGCAGGAGGGGGTGTGCAGAGAAGCAGCCAACGACGACAGCTGAAAATGTGTTGGATAGTGCTTTTGATCGCTCCTCTGGGTCGTGCGAAGACATGTCTAGATCATTCAAGACGGCGGCTGTAGATATGATCCCATCTAGCGTGCCATTGATAGACGGCGGGGCTGGCGATGGGGCGGTATAGAAGCCGATGCGTATGTCGGGTGCCAGGCCATGTTCAAAGTAACGTGCAGCTCCCTCTGTCATGTCCACTGTCGAGTTTGGGTTGATATAGAGGATCTGATGCGCCGCGCCGTTGGACCCGATTGTCGCATAACGCCCTTTAGCATTCTCCATGATGAGACGCGAGCGGGGCTTGGGAGAATACTTATGCCAGCAGTCGATTTCTATCCCTGTGTGGCTAGCTTGTTATCTGCGCAGTGGACGAGTTGAGTGGACGCCAAAGATTGAAGACTGGAAAGAACGCATTTGATAAGACGGCCGGTGGCGCATCAGACCTGGAAGCGATAGGAGATAGCGAGTAAGCGAAAGGCTTGTGGGCTGCGCAGGATGGATGCATGGACCACTACACCAATGCTGTGTGTCCGCTTGCTGCGTCGAGGTGGTTGGTCGAGACGCAAGAGAACAGCGAGCTGCTGATGGACCTCGACATGCATTCGCCTCTTGGTCTCACGCCCACCCACCAACGCAAGCCACAGCACATCGCTGGAACAGCCAACGCAGCCAGCTCTGCGGGAGCCTCTTGCACTCGGACAAGATGCCTCCAGCCGGCAACCCCAACCTGCCTCAGGCGAGCGACACGAAAGGTGCGTTGTTGGCGTGCCTGCCTGCATGCTGAATGATGCATGGGGGATGGGTCCTGCCTCGAGGACACATGCAGAGCCTGACACATGCTCCCGACAGCTACGTTCGCCTTTCTCAATGAGGGCATCGACCAGATAATGAACAAGCTCAAGCTGGGCATGAGCTATTCCAAATACATGGAGCTTTACACGTACGCCAGCCAGCCAGCCATGGCGAGCGCGCACCTCCAGCAGACTGACTTATCGCAACACCACCCAGCGTCGCGTACAACTACTGCACATCAAGCAAAATGACCCACGCCTCTGACCAGGGACTTCGAAGTGAGCTAGCTGCTCGACCTGCTTGTCGCTCATGAACCAGCTGTTAATAAACGAGGATGTCGATCTGCAGGTGGAGCCAATCTAATGGGCGCTGAACTCTACAAGCACCTCACCCAGTACTTCTCAAAGCATCTAGAAGACGTGAGACAGGTGTGTCGGATCCGTCTCTTTGACAACTCCCCTACTGACTGCCATTGCCCTTGCGATCAGGCCGCCGAGGAACTGCAGGACGAACCACTCCTCAAATACTACACAGACGAGTGGAGCCGATACACTCAAGGAGCCAGCTTTGTCACGCGCCTGTTCGCATACCTAAATCGCCGTAAGTTAAGGACACATGTGTCAGCAGCTGTGCCTTAAAGTAGCCAAGCTGATCTACCCTGTGCCTTCTTCTGGACATAGACTGGGTAAAGCGCGAGAAGGAAGAAGGCCGCAAGAACGTCTACAATGTATACACACTAGCGCTAGTACAATGGCGAGAAGTCTTCTACAACCACATACAACGCAAGCAGCTCGCGACAAACGCCGTCTTGCGCCTGATTGAACGGCAACGAAATGGAGAAGCAGTTGACATCGACCTCATCAAAAAGACGATAGAGTCGTTTGTAGCTCTCGGTCTAGATGATAACGACGCCAACCGTACAAATCTCGACGTCTACAAGGAAGCATTCGAGAAGCCTTTCCTCGTCCAAACCGAAGCGTACTACAAGCTTGAAAGCGAGGCGTACATTGCCGAAAACAGCGTGACAGATTACATGAAGAAAGCGGTCACTAGGCTGCAGGAAGAAGAAGATCGCGTTGATATGTATCTTCACGCAAGTACAAAGAAGCCGGTAAGTCTCATCCAGCGGAGTATCTTGCGTCTCAATGAACCTGACCTGAACCGCACGAATCCGTTCCTTTATAGCTCGTGACTGCATGCGAGAACGTGCTCGTCAAAGCGCATATCGATCTCTTGCAGGAAGAGTTCCAAAGACTGCTCGAGCAAGACAAGGAAGATGACCTCAATCGAATGTACAACCTTCTTCATCGCATTCCAGATGGTCTCGACCCTTTAAGAACGCGCTTCGAAGAGTACGTCAAACGCGTGGGACTCAGTGCTGTAGAGAGAATTGTAACGGAAGACAAAGACCCAGTGCGTGCACCCTGACTTTTGTTGGCCAGACCAAGCGGCACGACAGCTAAGGTTGAAACGCAGGAACCGAAACCATACGTGGAAGCATTGCTCGAAGTACACACAAAGAATGCAGACACTGTGCAGAAAGCTTTCCGAGGCGATCCTACTTTTGTTGCTTCGCTCGACAAGGTAAGGGACCTTTTAGGCCGAGCTTCAGGACTATGGCTGATGCTATCGTTACTCCTTAGGCATGCCGAGAGTTCATCAACCGCAATAAAGCTACTGGTTCCCACTCGAACAAATCACCCGAACTCGTTGCGAAGTACGCAGATGCTCTATTGAAGAAGAGCAACAAAGCTGGAGAAGAGGCAGATCTCGATGCTGCCTTGCGCAATACTGTATGTTGCGCCCTTCTGATCTTGTTTTTCGCGTGAACCCTGCTGACTATGATCCTGCAGATGACCGTTTTCAAGTATTTGGAGGACAAGGATGTGTTCCAGAAATTCTACTCTAAAATGCTGGCTCGTCGTCTCATCTTTGCTACATCTGCCAGCGACGATCACGAGGCAAATATGATCACTCGACTGAAGGAGGCTTGCGGCACCGATTACACTACCAAGTTACAGAAGATGTTCCAGGACATGACGCTCTGCAAGGATCTCAATGAGGGTTTCAAAGAGCATACAAGTCATCTGGCGGAAGATGAGGGTTCAAGCAAGAAAGATGACAGTACGCACAAGCCAGCTCTTATCTTTATGATGCCCCGGCTAATCTCAGCTTCCTCAATTAGTGGACTTCCACGTATTGGTCCTTGGTACATCATCGTGGCCGTTGTCGGCCCCTCCTACCGACATGACGCCTCCGGCAGAATTCCAGAAAACAATGGAACGATTCAAACAATACTATTCAAAGAAGCATTCGGGTCGCCGCCTGACTTGGTTGTGGAACCAGTCGAGGAACGAACTCCGCTCGACATGGACATCTCCCAAGTACACGTTCATGGTCAACTCATATCAGGCCGCCATACTTTTGCAATACAATGCCGGGTCCGATTCCTTGTCTTTCGAAGACCTCACAGCGGGCACCTCGATCAGCGAAGACCAACTCAAAGCACAACTAGATACGATGGTCAAGCTCAAAGTACTGACAAAGGATGACGATCAGTATGATCTCAACCTTGGCTTCAAGTCGAAGACCATCAGGGTACAGCTTAACAGACCTGTTAAGGCCGAGACCAGACAAGAAGCTGTAGACGTAATGAAGACTGTTGATGAAGATCGACGTTTGCTTGTTCAAGCTATCATTGTCCGAATCATGAAATCAAGAAAGGTGACTCTTAGGCGCGCCACGTGCAGAGGTACCCAGAGCGTGTTCTGATCAGTTTGTCCTGCTCTTTTAGACAATGAAACATCAAGCACTCATCAATGAAACCATTTCGCAACTGACACATCGTTTCACGCCTAAGGTGGTGGATGTCAAGAAAGCAATCGATCAACTCATCGACAAGGACTACATTGCTCGTAAAGATGGAGAGCGCGACACCTATGAGTACCTTGCATAAACGAATGCAAAAGATAAGATGCGGACCATGAATTTGTGCCAAGGAACACCGTGCAGCTAGATACCTTCATGCAGCAGTTTTGCAGTCTCCCCTCGAATTCGTTTCTTCAAAAAGTGCACCTGTATCTACATTGTTTGCGTAATACGCAGTAGTGTAATAACAAGTGTGAGTGTTTAACTTGCATACTTCAAGCGTAGGTGAAGACTGACAACCTGTTCTTAGTAGCTAAGCGTCAGCCTGCACCGCTGTCGGACTGACGCCTAACGGGCCTGACCGGAAACACTCGCATGACAGCGAATACTGACCTTACGAAAGACTTTCGTGACATACCAGGCGTTCCTTTAAGCAGCAGGCCACTATTCGCGAGCCAGCTTCCTTTAGTATCGATTGATCCAACAGTCGCTGTTATCATGCGTATATGCAAAGATACAATGAAACCTCTAGTTGATAGTGGACCGATGTCAGTCCCACTACCTAATCCGGAAGACTTCGACGCTACCTGGAAGTACATAAGCGGTGGTCTGGATCTCGTCCTACGGACTCCAGGAGTTGGCATGTCCAAACAGAGATATATCGGCTTGGTAACGTAAGGCGTAACCTATTTATTCGGCTGCAGCGAACTTATTAATTTCGACAGTGCTATTCAGAATTTCTGTACGCATAGCGTAGCCAGTAATCCCGTTGACCAGTATCCCAGTAAGTACTTTCGAGTCTATACTGGTCGTCACATATGCTGATGCCCCGCGGTCTAAGGCCTCGTCGACTCTGGCTCGCCAGAGAGCAAAATCAGTCAGGCTCTAGATGATTATCTCCAGGAACATCTGAAGCACGTTTACCACATCGCATTAAATATAGATATGTCCGCTATGGCACTGTTGACGTACTACAGCCGAGAATGGGATCGGTTAAAACAAGCTGCGGGTATCTTGAACAACATTTTCAGCTATGTGAATCGTCGTGAGTGCTAGGATCTGTACGCTTTTCTTTTGATTGGGGAAATACTGATAGCATACTTGAACAACAGATCACGCGAGAACTGCGAGAGATCAAAGCGAAAGGGGAGCCGCCGTAACCATCGCGTCACTAGCTATGGCTCGATGGCGAGACTGCGTCTTACTTGGTCTCTTTGATGCTGATGTCTTACCAAAGTACCTTATCGCGTCAATCTTTCACCAACGAGCCGGACGGCCGATTGATTCCTTTGTCCTAAGGAAAGTGATTAGTTCGATTCTGGCTCTAAGTTCTGGTTCTGCCCCGCCCTCGAAGCCGAGTCTCGGCTTCCTTTATCCAGCTTTCTTGACGGCGCTGCTGCGTGACACACACCACTTTTACACGAGAAGCAGTATCGATTATCTTTCCCGCAAACCCGTAGTGGACTATATTGACATCGTCACCACCACCCTTGCTAATGAGGGGATGATAGCCCAAGCAGATTTGCCTGACTTCAGCAGGATGCAATACATTGACGTATGTAAAGGCGCTCTTATAAAGGCGCATACAGTCATTCTCCAAAGCGAATTTGCAAGACTGCTAGAAGTTAAGGATGAGAAGAACCTGAAGGCGCTTTACGCTCTACTGTCTCGAGTTAAAGAAGGCCTCAGTTCGTTGCCAGACATATTTTGCGAGCACATAAAAAAGGAAGGACAGGCTGCTATGGCAGCGATTGTTAGCGGAAAAGAAGACAAAGATACAGATGCGACTGATTACGTCAACAATCTTGCACTTGTACACGAACAATTCTGGGCTCTGGCCAAACGATGCTTAAATGGCGACAAGGCCTTCTTGACTTCTGTGGACAAGGTCAGTTCCTGTACCCAATTGTAGTAGCCTATGGCACCACCAGCTTACAATCTCAATACAGGCCTGCGTCGTATTTGTCAATCACAATGCAGCTGCTGCAGGGTCACAAAAATCTGCCGAGCTGGTTGCCAAATACACCGACGAACACTTAAAGCGAACAGTCAAGGCCTCGAAAGCACTTGAAATTGATATCGCCATTACGCGAGCTGTAAGTACTCCAGTAATTCGACCAGTGTGACAGCTACTAAGTTTATTGCTTCTGAAGATGACAGTCTTTGATCATCTCCAAGACAAGGATGTCTTCCAGAAATTTTATACCAAATTCCTGGCCCGTCGTTTGATACATTCCGCTTCAATCTCGGATGATGCTGAAGCCGAAATGATTTCACGTATGAAAGTGGCTTGCGGAAGCGATTATACTGCGAGTATGCAGAAGATGGTACAAGATATAATCCTCTCAAAAGATTTAAGTGTTTCTTTTCAAGAATACAAAGGGCGCACAGGACAAGTCCACAAAACAGGTATGCGTTTCAGGTTACATTTACTTCATTACAAATCGTCTGGATGCTGATGTGAAGCAACAGTCGACTTCGAAGCTCTGGTCTTGAGTAGTAATGTTTGGCCTTTGCCTACCGCAAAATCAGGTTTCAACTGTCCTGCGGTATTGCAAAAGTTCGAAAAAGATTTCACGGCGTTTTTCATGACACGATTCAGGTGAGTCCGAGGGATTGACGGGGTACAGTCGCATATAGCTGATTGCATTGGACCAAAAGTGGACGCAAGATCGAGTGGTTACAACACCTTTCTCGCAATGATATCTGGATGACCTACACAAAGCCCAAATATCTTCTCAGCACTTCAACGTATCAGGCTTGTATTCTCCTCCAGTTCAATGAATCGGACAGCCTATCCTACGAAGACCTTGCAGCGCGCACAGCCATAGCAAATGATCTGCTTCGACCCAATCTCGATCTCTTGATTAGGTTGAAGATTCTCCTCAAGGAGGATGAGGAGACTTACGAATTGAACCGCAAGTTCAACTCTCCCAAGAATCTCAAGGTGCGGTTGACGTTTTTTCACCTGATGCAATGGCGAGCGAGCTTCAGCTGACATACATGGTTTCAAAGCGGATCAACATCAACATGCCTTTGAAAGCTGAGACGACTGCTGAGAATAAGCAAGTCATGGCTCAGACGGCCGAAAGTAGGAAAATGGAGATTCAGTTGGTACTTGTCCGCATTATGAAGGCGAGAAAGGTTAGGTTTTCTCTTTCTTCTGTGGATTTCAACAGGAGACGGCTGATTATCTTATTCTCGGCGACCCTTTTAGACTCTCCCGCTGCAACAACTCATAGTTGAGGCAGTAAATCAGTTGTCCAAGCGATTCATTCCCCAAGTCAGCGATATCAAAGCCCAAGTTGACCACCTGATTGATCGCGATTACCTGGAAAGAGGCGAAACGCGGGGTGTACTAAATTACTTGGCCTGAAAGAACATTGATCTGCATCTCCTGGAACTTGGCCTGCTTTGATGTTTAAGCGGAATTTGCGTGTTGTAATGCAGTCCTAAGATACAGTACCGGCCGAGTGGTAATACTATACAAGCTTTTCTTCATCTTTTGGATCAAGTCTGTTGTTGAGGCAATACAGCAGCATTGCGAGAACTACAGGTAGAAGGATATATCAGCACATGCACCTTCAGATATTCAAAATAATGTTCCAACATACCGTAACAAAGCCACCATGTCCTTTAATTCACTGATAAGCTCAGCATTCGCTTGCGGTTTAGAGACAACCGCACTTTGCTCTTTGTTTTCGAGCCGTTTCGCCTTTGCGAGAGCTATTCTCTCTTCTCGGCTGAGCTTCCCTTTCCCCTTTTCAACAGTATTGTCACTTTCCTCGTTGTCGACACAGGCCTCGAACAGCTGTTCTTGCATGCCAAATCGAGGCAGGTATTGGGTATTGTTGCTGTCCAAAAGAAGGTCGGCGATATTCATCGGCTGGTAGGTAGCTTGTGAAATTGGTGAAAGTGCCGGAGTGGAGAGGGAGTCTTCGTTCCCAGAGGAAAGGACAGAAGAGATGGATCCATATTTCTCAAGTTCAGCAGAAGTGGACAAAAGAGAGGGTTCTTCTTCGGCGTTGTCGTACTCGGATGTATCGGACGAAGTTTGCCTATCTTTGGTTCGAGAAGCTCGAGGGCCTTCCAGTCGTCGTTGACGTCCTTCTTTCATCTGCCTAAAGGTTGCACGCCCTTCCTCCCATGACTTCATCAGGGTTTGTAGATCTGTCCTGAGTGATTCATGTCGAGCCTCCATCTGGTCTAAGGTATTTTGTCGAGAAGGGTCATCTCCATCGCTATTTTGAGGATCGTTAAAGTATTCCTTTAGATCTTGTCTTTCCATATACAGCTTGGTAGCAATGGTTCTGAGAGCAGCATTGAGCTGGAAGTGAGTTTCGCCCAATGCGTTCCTTCCGCTCTGTTCAGCAGACGAGAATGGTTCTCGAGGGGCGAAATTGGGTTGGACCTCGTTTTGTTCGAAATTCGGGAAGAAAGATCCATCTGATACTTGCTTCGCGACATCTGAAGGCGGAGTTGCGGGATCTACTTCAATTATAGGCGAAGAAGGGTACGAGCCTGGTAGACAAGCAATGAAAGAGTGTCTCTGGGGCGTGGATTGGAAAGGACTGCTTGTCATCGGAGTAGCGAGCAGAACAGAGGCAGCCGGCGCCGTTGAACCCATCTCAGCAGCATCGGGTTCATTAGGAGTATCTTCGAATTCTTCCCACATTGTCTGTGAAAGGCTCGTAGTTTCCGTATTGATGGTTGAATTGATACCGTCTACCACTTCCACCAGTACTCGAAGGACCGCTTGCAACTTGCTTGTGGATAATGAAGAATATTTTAAAGCGAGTAAATGGCATACTAATGCTCTTTCTAGCGTACTAACATTCTGCGAACTCTCTCTAAGGCTGATCAAATCAAATTTTGATCTCGTCTGCTGGTCCTGCTTGTAATTGCGTTGATTTCGATGTTGTGATTTGCGTGATCTGAAAGAAGCGGCAGGCGAGTCTGCTTCTCCAGTTTCTCGTCTGACTTGCGGTGAAGAAAGGATAGGCGACGACTGGAGAAGAAGACTAGTAGGTCTACTTCTTGCACGAGAATGAACAGACGATGTGAGTGAGGAAGAGGCCGATATAGAATTAGATAGATGATTCTGAGCATGAGAAGACCATTTCCTCTCCAAAGCAGCAGCGGCGGCATTGCGATGTAAAGCAGTAGAATCCGCTTCAGGTACTCCATCAAGTGGAGTTTTTTCCATAGTATTGAGATGTGCGAACGAATTCCTTTGTAACGATCTTGCATGATCGATTTCATGCATAGATAAAGGTCGGCTTCGTCGATTTTGCTGTTTTAGTAATGTACTCGAGCTTGTTGACACTGGGCCTAGAGAGGTACGTCTCGTATGTCCAGGCCGAGAAGGGGAGTCGTACATTTCCGGAATGCAAGATGCAGCTGTAATGGGATCAGCACTTGTGCCCTGTGAAGATGTAGACATCCTCATAGCCGTCGACGAATCGACCGATGATGATCTAGAAGCAGTAGACGAAGTCGAGGAACGAAGTTGAGACAGCGTTTCTTCGTGTGGGAGTTGCAAATTAGATTGTAAAGCACTGGTAGAAAAGAGTTGATCACTCCGCCTTCTTCGCTCTCTTTTGATTGTACTATTTGACTCCCTCGCCCCATTCGCTAGAGGCGAAGATGTGACATTCTTCATCATATCTGAAGGTGCAGGTAAAACGCCTCCGAAATGGATAGATTGAGGTCTGACACGAGGAGGTGTTGCTATAGCAGCTGTGTTCCGGGGTCGACTGCCAATCGTCGAGGAAGGAGATGCCGGCGCAGCCTTCTGCTGCTGTTGGTGCAGTGCGGATTGAACGTTTCTCCTCTGCGAAGGCTGGAAAGCAGCCCATGAAGCCCTTCTTGACAGCTGCTCCTCGTGACTCAAATTAGAGAAAGAGTGGGTTGTGGTCGAAAACTCCTCTCGTGTTGTGCTAGGATCCGGTATGTATATCCCAGAACGTCGATGTTTTAGCTTCACAGCTGGGTTGTTTGATTGTGCCTGTTGCTGCTGTTCATTATATAGTGTAGGACTGAGAGAGCGTCGAGCCATCGTGCGTCTGTAAAGCTCCTCAGCAGCTTGTTCGTCTTCTTGAACAGAAGAATTCTCAAACTGTGCCGCAGTATATTGATTTTGATATGTAGGAGGATGACAATTATACATATCGAATAGTCGAACAAGTTCAAGACCATCTAGCTTTTCCTCTGTCCCTCCCGCTTGGAGGTCACCTGCGAGTGCTGATGATGTTCCAGCGAGCGAAGTTGAGAGCGTATCTAAATCCTTTTCAAGTTTTTCTTGTATCGTATATAAAGAAGAGAATATAGCACTTCTTACTTCCAGCGCAGGCAATCGTTTATTCCTCCTCCTTCTCCTGTGCGTTTCCTGCTTTGAAGGCTGGTATTGAGCTGGATGACGAGTTGAAAGCCTTGCTTCAATAGTAGTCAGATCCTGCCAATGACCATCATCATCATCTCTTTCATTTTCGCCTGAAAATCTAATATCACTTTCTTCAGTATATTCATACTGTTCGCTATCTAGTCCCGCAAGTCCATCCAGCTCGGAGATGACTGTGAATCCTTTTTCTAGAGTAATATCAAGTCTTGTACATTCATCTATGAATTTCTTGCAAGTAGCGAATAATCCTTTCAATTCTTGAACGATCGCATCTCGCTCATTTTCGTCTTGTACTTGACGAGCGTTCGCATCCGTTGCAGGGGTAATTAAGAAACTAGACGACGATCTGAGCGACGAGCGTGCGAAAAGGGTAGCTAGGCTAGTGAGGGCTACTACTCCTGGAGCAGTTCGAATAAGAGCGCTAGTCCAAGCAGGCCAGGAGTTGATCGTTTCCGGCAAGAAAGAAGCTACTAATTCATTGAGTATTGATTGGGACGTTGTTGAGCTTGAAGTTGAATTCGAAGAACTGAAGGTGGGAGTGAAAAGTGCCAGAGAACACAAACCCAAGATAATGAGTTGTGATTTACTGATGACTACTGGTGTTGGCCGAAGTTGGTTTGGGTCTTGTTGTTCTTCACATTTGGAAGTTGCAGAGCGACTTCCAGTATTCCGCAAAGATGTGGATACAAGATCACCATGATGATTTCTCCCTCCTACAACAGTACTTTGTCTGCCATATCGTTGGAATCGTTCATCCAGCAAGAACGCATTCACAGTTTCGCGATCAATACATTCTTGATCTTGTAGTGGAAGGGCAGAGTAATGAGGTGCGGAGAGGTAGGACACTAGCAGAAGATTCAAACGCTCCCTTGCTTCGTGGAGCAGTGGCTCCTCAGGTTGCTCAGCCGCTAAACGTGGTGGTGGTGGTGGTGATGGAGTGGTCAGCTGACGCTTGGATGGGGACGTGGAGCTTGTACGAGGAATCGAGGTATGCTTTGAAGGTGAGGACCGCTTGCGCCGCGGTTGAATAATTGCCGACGTGCTTGGGATGGTCTTTGACGAGCTGCGAGACTGTTTGTACAATTATACGCAAGTATGCGATGTGTGTATGTACGAGATCGAGGGTTTCCAAGGATGTGGTGGACGAGCAGACATGGGACGACAGCAGGAGGATACAGACGCGTATCAGTGTGTGTTGTAAATACTCATGGAGCGCATGACATGCTCACCTCGCGTCTGGGTGATATAGAGGGCCGTCCAGTCATTCCCTCGACCGCCTCGGGGCTCTCTTGACTGTGCCCGCTGCCTGGACGCTGGACGAGCGAGTCCATTGGCCGTATGGTATGCACCTCTTCGGGAGCTACAGATGCTAGATAGTCGTGCATCGGCGAGCCGTGGTAGAAGAGCATAGGCTGATCATCCTCATCGCTGTCACCTTGATGCCACCGCGTCGAAGATGGTGGTCGGCTGTGGTGCCCGTCTATGCTTGCTCTTGAAGAAGGTGGATCAACAGACATGGCTAGCTGACTGTCAGGCCATTCTCATAGGCTTCAAGTGGACCTTGTTGTTTCCGGGTATTGTATCCGAATGCTGCTGTGGATGATGCGTGGTGTAAGTAGGAAAGGCATGCATGCATGTACTCAAGGCATGTTTGTAGTTGATGATCAAGAATAACACTGAATTAACGAGAAGTATACAATCAAGGAGAGGGTAAGCAGGTTTATCAAAGAAGCCTGGGTGCTGTATAGGCGACGTGATTCTGGGTATTTATCAGTACCATCCTTACCTACCTACCGACCGTATTACCACGCGAGATGCACGTGACTCTGGCATAAAGAGAGTAGGCACAATAATACATGACCACGCTGCTAGCTACAACAGTGCATGCTCCTTGGAAGGTACAGCGTAAGCGCTGTCCAAGTTACCAGCCAAACGGACCTGCTTGCTGCAAATACCGAAGCTCTAATGAGAGATTGGCAGGCTTTCTTCCTGATCATGCACAGGGGGAAGCTCACCGTCCAAGTGTAGAGGGCACTCTTGACCGCAAGCATTGTCATTATTATGGTCATGTACTGTATCTAGCTGCTTCTGGCACATAGCACACGCTATTCGTGGATTCGTGGAGTGACTGACCTGCTGCGGGATCGCTGCTGCGCGTTGATTGCCAGGCACGTGACCTGACCCGCCATTCTATCCGAATCAAGGAAAGCTTGCTCGTGATTCACCTACGAGCATGTAGAACAATAGTTGGGTGTGTACGGTAGCTCGAGACAAAGTGTATATCGAATATAGCAGCTGACTGTCTCTCCCCGTGAGTTGATTGTACTATCACACTAGGACTGCGCCGGTTCATCAATTTCATCGGCGACGACCTGTCAAAAGTTGAAATGGCGGGACACTTGACTGGGAATATCGACGAGCAGCTTGGAAAGCTTTCCTTTTCTTTCTCCCTCTCCACTGCACTAGTAGGATATACACGATATTCACCACTGCAGCTTGGATTCAAGTCGAGTTACCTACTTGACTCTATTCCTTCCTTCCTCTCTGCCGGCCTCTCTTCAATTTACTTTCTCAGCCACCCTGCGACCACCATCAGCCCAGGCGTGATTGCAACCAGTCGACACAGCACACATACACACTCTCTCACGTCCCCGGAATACATTCGCTGTCCCCTCGTTAGCTGGTCGCGTCATTCGAGTCCCTCGAGGTAGGTCCCAGCCATGCCTTATCATTCTCGCGTTTGCTCTCATATTGAAAAGAGGATGCAGGAAGGCGAGACGATGCGACTTCCTTACTGACTTGAACTCTTCTGCCCCGCTCTGTCCATACCCTTCATACACCCATTGACCACTGTCATCCTCCGTATCCAATCATCCGCTACTCCCGACCCGGCCTGTCCTTGTCATCCTCATATGCATTCAGTTTCACGCGCTCCAGCTTGCCTCCTCACTTTTTCCATCTTTTGGATAAGTCAATTCGACACAGAACAAGGTAAGTTGAGATCATATATACCATCCAAAGTGCTATTCTGGAGGATTCCTAACACTGTTCCCGTTGCTTTCTTATTATCTCGACTCTTCCTGCCTGTCGGCCGCATTCACCGAACAGCCACTCGCCACCCGGTCCATACTTTTACATTCCCTTCTATTACTCTTAGCTCTCGCTCAGTCACACAGTAATTCACCATGCCTGTATTCTCCAAATCTACACTTCCTATAGCCCTTCTCGCCGCCGCTGCAGCAACAACTTTCAACACCGCCGCCAACGCTCAATCTGGCAACCCAGCTACTCCCGCCGGCGCCATAGGGGGTGAGACTGATGTCGATTCAGTCTGGTATGGTACTGGATCAGAGAGTGTTATCTGGGTGAGTTATCACCGCCTGGCTTTTTAGCTTTGCACTTGCCGCTTTCTTCTCCGCGTCACGTGCAGCGCTTGTTTCGGAAATGTCTCCAGAAGAAAAAGTGTCTCGCGGAGGTGCACTGTAATCGGAGGCAGAACGAGCTCATGCTGACCGACTACCTTTCTTTCACGATACCATAATCATTACAGCACACTCGGTATCATGGATGCCTTGCAATGGCCGCGTACGGAGACTACAGATCCACATGCCCTCAACATTTCACCAGGCAAACACTGCAGCGACAGTATCCCGGCAACACGAACCGACCTTTTGAAGTCGTTGGTGAATGGGGGCCTACTGAAAAGTATAGAAGTGAAGGATTCATGGTGAGTTTGTCCCGGTTGTATAAATTTGCATATTATGCGCTTGTGCTGATTCACGCGTAATTTGCACAATCCCCTAGGTCCGAGTACCAGAGATGAATAAGATCCTAATGGTCTTCAAAGGAGTTTTCGGATGGGAGAACTTTAATGCTACGTTATCACCTCTATTAGGAGTTGGATGCAATTCAACTTGTATGGCGCATACAGGAGCAATTGAAGCATGGCAAGAAGTGAAAGAAGCTACGAATGATATGCAAGCTATAAAATCTTCTCAAGGTGACTTAGTTTGGTCTGCTGCTGGACATGGTTTTGGTGGAATGATTATGCAGGTAGCTGCATTAGATTTAAAACGTAGAGGTTTCTTGTTTTCTGCACAATCTTTTGGTAGTCCCCCTGTTTTCAATGTCGCTGCTGCTAATAGATGGGATGAATTATTCATTGGGTGGGTCCTATATCATACAATTTGACCTTTTCTTTTCTGCTGGAGAAACCAGAACTCAATCATTTTCCCTTTTCTGCTTTTGATTATAGCGATGCGAGTCAGAGAACAGTTTCAAATCGGTGAGTGGCCTCTATGAAGACTTTGGAAAGAAAGCAGTTGCTGACTCTTATATCCCCGTTTCTTCGATTCTTATCAGAGATGCGGTTCCTGCCAAGATTCCTTACCACAACAAGGTCATGCCAGATGGAAGTGTCTCGAATTCATCATACGCATTCGTCAATACAGGAATACACGTTTGGGGAAACAATTCAATTCAAGAAACTGCAATGGGTACTGCTAACATGTACGGACAAAATTACAATTATTGTTTGGGCGATAGAGAAGATAGTAGATGTGCTGGTGGTAATAATGAAGCTGATCATTACTTTTATTTCACTGATATTGTGAGTACCTCCCTCTTCTTGATCTACCCGTCAGACAGTTATAAAATGCTGATTTGAATGTTCTGGAAGGGTACATGCTGCGAAAGTGGATGGACTGCTTCGTACAATGCTACATTCGATAGAATGGCACTAGCATCCGACATTTCAGCCTATTCAGCAACTGCAACAGAAGCACGACTCAGTGCACCCATCACATCAGTATCACACCCACCTACTAGAACAATGACGATTACCATGCAAGCGAATGTCACTACTTCTAGCGTAGAAGCTACTTCTACCATACGACAGCAAGCTTCTGGATCAGTTGGTGTCAATGCTCAAAATAACGCTGCTCCTCCTTCAACTTCACAAACTTCTTCTGGTATTGCTACGGTTGGAAATTCGTTAGCGATGAGTGCCATGGCAGTAGTAGCTGGATGTTTTGCGCTCTTCTGAGTGTGGAAGTATGGAAGTATGGCCTAGGCATAGGATGGGAGAGTGCAGTATGGTAGACAGGAAAGATGGGTAATATCAAATAATACATGGACAATCAAGTTATCTCAGTTTCGTTTCCTTTACCTTGGTCTCAGATGAGCAGGTTGGTAGGGCTAGAGTTTTGGGGTATTATACGGTATATAACGGTTTATAATCATTCTTCTCCCTAAACACGTCTCTTTGAACATTTAATAGGCAAAATAGTAAATCAATCAATCTTTGTAATTTCTTTTCGCAACAATTTAGACATTAAAACAAAGGCTTTTCCTTACCACCAGTCAGAGATTAACAATTCATCAGCTTGTACGTGGCTTTCACCACAACATCGACCATGTAAATTGTAGTCTTTGGGAATATCGTATATTCTTGATCCCACTTCCAGTGTCCTGGATTTGGACTTGACTTGACTTGAAAGGCGGTGGCTGCATGACACGAAGATTAAAGGCTGCCGTCACTGGTAATTTACCGGCCAGTACCGCACGTAGTGGATGTTTTCTCTTGGCAGTTTTGGACAGCAATACACTAATGCCGGGATAGCAGGCTGGATACGAGGGAGTGAGGGGATGATGACTGGGGCATTATCATTATTCCAGGTGTAAAGAGGTTACTAGTTTTGTTTTAGAATTACCATGCTGAACCTTGATGGCTGGTTGATATGGTATGCTTTTTCATGCGAGTTTCGATCACGAATTTGCAAAAAACTGTAAAGGTTTGAAGCGTTTGGGCGTTGTTTGACGGCCACACAGACCCCCACCGACAAGTGAACACGCAGGACTTGGCTGGCTTGGAGGGTGTTTCGTTGGTCGCCGTCGTCGTCGTCGTCGTCGTCTTGGATTCGTGCCCACTCTCTTTACGCTTCCGCTCTCTACTCCGTACTGTGCTCTACTCTGCTCCTCCAGCGGACCTCGACGCTCTGCTCCAGCATTCAGCACTCAGCACTCGACATCACCACACTCTCTTTGCAACGACTCGAGCACACCACTCTACTCTCGTCCGCTGTTCCACTATTCCACCCGAAGGAGACAGGATTGGCAACATGAAGTCGCAACTCGCAGCCCTCGCTCTCCTCTCGTCGTCCATCTCCATCCTCGCGGCCGCCCAGGGCACTGGCGCTCCTCCTCCAGTCGAGCCCGGCGAGGTCGACCACTGGGCCCCATGGTACTGGACAGGCGCACAGTCTGTCTACTGGGTGCGTACTCTGTCTCGTCGCACTCCTCCACGCCCACCATCCGCGCTGTCCATCCTGCAAAGTGTCGCATGTCCTCTCTTTTGTTTCACTCGCTGACCCTCTTCGCTTCACTCCCGCTCTTCCACGACACGATGGCATGGACATCGTCGCACTCTTCGCTGTCGACGACCTACTCTGTGACACCGCTACCTCTTCCTTACCACTCCACTCCATCCCGCCGCCATGATTCAAAACTCCCTTCCCAACCACGCACGTGACTTGACTGATCGCCGAAACTAATTGGCGCAACCTGTTTCTCTACTCTTCTCTACCCCCGGCAAAACAACTCGGCAATCTGAAATAATTCATCCGCAATTATTGCAACTTGCAGCACACTCGGTATCATGGATGCCTTGCAATGGCCGCGTACGGAGACTATAGAAATACTTGCCCTCAATTCTTCACCGCTGAAACTCTTCAACGACAATACCCTGGCAACACGCATCAACCTTTTGAAGTTATCGGTGAATGGGGTCCTACTGAAAAGTATAGAAGTGAAGGATTCATGGTCAAAGTGCATGAAATGAATAAGATTTTGATGGTCTTCAAGGGTAGGTGAAGCCTCATCGAGCGAGCGTACAACGTCCCGGACAAAAGCTAATCACTGTCTTAACATGGCCCTGCAGGTGTCCATGGATGGGAAAACTTTAATGCAACTCTAGCCCCTCTATTAGGAGTAGGATGTAACTCCACCTGCATGGCACACGCAGGTGCAATAGAAGCTTGGCAAGAAGTTAAGGAAGCTACAAATGATATGGCAGTTATCAAATCTAGCCAAGGTGATCTAGTTTGGTCGGCTGCTGGTCATGGTTTCGGCGGAATGATCATGCAGGTTGCTGCATTGGATCTGAAATCTAGAGGTCTTTTATTCTCCGCTCAATCATTTGGTAGTCCTCCGGTTTTCAATACCAATGCGGCTAGAAGATGGGACGACTTGTTCATCAGGTGAGTACTTCCTCGGTCTCAAGCCGCGGTTTCTGTTTCCCTGAACATGCTCGTTGCTATTTCTGATTTGAACAGTGATGCAAGTCAGAGAACGGTCGCAAACAAGTGAGTACACCTCTACTCGAAGTGACGAAGTTCTTATCTGGGCAGTCTCTATGTAGAACAAACACTGATTTCTTGACTTTTTCACTCTCTCCTTGTTTCAACTAACAGCGATGCTGTACCTGCTAAAATTCCCTACCAAGGCAAATACATGCCAGATGGAACATTATCAAATTCATCCTATGCATTCGTCAATACCGGCATTCACGTCTGGCAGAATACTACAGTTAGAGATTCACCAATGGGAACTTCAAACATGTATGGACAAAATTACGTTTATTGCTTGTTTGATAATCAAGATCCTAGATGCTCTGGCGGTGATAATGAGGAAGATCATTACTTTTATTTCACCCATGCTGTGAGTTGGTCTCCTTTACCTCTCTCTCCCTTTTCGTCTCAATACGCCTCTACGACACCTCCTCGAATGCAGGAGAGCGGGCGGTGTTGGCAGTGTGGAAAGAGTAGATGAATGGATTGCTTGTATCTCTTACTGACCAACTCTCTTTGTTAAAAACGTGCTTTTGCCATAAACAGGGCGAGTGCTGTGAAAGTCATGAAAACGGCTGGCAAGCAACTTACAATGCATCCTGGAACCGACAAGCACTTCGATCAGCACAAGCGGAATATAATGCAACAGCTACTGTTCCTTTATTAGAATATCCTATCCTTACAGCTACTACGACCGAAGTCACCAGTACATCAACATCGTCTGAAGTACCTACTAGTACTGTAGAATCGACAGCCACCGATAACTCATCTGTCACTCCTACTCCTACTGCTGGTGCAGGGGCTCTGGCTAATGCAAGCCCCGAACAAGCTGCTACTAGCCAAACTACAGGCTCTGGTTTTGTTGGAAGGGAAAGCTCATTGGTAGTTGTTGGACTAAGTACTTTGATTGCTGGATTAGTGACTCTCTTATAAAATTCATACGTTGAACCTTGATACAGGCTAGACATAACTTTCCCCTCTCCCTCACTCTCTTCAACCCTCTCGCTCCTCTAGCTTTGGTTTTGACAGTTCTTCCCATCTGCGAGCTAGTTCTTGCTTATGGGAACACTTTCTGAATTCTGAATAATAGGAGGCGATAAGACGCAAAATATCGAAACACGGACTATACAACGTCTCTCTCTGTCTACTTTCCTTAGTACTAGACTTGCAACCGCCTGCTCACTTTTTTGCAGAATCAGGACAACGCATTTACGTTAGCATATTACTATTCTCTTTTTTTCTTCCCGTCCTTCTCTATTTTCGTAACAAAGCACTACCCACCCTGCTGGTCGCAAACATGCCCTCAATCTCACGCTGCACTTTTATTCAGTATCTCTCTATTCTAGTCGTTTTGGGGAATTGCAAAGGGTAGTAGAACGAATTCGTCCTCGCACATTTAGAATCACTCCTTTCTTTCCCTCTTTTACGTATACGGTAGTTAGATTTCCCTTTTTTGATTCGTGGTAGTTTGGCAATCATATGCTTTGAAAAATATCGGGGGTAGTTTTGCATTGGCAATTCCTTGAGCTCGTTTTACCTTTCGTATACTGGAGATTTACTGCTCCCTGTAATAAACTAATCTTTTCTCTTCTCAATCTACCTAGAGCATTGGTCGTCCCTCAACAGGATCCATTTCCTATATCTGAATCACCATGATGCCACCTTTGTGGGTATCTTTTGCCCTGAAATACGAACACATTGTACGCCGAATTGCTTCTTCCTGCTCTTCACCTTGCCGAATTATGCCGATCACTCTCGCCACCCGCAAAGCCATGAGGCACGTGAACCGACTGGAAGCGAAGCTCTCGATAATAATGCTGGCCTTGCGTTATACAACAGTAGGGCTCGATGGCATTGTTGTGGTAACCTCGGTAAACGTGGAAAGATGGAAGCTGAACTGCGCCTATGATAGAATCAACGGACACCCTTTTCCCATTCCAGTTGTTCTTGTTCATGACCTCATTGTCTCTTGTGAAAGACGCGTCATAGCGGTCGTGTATTTTGTTGGAGTGGTCGTTTACGGTGCAAGTGATAACGAGGGTTGGATGGCAATAACATACATTCAAATGGTCGAGGCTGAGCAGTCGGGAAAGTGGTACAGTCCGTACCTGCCGGGCTGGAAACTCATTAGAGATCAGAGGAGGGGGTTAAACTATCGCTTCAGTTTGTAATGAGCTTCCCTTTGCACGAATGTACGGTGCAGTGAGGTACAGAGTAAGCTAAAGTACTAGTAGTAGTACGGTACTGTCTCACCGGTGAGATGCAGACCTTCCCGAGCTCGAGCTACCGGTAGCACTTTTCCTTTTACATTTCGTGCATGAGTAGTCATAGTATGAAGAGTTTAAATAGCACAGTAGTCACATGTAGATCCTCTCTCACCTCGCTAGTCATATCTTGCGGTACTGCTGTTGGTGCCCCGAGTTACCGACAGGCCGCACCGCACCATGCTAGCCAGCGCTTGTTCGCCACCATTATGATTATTGCCAGCAAGCAATCAGTGACGAGGTTTTACGGGCAGGAGAAAGGAAAGCATATGAATGCAGGATATTATTTCGACAGAGTAGTGAAGGAGTGTGTATGTAGAGTGCTGCTTGCCTTCATCCAACTCGTTACTCTTCGATAGATTAGAGCAGTCGTATTCATTACTGCCCGTCCTATACTCGCCGCCATGAGTATCCCAATGCCCTCAGCCTCAGCCTCAGCTGCGTCAGGCTCGAGGAAGGAAGACCTTCAGCAGCAGCAGCAGCATTACCACCAGCAGCACCTCCAGCCAAGAGATAGGAACGACTCTTCCGGAACAGATAGCACAGACAGCGCAATCACCCTGAGCAGCCTGGGTGAATCGCTGCCCTCACCAGGAGATGTTGGGGATGATACGGCCGATGAGACCCACGCCACTGGATATGAAGACTTTGATAGCCGTGAGTATGCAGAAGAAGAACCAGTAGATGAACATGAGGAGGCTTTGTACGTTATTCCTCCTCCATCTCTGTCCTGCCGTCCTTTCAAAAGCTGATTAGTTTACCATTCCTCTTCCAATGACGCGTATTGATTCAAATATGCACAGACGCCATTATTCTGGTGAGAATTGCTTTCAATCTCTCCTAATCTCAAATTGAGATGCAGTGCTTACCGTTACTTTCCTTCTTTGACTTGGCTCCCTCTCCAGTCGAGATCGCAGCTCACACCGCACACATGTTCGAAACATGCTATGGAGGTATAATACCTGAAGCACAAAGCAACACTGCAACGGATGAAAAGCAGCGTACAGCTTCTGCTGCTTCTAATAGGAATTCAGCTGGTAAATTGTCGTCTGTTGATAAGCAGGATGGGGAAAAGAGAAGAAGGTCAACTTCGCAAGCTATGGAAAGGTCGACCTAAGTCGTTTTAGAGGTCAACTCGAAGTCGTTACAAATTAATGCATCAGTAGATCTCTACAGTTCCCTTCTCCTGATTTGCAACATATTGGCATGAACAGGTCATTGTCGACTCTTCCTCAAGCTCCTCCATCTCACTCAGTTAGACATCATTTGGCTTTCTTCTCGAAGTGGCTTGCATACAGAGGTACCCACCCGTATGGGCCGACGTTTTCAAGATTTGAACAATCTCAAAGAAGTGAAAGGAAGTGTCCAGCACTTTGGAAGCAGTCCCATCAAAATATCAAATCAATCAAATCAAAACCGTCTTGAAATTCCCGTTCAAACTATCTAGACTTTCTTCACTTGTAGCCATTATTCTTCTCTCGCCTGTCTTTTATAGCTCTCTTTTGCTCGTTGTAGGAACTGCCTTTTCTGTTGTCGTGTTGAATGTAGCAATGACAAGCTTGTATAAATGCAGAGTAATGCTTGGATGCTCTACACGATGGTGGCGTTTCTGTCGAGGCTCGTGGTCGCGCATACCGTGTTACCGCCGTTTGAAGAGCGTCGACCCGCGAGCAGGCCACAGCAGCAATCAAGGAACAATCATTAAGCGGTGATATATCTGCTCGAGACCAGCGCCATCTTCAAGCTATTCCCCTACACCATCGCTGTTCGGGTTCAAGGCAATACTGCGAGGTGCGCTCAGCTGGAGACCGACGACAAGGACGCCAGAGACAGCGAGCAAGCTTGAGAGCACGGAAGTACAGCTGCCATACTCTGCGCACCAAGAGAGAGCAAGGCTGGCCGCTCACAGTCGTGGTGGCCGCCCAGAGCCATTCACGCCTGAACGCGCCCAGGCTGCGGACATAGAGCACCCATCGCAGCAGGAGGAGGGTTATTCTTGCAGTCAAAGCAGACTATGGAGGACGTGAGTGCTGGCATCTCCTGTGTTCCCCCTCAAAGATGCTGACTGTCCTGAGCTGCTTGTTCACGCATACCATACGTGTCGCTTTCACGGTTCCATCCACCATCTATCCATATAATCGACATTTTGGGGGGTCAACTCTCGCTCATACATCATGCTGGATAACCACCACATAATCTACACACACCGATATAAACATACTTCAAACGTGCAATGAAACAGCCATCTAATATCCTATTCTGGGAAGAGGACGACGTTCATACTTTCTTATGTGGTTTAGGATTCAAAGGCTACGAGGCTCAGATCAAAGGTGAGCTACTTCACATGGCAGCATCAGCATGAGTCGCTCTCTCTATATACTGGCACAAGTCTCGATGCTGGATCCTCGGACTGAATCGCTTGATGCTTACCCTTTCTTTGTATTGTACGCCATCACAGAACATCAAATCAATGGAGAAATATTGGTACAGTGCGATCATGAAGCTTTGAAAGACGTCGGTATTCACTCAGTCGTACGTACGAATTAATTCCGCTGTAACGAGCTCACAGAGGCTGATCAGCTCGATGGATATATGCAGGGTCATCGACTGGCTATCTTGAAAGCTGTCTATCAGCTCAAATTGCAATATGATGTTCCAATTGAAGAAGGTCATTGGGTCCCGCCTTGTGCGTTTCTCGCTCGGACCTCATATACGCAGCAAAGTGGCTGACGTGCCTTGATTTGTCATTGTTCTGTGACCATGTCACCGAATAGCCGAATTCATAGACCAGGTCATGGTGGACTCACCTGCTGGTGTAATACCGCCAGACAGGATGTTTGAGCTACTGCGAGAGCGAGGTAAGCTTGCTATTTGCATACAAACACACCGTCTATACCGTCATACCAGTATACACTAACACTATGTACTCACAGATGACCGTATATTATCTCTCGAATCATCCCTCATACGACTAAGCGACCAATTGAATGGAATGCGAGATGAAGTTTACGGGATAAATAAAGCTTTATATACCAAAGAACCTCCTATACCAATCAATAAACTACGACCGAATCAAGCTTCGCCTACTTCATCTGCGTTTCCTCGCGCTCATTTACGGAATGGATCAGCTCATCTGGTTGGGAATGACAATACTTCACCTGCTGCTTCACCTTCGAATTCTCCTGTTCGAACAACACACGACATTCTACACTCTGCTACTTCAACGTCACACAACTCTCAAAATGAAGGAGCACCCTATAGCACCACTTCAAGTGGAGCTGGAGGATTATCACACTCTTCCTCAGTCAGAAGGAGAGCGAATAACTTCTTTGGAACGAGCAACGCAGCTCATCATAATGGCTTATTAAGAACCGACAATAATAGTAGTGAACATTTACCTATTTCACCTAATCTTGGTGGTACTTCTCCATTACCTACTTCTTCTTCTTCGAACAATAACACTTCTGTGGGGCTTACCAATGCGGAGCCTCCTACTCCAACGGCTAGTTCATATTTACAATCTACATCAAGCAACGATAATGATCGATCGCAAGCAGTGGAAGGTTTACAATCTGCTGCTATGACACACTCTAGTCGGCTCCCAGTGGATGGAGCTATTCAGATACCACCTCCTGCATCTACTTCCACTTCTTCGTCTTCAAACTTGCATTCACAAAGACCAGCTACTGCACAGGCAATGTCAACATCACCAGGCGGAACGAGTCTAGTACTTCCAAATAGACCATCAACAGCAGCCGAATCTCCTTCTTTCTCATCCACCGCTTCAATGACTCCAGCTTCGGGGAGTTCAGAGAAGAGGAACGCTTCAGCGTCATCAGGCGCCGTTAGTGGATCATCAGCGGATAATCCTTATAAAAGTTTCAGAGTCACCTTGGAAGATCCTTGTTATAAAGTCCTTCCAGCTGCTCTTAAAAAGTACAAAATCAATGATGATTGGAGACAGTATGCTTTGTTTATTTGTTACGGTAATCAAGGTAAGTATTCACTTGTCTACGGTTTCCGCCTAGTTATGATGTCTGCTGGAACTCCTATTCTCTTCTGCAGAACGATGTCTTTCCTATGATGAAAAACCTCTTTCTCTATTCCAGAAGCTGAAAGACTCGAATCAAAATCCTGTTTTCATGTTACGTCATATCAAGGACATCAAGTCGCCAATAGCGGTTGCAAATACTAAACATGCAGCTCGTAGGGAAAAGAGAATTAAAGAAGGTAAACATATCATGGGAGAAGGTAGAGAAGGTTCTATAAGAGAATTTACGAGGGCAACTAGACTACATCATCCTACGAACTTACAGCCTGTTAAAGGAGCACCTAATTCTCCTAATCCTGGTACTGCTCCTGGACTAGATGATGAAAAGGACAAGGATGGTATGAGTAGCAATAAAGATGAAGATGATAAAGATGGAGGAAAAGATCATCATGGATTAGGTTATGCTCTAGCTATTTACCCTTATATGGCTGATAGAGATGATGAATTTGATGTTAATGTGGGTGACACTTTTGTTATACTCAATAAAACTAAAGGATGGTGGGTCGTTCATCGTGATACTAAAGCTACCAAGGAGAGCGATATCGTAAGGTCGGGATGGGTACCTCAAGGCTGTTTATTAGAAACATCAGTACCGCCATCAAAGATTTCTTCAACACCTCTATCAGCTGCAACTCCCATAAATCCATTATCTATAGTATCAGTGTCCACTCCAGGTCTAGCATTAATGGATTATATTGCAAAAGGAAGTGATGAAATTACAATGAAAAAGGGAGATAAACTGAGAGTTTTCAAACGATATAATTATTGGAGTTATGTTATCAAAGAGAATACTGGTGAAAGAGGTTGGACTCCTTCTTGGTTTGTTGGGAAATTCTCTTCGTCAGGTGGAGGCACTTCGGCTACTTCTACCCCTACATCTGCTCTAAATACAGGTGGTTCAGGCAATTCTTCACATGGATTGTTGCACACTCCTAGCTCAGCTACCCCATCATCTGCTCTTGCCCTCAATTCCGGAAGAAAAGAAGGACCAGCCTCCAGCAGTTTCGGTAGTACTGCATTTGGAGCAGGCGATACGACTCCTACGAGTGCAACAATGATAACTTCATAGGTTCTAGATGAAGAGAAGCAAGGAAAAGCTCCAGGCGAAGGGATGCACAAGATGTTTTGGGAGGGAGATAGAAACAGCTAGGGGCAGTATTTGTAATATCGGTTCTGAGCAAAACAGGAAGCTATAATTCAGTTTCTTACGAGTCATATTGTTGTTTATAATGTTCATTATACTATGATGCAACCCGAGAACGAGGCAAAGGCATGTGGATTCGGATATAGCCTCGCTGAATTAATAGATCAATCATGACGATTACTTGACTTTCTGCGGACATTATACCGGTATTGCATCGGCCCGAAGAGCTTTCTGCAGTCGCCAGCGAAGCACTATACCAAGTGCAGACTCTCTGAAATCAGTGGCCTATACAGCGGAGCTCTTTGTTCCGACCTGGGTTTGACAAGCGGCACATACCGAGGCAGCATGGAACTTCTGAATCGAGAGCGTGGACTTATTTCCCACACGTTCCACCGCCCAAATCAACTACAAAACTCAGGATTACGGTGTCGCGGCGCAAAATTTTCCCGAAGGTTCAGAATTCCTTCTGTAAACATCAGAAAGGGTTCTTCAAGACGATAAATCAATGCTAGCGATGCACCCGCAGCCCTTACACAGGTCTGATGCTTGTTGTGTAGGGTACACCCCATAGTACTCTACGCCAACCGGTGCAATCGACAATGGAACGGTGCAAAAGGTATGTAAAGCTTCATGGAGTAGTAAGACAGTGTCTTTGACGTTCCTGCTTGAGATACCCATACCTGATTATCGTTAAGGGCGATATCGGGAAAACTCGAATGTGACAGAATCCGACACGCTTTCATTCCGCCGATTCCGCGCTGGGCAGCGCCCAGGTTCGCCGTGGGTTCGAGCCCCTCTTAAGCTGATTTCCCAAAGTCCTTCAAACGTGCTTTCTTGGAGGGAACTAGTAACTTCATACCTTACAAGACTAGCAGATGGGACCTAAGAGCTCTTGCTATATCTTTGCCGGACACTTTTGATCTAGTAGTGGCGTAGCTTTGCAGCATGTAAGCATTAGATATGCCCGGGCGCAATGACTCTAACTATGATTCTCTGAAGATCTTCAGACAACTCAATTCAGTACTTTGAGTCAACAGAAAACATTTCAGCCCATTCTATAAGGGTTGGGAAATTCGTAGCAGAGTACGTCCGATAATCCAAGTTTGTATTTGGTGATTAGCACTTGTAAAGACGAAGACTACATTGAGTTCTGGGAGTATGGTCAAAGCTCTTTCTAGTATTTTTAGTGACATATAGTCCTGAAAAACATTTCGGAATAGTCGGGAATGCATAGTTTGGAGCAGAAGAGCGGTCGATGACTGTCTTACGCACTTCAGGCTCTGCAGCATACGCAAACTATACCATACAAGCTGATCTTCCTTCTAGTCTAGTCGCACACAATTTAAGTACACAATCGCTTTCGAAACTAGAATATTGCGTCGTACGTCTACTGCTTGTTCTGACAGATACACAGGCATTATTGATTAATTCGCGAGGACGAGGGTGATTTGCATAGAATTGCGATTGCGGCAGGTGATTACGCTCATACAGGATCTTCGGATACTCCCAACTCAGCCCTCCAAGTCAGCAGCTTCCCTTCCACTATTGAGCTTGGCCAGGATAGCTTCGTCGTCCTCTGGGTCTTCGTATGTCTCTGATTTCTTTGTATTCGGCAAGTCTTGGGTCGATCTCTGTGGGCTTTGAGTAGCCTTGTTCTGAGATGCTGGCTGAGCTTGCTTGGCTTTACCCTGAATGGCCGATTGTGCTAGGTAATTGTACCGAAGGTAAGCTTTGCAAAGGATCGTCTCGAAAGCTTCCTCCTTAGAGACACTTACGGATAACGCCCTTGGTGTTGAGATAATCAAATTCAGATCCCGTCTGTCCATCATGCAAATTGAGCCATAAAGCAAAGCTATCTCCACTGCCTTCTTGATCGTACATTGTCTTGAGTATAATATCTCGCTTGAATTGTTCCACTTTGTCTTCGACAGTAGAATAATCAAGAGGATCGCGCAATTGTAGAGATTCATCCGTATCTTTACTGGGTGTTTGTGCTAACTCTTCCGCCGTTTTGTTCTTGTTAGCTTTTGCAATACGTGACTGTACTTGGGAGTTTGATTCTGCTACTTTGCGATTGTAAGAATCGAAATGCGGCTGTTCTAGCAAGAGACCCAAAGCAGGCGCTTTGGGGATACTCAGTCTCGCAGGTCCAAATGTTTCTGGACTATATGTTGAAACACTGGTCAGCTTCAGTCAAATGAGAGGTGATTCCGGAGTCTTACATTAGCGAAGGAGGTGTCCCCGTTCGGGCGCACAGAATAATGAGGGCTACCATCTTGCGCTGTTGAAAATTTTCCGTCAGGCAAAGGCATTAACAAAATCCCTATCGGTCTGGCTTACGATCTGGTGTAGCATGAAACTTTGTCCGTGAAACTTTAAGCTGATCCATTCTTGATCTTTGACCATAAATGGCTCGGTTAGCTGTTCGAGTATATGATTAGCTTTTGTCGTCACTCAAATGGTCGCATCCCTGCTCACGGTCAAGTTCTTCATGACACGCTGGCAGCTTCGATCTGAAAACTCTTTGCCCACGGTGAAATTCCAGAAATTATGCGAGCCTGCAAAGCCTTGGAAGAGCTGCTGTACTCTTTCCAGCAGTTCGGAAGGAATGCGATACGCCTTCCGAAGAATTTGATCCTCCTTGAATGACGAAAGACCACTAGATGTAGTTTCGTCTTTGTTCTCTGTCGTTGCGCTGGTCTCGGCAGAAGGTTGCTCTAGGTCGACATCCTCGTGTAACAGCTCAGTCTTGCTCCGTGAATCCCACCAGCTTTTTTCTCCCTCCTTTCGTTCAATACGTTTGCCCATCGCTGTTTCCGGGCGAGGTTCAAGGAAGCAATATGTAGGCAAGGAATAATTGTACATTCGGGAATCACACATTGTTCGTGCGTGAAAGCCGCCTTGAACACGAATGATCTTCCATACTCTGATAGCATCTGGTAGGAAAGAGTTGATGTGATCTTCCAGCGTCACGCTTTCTGGCTTGGAGGGTGGTTCTAGTATGAGCTTAAGGTTGAGGACATTGATTGCTGCACTGACGCCAGCGTCGGTACGCGCTGCACGCATGAGCGAGACCTATACAAACAAATTAGCTTGTGGCCCTCAGCATCCAGCGTAATCTCTGCTCACCTTGTTGACGCTGTCACTGTTGTCTTCTGATATAGCGCCAGCTTTGATACACGCATCGAATACTTCCGACTCTATCGTTTTGACACCAGGGTTTCTGCGGAAGCAACCAGCGTCAGACCGGCCAACAACTTATAGCATGAAATGTTAAACCCCCGTAACTCACACTTGCGAACCACTATAGCCTAGTCCAGAGTATCCAATAAGCATTGCAACTTTCTTTTTCGGTATCCTGGGACCGGCGTCTTCGTCACGTTCTGCATCGTTGCCCTCTTGCGCTTGCGCATTTTCGCTATTCCTGCTGGGCTTTCCAGCATCGTTCCAATCTCTCTGCTTGCCCTTGTTGTTCTTCTTGTCTCCTCCTCGAGCTCCGCGGCCACCACCTCTGCCACCACCTCTGCCACCACGATTGCCGCCGTTATTGCGTTCGTTCTTGGACTTGAGCAGGGAATTGGTCGGAGAGGACGGGGTGGCATCGATTCCATCGCTGAGTGGGCTCGAAAGCTGCCCTAGTCCCTCATCCAGCTTCACTCGCTTGATGTTGGGCCCTTCTGCTTTCTCTGCGCGACTGTCTTGCAGGTCTTGCAGGCTGTCCCCTTGGGTAGCCTGTTGGGCAGCAGGTGCATCTTCTGCGCCTCTCTTGACTCCGCTCATTGCAGAGTATGCTATCCTTGTTTGTATAGATCGCAAGTTCTACAAAGCAAAGATGTAATGATAATTGAGAAAGAAGAATAGTGGCAGTAGTTGATCTCGATCACGCAGGTTGGACACCTGTTTAAGCTGGACAGCCCTTCTCATTCGCAACAGCAGCAGTGCCCTCCAAACCATCTTGGTCATTGTGTGGTAGCCCTCTGATACCCTGCGAGCTTGTCAGCCCGGCCATGCCATGGATCCGGTCGTATCCATAGCCGTGTTGGGAGGAGCGGTGAGTCCAAGTTGCCTTATATACATCAATGAATGCTGAACTCGATGCATTCTTGCTGTTTTGACACTCTTGCTGACCTACCTGGAACAGATCCTCCTATCCTCGCTCTTCCTGCTGTATCAATTTTCCCCAGCAGCATTTACCGCGAGTCCCAGACCCTCGCTTCCTTCAGAACGTCAGTATAGAAGCATACACTCGACAGACCCACAGCCGCTCCCGTCCATCCATGGACATACAGACGAGAGCATAAAGCTCACAGTCATCGTACCGGCATATAACGAGGAAGAGCGCTTGCATTTGATGCTCGATGAAGCCTTGGCCTACCTCAATACGGCATACGTTCCAGCCGAGTATGAGATTCTTGTAGTCGACGATGGTAGCAAAGATGCTACGTTTGACAAGGCATTACTCTTCGCAAAACAAAACTCTCACAGAGGAGGCAACAACATACGCGTTATAAAGCTTGCCAAGAACAGAGGCAAAGGTGGCGCAGTGAGACATGGTATGCTACATTCAAGAGGAGCTAGGATACTGTTTGCCGATGCGGATGGTGCAAGTCGGTTCGAAGATCTAGCACTACTAGGACAAGCGATGGATGAGATGTGTAGCGAGCCAGCCACAAACGGGCATGCTGAAAGTCATAAAGATATTAAACCGACCGATGTCAAGGCCATTGCTATAGGTAGTCGAGCGCACATGGTCAAGACTGATGCAGTAGTGAAGGTGTGTACTTATGGACATAACGATCATGACTGCTGTGGCTGAATCACCTCATTATAGCGATCCAAGCTGCGCAATCTCCTCATGCGGTCATTCCATGTATACCTATCAGTGCTGGGGATCAAAAGCATACAAGACACCCAATGCGGCTTCAAGCTGTTCACCCGCTCATTAGCAAGGGAGATATTCCCAAATATGCACGTCGAGGGGTGGATCTTCGATATTGAGATTTTGATCATTGCGTCTTTGCTAGACGGTCATCCTGATCCGGTGAAGATGAGAGAGGTTCCCATACAGTGGAAGGAAGTTGAAGGAAGCAAGATGGACCTAGTCAAGGACAGCATCAGCATGGCTGTGGATCTGCTTGTCATCAGAGCCAGCTACGCGTTGGGGAGATGGAAAGTGAAGCGGATCGAATAGATTGGGCATGTCTCCAGCACCGTTGAGAATCAACACTGTACAGTAGTAGCATACCATACCACCACACCATGCCAAAGTAGCAAGCAAGCCAGCAGTCCAACGGAATGAGAAACAGTGTCACTTCGGCAATAACGCTCGCCGTTGCGTGTCACCTCGATCAAGCTGCATGCGGACGAAAAGAAGCGGTGATGACCTCGCCCTCCTGCTGAACTGCATGCAAGTGTTACGCAGCATATCAGGCCTCGGATAGAATGCAATGGCAAGTGCTGTGAGTGTGATGGGTGCTGTCCTGCTGCTCTCACTTGACGAGACTGACCTGACCAAATTCCAGCTCAGCTGCCGGCAGACAATGCATCATCTCGCGGGCACACTTGGAAGACAGCAGCTCGTGCATGGTTGTAGATTGACGAGAGCAGCAGTTCATCCAGAAATCAGACGGGGTGGGCTCTCGTATAGAGCGTATGCAAGCGAGTCCAATCAGTTCAAACATTCCTACGCGGGTCCACCGCCTCCGCCGATGCCACTGCCCAAAGGACAGGAACAACAGCAACAAGACGGACTGAAGAAATCTCCTAGTCGGTCAGCCAGCTCTAGTTCTCCGGTATCATCATCTGCATCTTCGGAAGCAGCTACCGCGTCAACGGGTACTTCATCAAGTGGTTCGTCCTCAGCTATTCGGCACGAGCTTCGACGGAGACCGCTAGAAGGCAAATTGTACGCTCCGGATCTGCCGCCATCGTTCGGGATCAATCAACATGCAGCGGCTGTGTCTATGTTCCAGTCAGAAGACCCGCAATTACAAAGGGACCTCGAGGCTATTGTGCAAGACTTTAAAGCTCCTATTAGGTACGCGTTCGCGTATGGCAGTGGTGTCTTCAAGCAGAAGGGATATAAGGAGGGAGAAAAGCCGATGTTGGACTTTGTGTTCGCCGTCTCACATCCCAATCACTGGCATTCTATCAATATTGCGCAAAACAAAGATCATTACTCGTTCATAGCGCGTATGTTCGGCTCGAATGTGGTCAGCATCCTCCAGAACAAAGTCGGTGCAGGCGTCTGGTTCAATGTCGAATGTCTAGTCCACGGACGTATAGTCAAATACGGCGTCGTTTCGGTAGACACGCTGGTGAAAGACTTGATGGACTGGGAGACGCTGTACATGGCTGGAAGAATGCAGAAACCCATCAACGTCCTCAGAGACGAACCACGGATAAAGCTTGCAAATCAGGTCAACCTTTCCAGCGCAGTCAGAACCTCTCTACTGCTCTTGCCGGAAAGTTTCAGCGAGGAGGAATTATACAGAGAGATCACTTCGTTAAGCTATCGCGGGGATTTCCGAATGGCAGTAGGAGAGAATCCAAACAAAATCAAGAATATTGTCTCGAATCAAAGCGACTACTTCCAGAAGCTTTATCAACCGATTCTGCGGTCGTACCATCGCTACCTATCTTTCATGGGCCCAGAAGGATCAGGCAGCATACGTCAGGATATCAACCCTCGCGCAAAAGCAGAACATGCGCGGCGATTGCCTTTGAAACTGAGAGAGATGGTACAGAGCTCGTATGAGCGCGATAGCAACATACTGAAAGCAATGGGCAGAAAGGTGTCCGGTACAGAGGAAGAACCAAAACAAAGCTTGTCGGAAGAAACTGCTCAATGGGTCAAGCTTGTCTCTCAGGGCACCTTCAAGCAGGATCTAGATAAGTGTGAGTGTCGAACATGGTATCTTGTCCGAATGTTGAGGTACTGACTTGCATTTCCAATAGGCATACAAATGATCGTAGCCAGACCAGCATTCTCACAATCTATGAAAGGCGTCTTTAGTGTGGGTCCAGTGAGGGGAGTAAGATATGTTTGGCCAAAGCTCAAAAAGAAGTGGTTCAGTTGAGGAAAATCGATTTTCGAAAAGCGGAAATGGCATTTCTCAAGATTTGGAAACGCAAATATTCATTTTTTAAAAGCCAAGATAATGCTGTTCCCTCTAGCTCAATAGGTCTGAGAATGTCTAGAAAAGACGGCAATACTTTTAGTTTGCGAAGAAATACATGTTGGAAGTTTTCGAAAAGAATTTGGAAAGTGGAAAGAAGAAGGAGAATTCAAGAAATCAAGCCATTGATGGGCAGTGTAACATAGTGAGCATGTGAAAAGATGAAATGATCGTTCTAGTAAATATCTACCAAGATATCATCGTTGCGCTCATCCCTCTTTGACTTTCATGCTGTCGTGCATGTATTTCCAGACATCGGCTCGAAGAGAAGGCGCTTGGACCGTCGAAATCAAGGTTCAGGTATTGCTTCGTGGAGCTGGCGTGGTTATCTGTGAAGATACACAAACAGCATGGTGAAATTGAAAAGGCATTTGAATATGTACGAGCTGCACAATTCACGATTGAAATCCTGCTCTTCCAATGTTTGGTCGCAGGGCATAGATGCTGATGGCGAAGGAGGACGAATGATGTTTTTCAGAACTCGAGAGCATCTCTGCTGCTCACCAGCGCGCACTATCACCCATACGTTCGCAGTCGCATATCACAGCAACCAAGCTTCCACGCATTCCCTCTGGCTGCTCCCCCATCCTCTTCTCTTCCTGCCTGCAAGCTCGACGGCTGAAGATCAACTGTATGTTCTGTCGAAGCCAACACAAGAGCTGGGGAGACGTAGACGCGCATGCAATGACCGTTACTGACCTCTAACATCTGTCTACCATCCCTCACTAATCCCTAACCGCCCTCTGTGCTTGCACTGTCCCTCCACCCGTCTCCCTCGCCTTCAATGCATCTCCCAAATTCGAAATCACGTGATCAGCTGGCTCGCAGTGAAACAGTATCTGATAAAGACATGGCCAGACATCAGTGAGTCAAGTCTGCACGTTCATATAGCTACTTCTTATCTGATTGAACTCGCTATAGACGCATCGAATCTGAAGATGAAGACCTGCCCGAGTTGACATTCCTGAAGAAACGACCACTTGCTCCCTCATCACCCCATCGTTCTCCCAGAAGGAAGGCTACGACAAGCGAAGGAGGGGTCAATAAGAGACCACGCTTGGAGCCTATCCAGTATCCTCGTCCATCTTCTGCTTCTTCAGCTAGTCTACCCTCGGGATCGGAGCACGTCCTCCCTCGAGCTGAACTTCGCAATGGCCGCAATGCCGAGCTTCCTCCATTGGCACCACTGCATAACCTGAACAATACCTGCTTCCTGAATGCAGCATCTACCCTCCTGCTCACCAATTCTGAAGTAAAATCGCATTTGCTTTCTATTCCGCAAGCAGTCATCAACAGCGGAGCGACATCAGAGCTCAGACTATGTGCTGGTCTCATAGCCATCCTCCTCGCTCCTCCACACGAGCCTTTCGCCCCTGCTACTCTTGTGGAAGAAGCGTGGTCTGAAGGCTCGTCTATACAGGTGGTCAGGGGCCAACAAGGGGACCAGGCAGAAGCAGAGAACGTCATGCTCGACGCTATCAAGACCGTTCTGTCGCAGGATATGCCTCCCTTGGAGACATCTACTTCGTCGGTAATGGAAACTGCCTTCTTGATTGGCTACGAGAATGATCCTCGTAGTCTCGGTGATACCCGGCTATGTGCACTTCGTACATGTCGGACTGACAATTGTATCGGACGCAAGACACGTTTCGAGCGTCAAGATTCGATTCAGTTGCAGCTTCCTACGCCGGTCCCTGACAGTACAAGCCTCTCTGAGCTTCTTGATGCCATGACTGAGGAAGGTGACTGCGAAGTAACCTGCGCCGAGTGTGGTCGAGCACCGCACAAGGTAGTTTACCGACTGTCTCGCTTGCCGATGACAATCCGACTCTCCATCTCGCGGTTCCACTTGGATGGCAGATACAATACCGCCGTATCGATTCCTTCCTGTATCACAGTCAGGGGAATCACATCCGCACTCATGCAGCCGATATCTGCAGAATATGTCGTACAGGCGGTCGGCTGCCATGTCGGCGAGACTAGAGAATCTGGTCACTGCATCAGCTATGCCCGGACTGCATCTGGCTGGTGGTCTTACAATGATGTAAGCTTGAACGAAATAGTACACCCGCGTCTGCAAGAGCTGATGATTTGTCTAGTCCACATGTACCGGTCCTGCGGTGTTTCCGAGCATCGATCCTCGGACTGTCTACTCTGTAATCCTCGTTAGGCGTGACGCGCTGGATTACGCAGCGGAATTAGCTCTGACGACAATTACACGCTCGGTAGGACGACCTGCACCTGCACCACCTGCTCGTCCATCTCCAGGTGAGTACTCCAGACTGCACAAATTGACAGCAACAGCCTCTCGAGCAGCAACAAACCCGACTACCTCTACCGCTTTGTCCACTTCTATATCTACTCTTCAACCTCGCAATTCAACACGACAGACAGCTTCCGATACTCTAGACCCAAATTCCTACCCTTTCAAGCTGAGTACGAAAAGCGGTAATGTCAAAAAGAGGGAGAAGAGAGCGACCGACGAATTTAAGGAGAATCAGATAGCCTCCAACACTGCAAACATCCTTCAAAGGAGACAGGCTCTGGAGCAGATCGATGCAGAGAAGGACGTCTATGCGAAATACCTGCACATTCGCTCCTCAATTCCCTCAAGTGACGATGAATTAGAAGCTATGGCAAGCGATAAAGTCAGATCATTATATCTAGAGGTAGTGAAGCGACAAGTAGAAGCACATATGCTAGAGCCCGTCAATAAAAATTCCCTCGGCCTACGCATCCTCCTCACAAAACCGAACACAATGCGAGCCCTGCTATCACTATGCCGCAACCCTTACACCTTTTCTCCCACAAGATGGCCAATGGCTCTCGTTCGTGCTTCGCCAAAGCTCGTCGCTGGAAGTACTCCTGCGCAGGCAAGACCTCGAAGAACATCTCAAGAAGGTGACGGAAGCAGTGATGACAACAGCGAAGAAGAAACGTCTGAAGAAGAGGGAGTTGATCCAGAAGAATCGAAAAGTGAGAAGGTCGCTACAAAGAAGAAATGTGCGCAGTATTATACGCGCTTCTACACGGAGCTGAAGACAGATCTATCAATACACCTTGCTGCTTTCCACAACAACCACGGTCATTACCACCTCCGCGCTCGGGCCATGGCTCAAGAAATCGCCAGTCACGAAGATGGAGCCAAGGTACGACTCTCGGTGCCATACTCTGGTATTACAATAGCTGCTACTCCTATTGAGCGCTTGAATGCCGACAACTCATCGCGTTGGCGTATGATTTCTAACTGGCTACGTCCAGAATATCAGCAAAAAGGTACACAAATTCGAGCTACGGTATATGAATGGCTGGAATTGAAGACACAGTCGGTCGCCACTGCCGAGCTTCGAGGCGATAATGATGTAGCAGCTTTGGAGTTCTACATCGTTCTTGCGACCAAACCTGTCGGCCTCAATTCTGCACATGGAGGGAACGGCATGGTTTCTTATCAAAGAGAGCAGGAAGTAGTGCGCTGCGCCGATGCTGTGCGAAGATGGAGACTCTTACAAAGTCCGCAACCTGAGCATGAAGATGTACCTATCAAAATTCGCAAGAGGCGAGAAGCTCTACAAGCCGACATATTGCGACACTACGACTTTATGCAGGAAGTCTTCGAACATCTTGACGATGATTCTACTGGTATCACTATGACACGCGGTGAGTTGAACATCACGGCCAGACTCGCCGCTGCATTGGATCTCGATTCAAAAGGAAGGCTAGTCAAGATGCCATTGGTCGCCAAAGACATTACACGAGAGGCCTTCGTCGGCGGTGTGCAGACATCCTACCGTGGTGTGTATGCCGGGCACGGGCCACGATACGAAAGATGGCTTCGCCAGCGCGCGTTCGAAGCTGCATTGCCTGCCATGGCGGAATACGATGAAAATATTGCACAGCTATATGGCCCCTTCACGGACCTATGGTCTATTATACTGCTTCACGAAGATTGGGTGATAATCATCGTCATCGTCCTCCTCTCAAGGTATCTGCTGCTTTTCAGAAAGCATAATGTCCCTCTACCTCTCTTCCTGGTTCACTCTTCTAAAGTTACAAACATCTTTCTCAGTGACCTCGTGAGGCAGTGTTGGAGGCCTGATCTCACGATGACTGAGTTCCAAGCTTTCATGGACGAGCCTACATTGGACAACTTCCGTGCGGTCCTACCTGGTGACCTGCAATCCTTCAGCACAGACGATCTGAAATCCCTCGCCACCGAGCTTGATATGGATGATTGGGAAAAACTCAAGATATCCAACTTTAATGAGTGCGCGGGCAACTTGGCCACGGTACACATAGGGCCCTTCAATGACCATCAATGTCTCATTCTAATGTCAAGACATACAGGGTTCGCTAAGTATAAGCCGCAGCTGTTCCAGCTCCTGCAAGTAGCAGACGAGTTGGTCTATCTAAAGTATGTGATTGCTGAAAAGCTAGCGAGGCGGAGCAGTGACAGCATTTCAGATCTCAAGCAACTGAAAAAAGATATAGAGGGTGTTTCTCAGGCATGTCACCTCGAAACTGCTATCAAGTCGGCAAATAATAAAGTCGCAAACCTCATCAATACTTTGAATGGTATTGCTCAACGCCGTCGTTTCACGACAGGCTTCAAAGCAGCCACTGCACGCATGTCTGCCATATGCAGCAACAGCGTCCAAGCGGACACTGCCCAGCACATTGTCAGCAAAGGCAAGCCGTACAGCAAAGAACGGATCACGCAAGGACTCGAGATCATCGACTCCATTCGAGCAGCTTACGGACGATCTCTTGCCTTGCCAGACGACCTCAAGCACCTCAGCCCGCCGGCAATCGTCCCAGGCTCACTCGACCACCTTCGCTTCCTCGTCGAATTCGTGGACGAAAACAAATCTATCATTCGGTCCACGGGTGGTTATACAAGCAGCTACGGGAACGCACCAGGATTCCGCACAGAAAGCAAGGCTCGTCAAAAAGATACAGGCATCAATGATGCGGTAACTGTGCTAGAAAGATCGACTCAGAAGAAGAAGCAGCATATCTGCAAAGTCGTCTATTGCAAAGCTTGCAAGAGGACTCTCTTGACGGCGCAATGTCAAGTTCTCACGTTCCGCCATGCCTGTACCGCTCACCCAGACATTGTCAAGAAATACTTGGGCGTCACGTCCCCATCTACAACCAGCGAGACATCTACTTCAGAGGCTGCACTCGACTCGTCTATCACAAGCTTTGGAAGAGACAAGAGCATACCAGCGTCCAAAGACAAGGAAATACAGTCTTATCTCTCGGAAGTCGCAAAGCAAAAAGTCCCCGCCTCTGCCCCTAAAGTCCACAAGGCAGGACCAGACTGGTCAAAAGATCCTCGACCAACAGTGGGATCACCACTACTTACGCTCTATCACAAGGCACCGCTTCCTTATGTCATTCTTCGAGACTACGACGACGGCACATGCACTGACGATGCAATGCTTGCTAAAAATCTATACCATAGGAGCATCCACGAAATTCTTTCCCAACAGGATAGAGCCAAGTTCGTCAACATCTTTGGCGAGGCAGTCCTTTTCCAGCTTGACGACTTTGGAACTCCGGTATGGAACAAGAAGGAACGACCTCTCGACTCTTGTGCGCTTGTCCAGCGACAGATTGTGGCAATCCTCCAAGAGTTTGCGTATTTGCTCACAGATGAGGCCGAAGCTACATTAGTGGAAGATTTCATCAAGTCGCTCCGAATTGACTTTCAACAGTTTCAATAATAAACCACTTCAAGCCTCTTTCTTAGTCAAAGCCTTGGTTCACTGACCAGCTAAGCCGGCCCTTCGCTCTTCATAATCTCGCTGTTCTCAGGTCCTCTCAGGTTCTTCTGTATGACTAAAGCTTTACGTCTGCTGTTGATTCAGCCGCATTCACTATGTACTCTACATGCTCTTCAATACCATGTTGTTGTATTTACTAGGCCACTTTCACGCGAGAACCCAAAAGTAGAAAAGTCCGCAATAGATCTAGAAGCTACCCACCGCAGGATTTGAACACTCTTTGCATACCCTCATACGAGGCATCTGTTATGCTGTATGACGAAAGAACGCCATCACAAGTTCGGAACATTGGCGCAATGGCAAGTTCTTCACCTCGTCACCATGATCTTGAGCATCGTCTAACGATTCTTTGAAACTTCCAGGTAGCGCGCTAGACTTCGACTGTCATAAGTGCATCTAGCGGTTGCGTGTTCGAGTCGCGCATGTTCCTGCTAAAGTCCTCGGGCTTCCCTTTTGCTGGACCCAGGAGCCCCCCTTGAGCCTAGCTTTTTACCTTTCTTAAGGATGTTTTTAAGCTGTCTGCAGTTGCTATAGTGAACAGACGCCCCGCAAGTCAGCTGGATACTAATTTTTGTCAATCAGCCCTCCTCGTATCGACTGACTCAGGATCCTGCAAATTTGCGCCACATTGAAAGATCGTCCGCCAATGGCTTCCGGCGCAGGTGGGACAGTCCTGCAAGCCCAAGGCATGATATCCAAGTCAAATACGTATCGTTGTTCATTACCCTGCTATAGCTTTCGAGCTTTCCTTTTGCTGAAATCGGGTGGCATTCGGTTCGGCTTCTTCTGTTCAGCTTTTTGTCCTTCGACAAAAATCCCTGAAGAGGTTGCGGCTGTTAAAGGGAGGCAGATAGTATGGAAGCAGGTTGGGTGTTTTCTATTACCGAAGAAGCGTCCTGGACCACCGACAGAAGCACCCTCTTGCAATTTTGCAGCATCGCAAGAGAACGTCAGTCAAGCGTTCACGTGCAAGCAGACCAGTGTCGCAAGCTCAATGCACGATGTTCGAACCAATACGTATTCCTATTGCAGAACTGTACACATCACCAGACGAATCCTAAAGACACAAAGCTGAGATAGCAGATCATACCTATATTTGTACTACAAGATCAGGGCAAACTTCTGCCACGATGGTATCGAGAACGAAGAGGCATAAATGCAGATTGATATAATGACTAGAGAACGGCTCCAGGATATCCGCGGCCAGAGACACTTTGACGTCGTCGTCCTCCTCACGTCGAACAAGAAGCTTGAGAGCGGCGGCGTCTGCGTAAAGTGAAGATGGGGTCAGGCCAACTTTCAGCTAAACAGGCGATCAGGGAGACTTACTCGGCAGATTGTTTGCTATAGCTTGCAAGGCCCGGTCTCTGATAGCGACCTGCTCTTGTGGCGTCGGATCCGGCACCGACGCCGCAGGGAAACCATCTGGAAACAGAGACTCCTGCACTGATTCCAACAGCTTGCAAGTGAAAGACGCTGTGAAAATGCGCGAGTAAAGGTAGCGGACAATAATTCTGGTGGCGTAGACGCAGGTCAGTTTCTTCGAATGTGACCTGCAATAGGATGAACCTATCATGGACGCACCGATCTAACAAAGGAGATCCTGCTGATGCAATGTTTTGAGCGGTACGTCCTAATTGCGAGATAGTGTGCCTTCCCTGGTCTTCGCTGCGCAGTGCAGTCATTACGAAGCTTGACCAAGAGTAGGTAATATTGCAGACATGACCAGGGGAACGCGTGTAGCTCTTATAATACGGCGAGGCGAACGATGTCGTAAACAGCCATGATAAGTAGCCAAACAGGGCCACCAGCTGAGAGAAGAAAACTGGCAATTTCACAACAAAGGTTGCAAGCTTGAGCCACCACTCTTGAGGTGCGCTGAGAGTGTAGTGAGAGGAGACTCCGCTGTTCGGCTTGCTCTCGTTCGCAACTTGAAATACAGGATTTTCGGAGTTGGCTGTTCTACGCTCTAACTGCTTTGCAATCAGGCCGTAGATGAACCAGGGTTGGGCGACCTTGCGGAAGATGCCGTCCAGTACAATACCGACAATGACCTCGCAGACAACACTATGTTCAGTTTCGGCACTGGAATCCTCCTTCGGCAGCAGCTGTTCCAGCAAAGCATCGATCACAGCGCGTAAATAGTCTGCATTGATATTTTGCGGCAGACGCTCGTCCGAGGAGGTCTTGGACGGCGGAGAAAGATTTATAGCGGCATGCGCTTGGATTGAGTGAAAGTAGACTTCCAAATTCGACAGTCCATTGTGCCCATGTACTCCGGCAGAATAGGCCGACTTGGATCTCGCTTTGGCTGTATTGAAATCTTGAATGTGACGCTCTAGTATTCTCGGTAGCGTATCAAAGATGAAACGTATCTTGTCGACTTTCTTCGCATCCAAATGTGTATCTCGTGCGTCCTCCTGCCCATGATTGTCGACCAAACGCAACTCGAGCTGTCGGAAAACGTGACTTGTTACTCTGACTATTTCCAGGTTGAAAGCACGATCTCTTGAAATCTTAGAATACCAGGGTGCTATGAAACCCCTGCAAATCAGAGCCAAAAGTGTATAGAGCTGCACGTCGACTTGCTCTGTTCCGGGAGTTGCCAGGATCCTTGGGGGAATGTCATTTACTCCCGGATACAGTATACGGCGGTAGAGAGGCGTCGGTCCTGGGTCAGAGCTAGCAGTATGTTCTTGAGAGGATGTCTTGCTTCCATCAGCGCTGCGAACAACGCGAATGCCCCCTCCTATACGGAATCCAGGTGGCCGCGTTGATATTGCCGGAGGCGACGATGACCTGACCTGGCCATTGCGCAGGGCAGTCGATGTCGGGTTTGGCAGTGCAGTCTTCCTCGCATGACCAGAAGTGGCCATCCGTGCAGTCATTGGCGCGCAGATAAGCCGCACGAAGTCTTGCCGACTTACTTGAGTGCATGAGGCCGATCACCTTTGAGTCTCCGAAGAACTGACAGCTCTGGCAGAGAAATGGCAAAGGCCAGGGCGATACCATAGTCAAACTCACTCAATCTAGCACTCTATCTTGTCGTCGACGTCGACTTCAGGCCGGACTGTCGTGTCTCCGACGTAAGGCTTTTGTGCAGGCTAGAAGCACGTGATCTTGTATCTACCTCTCTCCTTCACGCCTATCGACTACAACCATCATGCAGACAGCGTTCATACCTAAACGACCCATTGGACCTTTCAGAGGCTCCGTACTCGGCTTTTTGGGCGGAGTATGCGCGGTCTCAGCGTTTGGCTTCTACACGCTCTTTGACAAGGTGATCTTCGGGCAATTCCCCATAAGTGGACGACGAGCTGATGGGTCGTTTTCGCAGTACACCACCGCCTCAGCGCTGTTGCTACAAAGCGTCGAAGACCTCAAGCGCTCCTCGTTGGAGCTGCAAAACTACACTGAACGCCTGGAAAAGGTGGAAGAACGATGCAAACGGTTAGAGGCCAGGTCGGCCACGAGGGAGGAGGCAGCGCGAATAGAGAGGGACACCAGGGCACTTTATGTGAGTTCAAAAGAGAGCGGTCCTCGCTCGTGTACTAATATATGTTTCTTGGTCTCCAGGAGGAATCGAGGCTGTCATTGATGGATGTCAAGAGGGCAGTTTGGGGATTGGAAGAACACACTAGACAACTGCAGGAAGGAAGTCGGCGTACGATTCGAATAGTGTAGAGTATGTGTATCATAGCATAGCGTTATGCTGGTCTGAGAGTCGGCGACGTTTACCATCTGTTTGCGTCTCGCTTTTATCATGTTCGCCGGTTGCTTCTTCTCCACGAACACCACATCACACCTCGCCCCAACTCCAGAGCACAGCATCATGGAGGCGGAGGTCGAGGCAGAGTCTCGTATCCACGAGCTCCAGCTTCGTGTCGAGGAGCTCGAGAAGCTGCGAGAGGCGGATCAGGCAGAGCTGGCAGCGTTGCGCGAGAGCGAGCAGACGGCAGCCTCGCAGCTGGACAGCGTCAAAGAGGAGAACAGCAGACTTGCTGAACAAGCCAGAGAGGCACAAGAGATCAGTAAGAATGCTCTTCAGGCCAAAGAAAAGGCAGAGGCCGAGAAGAGGGAGCTTTTGGACGCTCTAGCCAGAAGCGACAGCGACAAGCAGCAGCTGGAAAGTGAGTGGCCAGCTTGCAAATGGCGTGGATGTCTGCCATCTCTCCCCTGTCATACAAGAGCATCTACTGATACCGTCAATACCTGCTGTCCTGTCAGATAACCTTGCCGAGCTGCAGGCCGCCCACTCCGCAACTCAAGCATCGCTAAGGTCGATGGAGGCTAGCTACTCGAGCGCCATCGAGAACGAGCGTTCGTACAAGCTGCGCCTGCAAGGTCTGGAAGGAGAGTTGTCCATCTCGCGCAAGGACAGAGACTGGAATCACGAAGAGCTGCTGCGCGTCACAGAGGAAAGCACAAAGGACCGCAGGGAAAAGGTATATTCGCACAGTTGCAGGCACGGCTCAACTACCGCGCGCGGACACAGGACTGACTTGAATTATGCAGAACGCACAAATTTCCACTCTTCAAGCTCAGCTAGATGCTGCCGTGCAAACATCAGAATCTGCGACAACATCGCTTACCGCACTCAAGAGCTCGCACGTCGCACTTGAAAGCCGGCTTACCGAAGCACAAGGGCGCATTGCCGAACTCACATCACAGCTTGCAGACAGCGAAGCCTCTTTCAGAGCTGAAATAAGCACAGCACAACGCTTGACAGATCTCTTGGAGAAACGTGAGATAGACACCAAAATCCGGCTAGATGAGGTCGAGAAAGAGTGGCAGACTGCAAGAGAAGAGATAGACGAGACAAGACACGCATATGAAGCCGAGCTTGAGAAGGAAAAAGCACGAGGCGATGCTCTGGAGGAGAGAGTGCGTGAGATGCGCGATTTCGCCGACCGTCTTGCGGCAACTGGTGGCCCAAGCCTAGGCAACATCAGCAGTATCACCCAAGATGAAGATGTCTTTGGCGCTGCAAATGGTTCACCTCGTTCACCATCAGCATCAAATGTTTCTTTCAGAGTACAGAAAGCTGGTGGTATGTCATATACCGAAGTCTACTCTTCATACATTAAAATGCAAGAAGCTTTGGTCTTTGAAAAGGCCGAGAGCAAGCGCTTGTCGGAATGCTTGAACGAGATACTGGCAGAAATCCAGGATCGAGCGCCTTTACTGCGCGAACAGCGCAATGAATATGAAAGAGCTGTCGCAGAGAACAATGATTTGAGCGTTGCTCTAGCAAGGACTTTGGAAGATAAGGAAGCAGTCACCGCTCTTGCCGATGCCAGACTGCGTCAAATTGAAGAGAAGGATCGAGAAGCAGCAATAAGCGGACAGCAATTAGAAGATACCGCTCGTCAAGTACGCACGCTTACTCGACAGGTCGCGATCTTGCAAGACCCAACAATTCTTGAAAGGAGTGGAGCGGATGAACAACAGTCGTCACACATGGCTGAAGATTCTGAGAGCGCGGATGCCTACATCAGCCAGAACTTGGTCACTTTCAAGTCAATCGACCAATTGCAACAACAGAACCAGAATCTGTTGAAGATAGTTAGAGAACTTGGAAAGAAGATGGAAGCAGAGGAACAGGCAGTCCGTGATCGCATAGGCAGAGCAGAGAACAGCGCTGTTGAAGAGGCACATGATCTTATTCTAAGCTTGAAGGAGGAAGTGGAAGCGCAGCGAGCCCAGATGGGTGCCTACCAAAGAGAACGAGATATGCTTCGCCAAGTCTTGAAGAACCGCGGTCAGGCACACGATGAAGACGCCGACGAGTCGTTCAATCAGACTTCTACTTCGCAAGGTGGTGGTAATGTTGCAAGAGCTGCGTTGGAGGACGTCCAGCGCAACTTCGAGGCTTATAAACGCGAGATGATCGTCGATAACCAATCTCTGCGTGATGATCTCTCGTCGGCAAGGAAAGAAGTTTCTCAGCTGCATGTTCAAGCTGCACGCTCCAAGGCGGAAAAGGAGTACGCTGAAGAACGACTCAAGACTCTACGCAATTCCAACGAGCGTATCGAGATTGAGTTGACGGGAATGTCAAAACGCAATCTTGAATTGCAATCTAATATGGCTAGACTAGATGACGCAACTAGACGAGTGTCCGAAGAAGTCTACGATCTCAAGGGCAATTTGGACCGTTCTAGACATGAAGCAATGATGTTAAAGGCGGAGAAAGAAGTATGGAAGGTGAGAAGTCGAAACAGAGTATACCAATCGATAAATGCTGACATGATAACAACAGAACGTGGAAGCGCGTTTAACGGAAGACAATGCAAGTCTCGCGAAGGAGAGAAGCCACATGAGCGATCTCATGCGTAATCTACAAGCGATGCATAATGAACTCGATCGTACAGGCAATGAAGCTCGCCAACGCTTAGAAGATCATGTTAACCGCCTCACCAGAGAGCTCGAGATCACGAAAGATCGCTTGTCACAAGAGGTCGAATCGGGCAGACAAATTGCTCTTAAACGCGAGGTCGAAGGTCGGGAACTGCAAGAGAAGATCGAAAAGGTTACATCCGAGTATCACGAAACCCGTGAAGCATACCTCAGTGCCAAGAATGCATGCGAGCGTGCTGTCGAGCGCTCTGAGGCTATGCAGCGCCAAGTCGCAGCCTACGAAGAGAAGCTTGCAGTCTACGAAGGCCGACGCGGTCAAACTGGCGAAGGCGCCAGCAGTCTCAGCCGAGAACAACAGCTACAAACCCAGCTAGCCGATATCAGGTGTGTCACTTTATCCGCACTGCTGCTGTCCTTTGGCTGATGCATTTCACACGTTCAGGGCTGAATTGAGCACCGCTAAAATGGAGGCTGAGCAGGCCAGAGCTCACGTAGAACAATACAAATCCATTGCTCAAGCTCATGAGCAAGCTCTGGCTGAGCTTAATAGCACGTACGACGAGTACAGACGCTCCATGGAAGCTGGCACTGCGCAGAGAGATGTACGTACTTTCGCCATCCCCTTCAGACGCCACAGACTCCACTAACGCGCCGCATAGGAGGAGATATCTGCTCTTCAAGAACGTGTGCAATCTTTGACCAACGATCTCACTGCTTCTTCCGACGAGAATTCTCAACTGCATCGCCAGCTGCAGAATCAAAAGACACAGTTTGAACAAGAACAGCAAGCTAATCTCGATACTATTGCAAATCTGCGTCACTTTGAATCTCAAATCGAAGCTGTCCGGACAGCAAGTAAGAAAGACCTCGACGCTCAGATCCGACGAGCCAATGAAGCGCACGATAGGTATCAAGCCGAGATTGTTGCGCATGCTGAAGACGTCAAAGCTTTATCTGCGGCACGTGAACAGCTTGCTGGATTGCAGTCACATTTACGCGAGGCAACGCATAAAGCAGAAACTGCTCAAGCCAACTTGTCTTCTTCTGAAGCAAGCTGGGTCAGTCAACGCGAGAACTTGCAGAAAGAGATCAACGAGCAGCAAAAGAGGTGAGTCGTTTTGACCGCTCCTGTTCTTGACATCGTCTGACAAAAAGTCCATATAGATGCGAGGATCTCGTTGCGCAGAACTCTATTCTACACGATCATCTCGAGAATGTATCCAGACAGGCTGCTTTAATCAAACAGGTTGCGGAGGGCCAAGAACCGGTAAATGGCGAAGACGTCGCTGAACCGCCGTCTGAAGCCAAGACCGTGGAGGAACTACATGCTGTCATTCGCTATGTGCGGCGCGAGCGCGATGTGGCGGAACTCCGATTGCATCTAAGCAAGCAAGAGGAATCTCGCATGCGACAACAGCTAGAGCAAGCAAACAAACGGCTCGACGAGCTGACTGCAACACTGGCACGGGAGCGACAACAAGCATCGGAACAATCAGCTTCGGCGGTACAGCATGCCGAACTAATGGAAAAGATACAGTCTCTAAATCTGTTACGCGAGAGCAACGAGACTTTACGCAGAGAGGCGGAGGCTTATCTCGAACGGGTCAAGGGACTCGAAACCAGCCTGAGAGAAACAGAACTGGAGCTCAGTCCACTTCGCGAGCAACTTCGGGTACTGCAAGCTGAGATCGAAGCGAAAGATCGCAACATTGCTATGCTTGAGGAAGATAATGCACGCTGGAAGACACGCACACAGCAAATTCTACAAAAGTACGAAAGAATTGACCCAGCTGAGCTGGCATCGTTGAAGGAAGAACTAGAGAAAGTGAAGGCCAGTCTTGCCGAGGCAGAAAAGGAGCGCGATGCTGCCAAGCACCGTGCAGAAGCGATTCAAGTTGATTTCCAGGATGCCAGTACAAGGGTAAGCTGTCTTCGTATCAGGCCGGAAATGACTAGCAGCAGTACTGACTTTCGCAATAGGCCGAAGCGAACCTTACTCGCTTCAAGGGCTTGCAAAAGATCGCTCGTGACCATCGCGACAATCACGCAGCCGCTCAAGCCGAGTTCGAAAAGCAAAAGGCGGAGCTACAAGCTGAGGTCGAGCGCCTGACAGCAGCAAAATCACAATTGGAAGAACAAGTTGCGGCCGCTCACAATAGTACCGCGCAAGCATCAGCGGCCGACGGTGAAACACTTAAGCAATTGGAAGCCGAACGGGACGATCTCCAGCGCCAATTACAATCGTTGAAGGAGGACCTCGAAAAGGCTCAAGAGCAGATTAACAACGCCAAAGGCGAGGATGAAGCTGCACGCAAGAAGTTGGAAGAAGACATGGCCCTCCAAACCCGTCGCAATACAGCTTTATTGAACGACAACAAGAAGTTCCGCGCGCAGATACAAGAGCTCAACGCAAAAGCTAGCGCTTCTGTAGAGGAAGAGGTCCAAAAGCGTCTTGCTGCGCTGCCGCAGCCTGCATCAGAGGGAGGCGCCGGCGTAGCCGTCGATGAGGAAGCAAGGAAGGCACAGTTGTCCGAACTTGAAGCGCGGTTGACAGCCGAGAAGGAGAGCGCCGTACAGTCCGCAACTCAGGAGACTGAAAAGCGTCTCCAAGAAGAGTTTGCACAAGAGAAGGCCAGACTAGCTTCGCAAGCGGCGATTGGGAGCGGATCTGAAGGTGATGCTGAATCGATACAGAAGCGAATCGATGAGGCGGCTAGTGCGAAGATTGCAGAAGCTGTCCAGACTAAGGAGGCAGAACTAGCAGAGCTCAGGAAGTCGAAAGAGCAGGAGATCCAAGCTGCTGTTGCAGCAAAGGAGGCCCAGATTAAGGGTGAAGTAGAAAAGCAGGCCGATCAGGCCAAAAATAAAATTGAAACGACTGCACAAACACGCATCAACAATCTTGCAAAGCAACATAAAGAGGCTATCGAAAAATTGCAGAAATCACACGATCAGAGTCTCAAGATTGCAGTGGAAGAGGCGAAGGCGGCTGCGACCAATCAAGAAGCCGGCGAGATCACATCGTCTGCTCCATCTCAAGAGGACATCGACAAAGCCGTCAAGGAGGCTCTGGTCCAAAAAGAGCAAGAGCATCAGAAAGCTTTGGCCGACAAAGTTGCCGAAGCGAAGGAGAAAGCTAAGACTGAATTCGACCTCAAGAGCAAGCTGCGAGATACTCAAATAGCAGCTCTAAGAAAGGAAACTGCCAGTCTCAAAGCGAGGTTGGCTCAATCGTCCACTACAGAGACTGCAACTTCTCCCCAGGTATCTTCAACACCTGCTGCAGCACCTGCAGAGTCTAGCGCTCCGGCAACCAACGGTACGCCAATCAAGGGTTTGTCCATCGCAGGCCGAAGCCAGAGTCAAGGGACAATAGCTCAACCAACAACACCAGCTGCTGCAACAGGCATCAGCATTGCAGGCACGGCGGCAGGCGGCGCTACCACTCCAGCACGTGGTAGAGGTAGAGGTCGAGGGCTAGCGAGAGGAGGAGCACCAGGAGCAGGTCGAGGTCGAGGCAACATCGTTGGCACTGCACTTAGTGCTGCAACAGATGGAGGAGCAGCGAAACGAGCGCGAGAAGATGAATCCGCGAATAGCGAAGCCAAAAGGAGAAAGGACGGAGAATAATAGCGTCGTGCCTCATGTATATTGTAGTTCCTTGGCATACCCAAATAGGTAAAATTGTTTAGCTTTTCAAGAAGCTTTTCCACAATGTACAACAAAACGTAAAATCACTAAACTCAGAGAAGGTGCAGATATTCCGAGGCCCAAAGAATAGAGTGAAACTAACCCAGGCAGACACACATACGTCCCATGACAAAGCAAACCATACTGGTCCAAAGGTAGCGTGAAGGCGCATCTCCTCGACGGTGGACGCGCATTCACCTATCTCTACCAAGTCCAAGGCGACCAAAGAAGGACTTTACTTTACTGATTGTCTTCCTAGACTGGCTCGTTTCTGGTCTTGGTGGTGGCGAAGCAAATGTACGCATGTCTTCAGGTGGAGGGAAGAGCGTATATGGGTTTGGGGCATCGCGGAATCCGGCTAGACGCGAGTACTCTTTGAGAGCGTCAGGAGTTGGAGCCATCATACGGCGATTGCCTGAATGGGACCATGTGCTAGCGCTTAGGCTATCGGAACGGGGCTTGGGGTGGAAGCTTCTTGGTGAATGGCTTGCTTTGATGTTTGTCGGAATCTCAATAGTAGGAGAAGCGCAGATGAAGCTGTGAAAGGAGGAAGAATCAGCTTCGCTGCAAACAACGACCACAAGACCACGAGTATGACTGACCTCTGATAGATACTTTCAGCTCGCGGAGTCCGCGTGAAAACACCTGAAGTTCTTCTAATTTCGGGTACTGGTGCCGCGTGAATGGTATCATCACCTTCCCCTTCTCTGTCCATACGCTCTTCATGATGATACTCTGATTCGCAGGTATACTCTGATGGTACTGTTTCTGGAGACCAGCAAGAACGAATGTTTCTGGATGAGTGAGAGTGTGAAGTTCCAGAGTGTGTATTTGAAACGGTCACAGAAGGCATTTGTTGATGACCACGAACAGCGGGATGAGTATAGGTTCCAACAGAAGAGATAGTCTGTCTACTTTCGCAACGTTCGTGGAAGTGATTGTCCTCCGATTGACGACTGTCACTTCTATACTCAATCACAGTCTCGCTTTCCGATTGTCTTGATAAGGACCGTTCATCTTCCATGCCGCCATAAGGAATGTTGACAGTTTCGGTAGCAGCACCGCCCGTAAAGGAGGGAGCTAAAGATTTGCGTATCTTTGCGCTGGTCATGGTCGGTGTGCTATCATGATGTTCAATGACAGGCATGTCAGGCAATTTCTTCATGCTCGAAACGCTGTTGGATCTCGTAGCAAACGAGCGTTCTCGGTGCATAGTCGCTTCTTGTTGGACTGACTCGCCGAATTCGCGTTGCGCTTGAGGCGAGATGATGCGCTCTTGAATGACCTCTTGCTTTTCAGCTTCAGCCGCGCGAATGTACAAGTCAACATGCTGTTGAGCTTCTCGGCGCATGTGCGCTGTAGTCACATCAATAAGTCAGAAGAACCCCAGCATAACTATTGCACAATACAGCCTACCTCCGTCGAATGAGACTCTTCCATCACGCTCTACAATAGCGTAATCCCCTTCTAGGTCCCTGCCTACATGCTGTCTACCATCCAACGACTTGCCACGACTACCTTTGAAGGAAGACGAAAGCGAGCTGAATGAAAGTGCAGAAGAAGATTTCTGTGATTTCATACTTGGTCTTTTCTTTGAAAGCTTGAACTTTCTGCTATCCTTTTCAACGGGTACAGGTTGTAACGTGGCGGTATCATCGAAGGCGCTTTGAAGGGGAATCGTATTCACGCTGAAAGGTGGTGGGGAGACTTCCTTGACTTTAGGTGCTGATGTAGCTGCAAAGACGGTCATCAGATATGGGTTTTATCAACAACTTCTTGCGATTCGAGCACTTACACATCCCGAGGGTAGATTTACTCCTGAAAAAGCCTCTCGCGTTCTTGAGCGATTCTTTCTCAGCAGCAGAAGATTGAGAAGGTGAAGCTGTATGATTTTCTTTATCATAATCACGATCATTTGCTACCTTCTTCTGATTCTTGATACTTTCAGGCGATCTCAATTCTTTGGAGTCTCTCGTCTGTGCAACGGACGAGCTTCTGTTCACGGGAGTCTTCTTAGGTGTAGCCGATGAACGAATTGAAGCGTTACTGTCTAATACTCGAGAAGATGCGGCACTTGCATTGTTCGAAGCAGCCCATGCGTTTGCTGCTTGACCAAATTTCTTGGTAGGTGTAGACATGAGAGGGTTACCGTCTATGAATGGTTTGGTCGGTGCTCGTACAGCTTGAGCTGAGTTGGGTCGTAAAAGGAGAGGCTTGAGACCAGGTTTGACACTTCCTGAGGTATCTACTGCTGATGGTGAAGTAACAGCTGAAGTTTGATTGCTGTTCAGACCACGTGCTGTAACATTGGTAGTTGTAGCTTGCGGCGGAGCGGGGTCTTTGTAGATTTTGATATCTTTACGTGCATTCCTAGCAGGAGAAGCGACTGGTACGGGTATCTTTCGTTTGACTTCGTTGGTCTTGGGGGATGTACCTCCGTTGCGTACATTTTGTTTAGCAGGTGATGCTGCTGTCTTTGGTACCTTTTTGACAGGTTGTGGCACTTTAGACGTGTTGTCGCGTGTGCTGTTTGGACTGATAGCAGCAAGGGGAGCTTTGAAGACAGCTTCTTCTGCTTTTGGACCGTCAATGCTAGGTCTGACAGTTGGTACATTAGGCTTGCATTCTGTGACCTTGTATTGGGAGGAGGGTCGTGCTGGAAAACAATATAGTAAGTGAACCGTTCTGCGCGTTCTTTCAGTCAGAGCGAAGAAATACCTACACTGTGTACCAGCGAGAGAAGAAGGTCTTGCAGTAAAGAAAGGATGTTTCAAACCTTTGGCACAAGTAGGCATACGAATAGAAGTACTAGGCTCGACCATTTGTCGAATGAGATCTTCAAAAGCAAGCGAGAGACGAAAAGAACCAAGGAAAGTTCCTGCTACCGTCCTTTTGTAGTATTGTTCTAGCGCACTATATGATTATGGTGGAAATGTCAGAATTCTATATTGACCTGCCGTCATATCTGACTGAGCTTACTCTTTGGTCAGGAATTCTGACAGGTGACAAGCAGCAAAAAGTCAATATATATTCGACAAGTTCCACTGTGGAAGTGGGTCCATAAGAAGGCGTGCGCATACCTTCACTTTCATCCTTTTCGAAAGGCGTCCTGCCTACTACGATCTCATACATCGTTATACCAAGCGACCTGTTTTCGTTATTCAAAATTCAGCACAATGATAACTGCTTCTCTGGAAGAGTGAGCGACTCACCAGATATCACTCAGCCTTTCATCATGTAGATTCTGAGTTGCTCTTTCTGGAGACAAGTATTCGGGTGTTCCCCATGACAAGTTCGTCTGGAAGGCATGTCCGCCGTGATCAGATGTCAAGACCCATTGATTGGCGAAGCCAAAGTCGACTAGGACAGGTTCATTATTTGACGATAGTAGGATGTTGGCTGCAGCGGTTGACGGATCATAAAGACGTAAGTGATAGACGGAAGGCCTAGTCGAGTGCAAGACTGACCTGGCTTTATGTCGTTGTGGCTGACACCGCGAGTATGAAGATAGTCGACGGCTGAAAGGAGGCATTTGAAGTATGGTCGAGCTGTAGCCTCGGCGACATGAGCTGAAAGCAAATCATTGACAGACGCGATGTCTTCTGTCAGGTCGAGAAGTGTTTGGTAAACGAATGATAATTTTTACATACTCGGCATAAGCTTGTTGTGAATCTGATGGCAGAGGTGGACAAGCATCAGCTGCTGCTCGTCAATGATGATGAAGTGAAGACTGGACATACATCCATTGTCACCAGAGCGTCTTTTTGAAGCAGAGCACACATCCGTCAGTGGCGTGGAAGGCAGGGCAGTCCTGCTTAGAGATTCGACACTTACAGCTTGGAGTCAGGATACTGCAGATGGCACAGATCAGTTATTTATTGTCCCAAGGACAGAAATATGCGTACTCACAAATCATAAAAGTGGATAACATTAGGATGTGGATCCTTCTTGAAGTTTCGTATGATCCTGCCAAAGGCAATTCAGCACGCGCCTTCAAACTACAGAAGCGGGCTAGGTATAAAGACGAGGAAGGAGGTGATGCTCACTTGAACTCCTGCCAGATGCTTTTGACTCGAGCTGGTGTCGTCTTGTCATCTTTAATGCGGTAGATGAGCTTCGCTGCGAGTTCGTCCTGAGCTTCGTGTCGTCTTTTGATCTTCCAGACCGAGCCCTGTGTGAGTATTCGGAAGGATGATGAAGAAGTGCGCGCATGGGAGCAGTTAGGAAGCTATTCAAGCTACAAGGGGGTGAGATGGACAACGACCTACCCAATTACCATAGCCTATCTCTTCAACGAACCAATACTGAGCTGAAAGCTGTTTGTCATTGGCCAACGAGAAGACATCTGTGACGCCTTTAGGAGAGTCGAGAGAGCATCGGACGACTGGGCCTTTTACCGGTGTCCTAGTGACTTGAATAGCAGGTACACCGTTCTGAGAAGCTACTCTTTGATGTGCGGACTTGGGAGTATTAGTGGTGGTAGTAGTATTGGTGGCGACCTTGTTTGTGTCTGTTGTTATCGTCTTGCGTCGTGAAGGTGTAGCGGCTGGAGTGCAAGGAGGAGCTACTGGGTCCAAGACTTGCGAGTTGGGTCGAGTATACGCTTGGTGTTCATTTGCATTGTCATTGTTGCTGTGAGAGAAGTAGTCCTTGTTGTGACTGGAGGGTCCGACTGACGGGCATGGTGTATGGCCAGGCGAGTAGCTCGAGCTCGCATCCAGCGACATGCTGACTTCGAGAGTGGGAGAAGGGCGTGCTTCATAGAGCTGCTGCACGACGAGGTGGTTGTACGAGCTCGCCATGGTGGTTGTGCTGACAGGCTTTCTTGCTTCACTTCAGTTCTGCAGGATATGGTAGCAGGAATCGAGCGCCGTTGGATGGAGGATGCACAGTCCAGTTCAGCTCGCAGCAGCCCAGCGTCAGCAGCACACCACCAGCATCGACTGGACAAGAAGAGAGCAGCAACACCGTCCCATGCCATTCCAAGATGTCAAAACAAGTCGCGCCTGCACACGCCGTGTTGACAATTCTCATCGCTCCCTTTTCTTTGACGTGGCTGTTTGGCTCGAACAGAATAACTACGCGGATCTCTTCCTCTGAGCAGGGTGGATGCAAGTAGATGTTGTCGTTTGGAGTTGCAAAGCATGTTGTAGTTCATATGGTGTGCCGGCATTGCTTCTCGAACAATGGCAAGTCCCTTCACCAAGTTGGATCGGTTCAAAGGTGGAAACAGTCAAGCTCCAAGAGCGCCGGACTTTTTGGCCCTGACTGGGTGGCAAGGTGAAAGCTATAAAGTCTTCACGGAAGGCTTCTTCATGAACAGTCGACAGATACGACTAAGCTACAATGTATCTCAAGGGTACTATATGCTTTTCTACATCTACTTCGCAGCAGTAACGCTGTTCAAAGCTGATTTGGCTGCTTCGGTAACCTGCTCGACTATGCCAGGCTCAGAGCTGGTTCCAGATGACAAGGAAGCCCCAACGCTGCTAGCTGAAGCGAGATACACTAATCAGCTACTCAACCTACCTTGCGGACATCAATAAAGTTTCTTACTTTGACCTGAAGCTGAAATCGGAGGGTGATCAAGATAATATATTGCACAGAATGAGGGTAGAGTTAGCTTTTGCCTCACAACGACAGCTTGCTTTGGATTGAGAGAGGGGCACTAACCAGTTCCAATAGGCTCTATCTTAGTATCAGCAATAGTTGCGTCGGTTTCACCTAGTCCAGTGCTTTTAGCAGAAGTATCTTGCTCGGCTGGATCCTATGGTTCAGTAGAGAGGGAAGTCAGTGCCGATAACAGAGGCGTTGACTTCTTTCAATCTGAGAGGAGCCTCCTGAACAGTTACTCAAGCTCACCTCGACATAGTTGTCTTTCTTGGGGTTTCCATACACAGATGCAGGTGTGGGATTCGCGACTCCAGCTGGAATGTCAACGCCCTACAGAAGAAGGAGAAGGGTAAGAAGGATCTGTGTGTTTTGATACCCAGCTTCGCCTACCTTTGTGTCACCAATGCCGGTAGAAGTCTACGTTCGAAGCATGAAATGGTAGCCAATACCGCAAGTTACTCGCCACCAAGTTGCAACGATATGCATAACTTACATCGTTAAGACTCATTATTCTAGATTGAAAAGGTGTGTAGATTTGTTGTTATAAAAGAAAGAGCTGTGTCGTATTCAATCCACCTGACCACGATGTCTTCAGTTCTCTTCCGTTCCCGCTACGTCACGAATTGCCCAACGATAACGGTTGTGGCGCGCGGGGGAATCCCTACTGTTCATGCCCTGATAAGGCTATTATGGTGCACCCGGGTGTAACTGGCAAGTGGTTGGCAGTCTTCCACATGGCGACACTCTACCACCTCTTGCCATTTACCAGCGTATGTTTTACAACTTCCGACACAGTAATGCTGGCAATCTGATGTCCGACCGCGAAAGCGGAATGTCCATTTTCGAAGTATAGGATTTATTCAAGTCTCTACAACATTGGGGGAGGAGCACAACGTTTGGCTACAGGCATGTTATAGAAGAAAAAGGAAATTATCAAGTTTAAGATGGATGTGATGAAAGTGAAGAAAGGCTCTGGGACTGTCAATATGGGTTGTTCTTGATGTAAGGAATTGCATTTACGCGGTTTGCATTGTAAGTGTTTGCGGATGATTGGGATTGCAATTGCAAGAGCCTAAAAGCCTTGCGTTCTTGCTGACCGTGATGCAGGACCTTTTTCAGCCAGCTTCACCCTTTCCTTCGCTTGTCTGTCAGCTTACAGGATCGATAACATGTCATTCTCTGTAGCTTGCAGGATTGTAGCGGTGTCAGCAAATGCCTGGGGTCTCCCAGCACTGGCATACAAAGTCATCGAGGCGTAATACATCTGTCCCTCCCAGACAGGACGATGGGAACAGGATTACTTGGTGGTATACCTTGCCCTCGTGGGATATGCTTCAGCGAAACTAGACGTTGGCGTTGTCTTGTACGAGGGTGCAGCATCGTCTACGGCCTGAAGACCGAGTCCCATATTCCCGAGCAGGGAGAGCTGTAGCATAGATTGTGGTCTTCCTGCATCAGGATGCTGCGCTCAGTAGTGGACCTGGACCATCCGGATACAGGCAAGAGAGTTGCGTATGGGCGATTTGCTGGTTCCAGTGTCAGTGTGTAAGTTGTTGGCCTGATGCAAGGCTGTCCCAAGAATTGTCGCGAGTCGAGTGGATCAACAGTATTTCCCGCCCTTCCGGTCTGCGGCGAGCAGCCTGGCGCGCAATGAGGGGCCCAAGCAAGGACAACTGCAAGGTGGGATGCGACCAAGTCACTGCAGACTTGCTGAGTGGTGATAGCACTCCTGGTTACCAGCAGCTAGTAGGTTAGTGCTAGCCTACTGTCCTTGCAGCGTGTCGCTCTCCATTCCAAGATCGACCGGCGAATTCCAGCCACCTTGGAATTGCGGTACAGCTCGTCGGAGCCACAAGCAGTGACCATTCGTAAGGCAAGCAAGCTCCCCATGGCGTCGCATCAATAGCATCACATCATCAAGCACACATCTCGACCACGTTCAATGCCTTCCTGGTCCTGGAGCCCGCTCGGTGTCTTTCCTTCTATATCCACACTCTTCCGGCCGTCCTGAGCAGAGTATCAAGAGGCCTTGAGCATAGACTCCAATAGACAGGCATTAGAGAGCATCCATACGTTCAGTTCGTCCATCACACAGCTAGAGATCCCGCTTCAAGCCATCCAACTTTCAGACCATGGTGGAACATCGAGCCACCGCGTCTTCTTCCGACGGCATAAAGTCGACCTCTGCCGCAATAGCAACTGCAACTGGAACTCCGCCTGGTACAAGAAAGATCCTTACTTCAACTACCTCTACTTCAAATGACTCGAAGGATGAGGCTGCTTCCACCTCTTCATCAGATACCCAGCCGCCTGCTGGCACAAAAACTATCACTTCGTCCTACCTCGTTTCTTCCTATTTCATTGCTGGCGCTATAGCAGGAGCAGCAAGCAGAACTAGTGTAGCTCCATTAGAAAGGTAGGCATATTCGGACCATGCCACAGCATTGCTTAAAGCTCATGCTGACTTCTGCTTCCATGCTATAACCTACTTGCCTTCTTCTCGCCACGCCGCTACTTTGACGATCGACTCCTTCACTACAATCTTGCCATATCTTACACTCGTTATCCATCAAGACTGAAGATCATTTATCAATGTCAAGGTAAATCACATGCCTATGGTGGAGTCACATCAGCATTGGCAAAGATCTGGAGGGAAGAAGGTCTAAAAGGCATGTTCCGAGGCAACGGTACGTAGTTAGATACTGTCACAGCGCAAGGTGGTCGCAGTATAGCTGAATCGACTTTCCTTCCTTCGCTTCTGGGCTACAGGTATCAATTGTCTTCGAATCATGCCCTACTCGGCCGTTCAATTCGCCTCTTACGAACAGTTCAAGAAGCTATTCACCAACAACGGAACAGTTCCTTTAGATACTCCACTTCGCTTGACTGCGGGTGCACTAGCTGGCATATGCAGCGTCTGCGCGACCTACCCGCTCGATCTAGTCAGAAGTCGCATCAGCATCGTTTCGGCGAGCATTGGCAATGTAGCTGCGAACCCTGCGATGGTTGGACCTGGTACGGCAGCTTTGATTAGACAGAAGGAGCTGGGTGTGCTTGGGATGACTGCAAAGGTCTTCAAAGAGGAAGGTGGTCTGAGAGGGCTATACAGAGGCATTGGACCGACAGCCGCTGGGTGAGTGATCGCAATGCTTGGAGCTTTCTCTTCTGAAACGAGCACAGCAAGCTGAAAAATTATCTACTCTCTTGAATGTGTATACAAACAGTGTCGCACCCTACGTCGGACTCAATTTCACATTCTACGAACTTTTAAAAGTTCATTTTACGCCACCAGACCAACAACCGAGTACATTGCGAAAATTATCATGTGGAGCAACAGCAGGAGCGATTTCACAGACTTTGACATATCCTTTGGATGTTTTAAGACGGAAAATGCAAGTTACTGGCATGAAAGATAAAGTTGATTTTCAATACAAGAATTCTTTTGATGCTATAAGGACTATTGTTAGAAGTGAAGGTTTGAGAGGGTTGTATACTGGTTTGAGTGAGTCTCTTGGAACTTCACTCGCATAGCTCTGCTACTATCCCTGCTTTATTATGTCCTGGATATGCTGACATTCACTCTTACGATATCTAGGCGTCAATTTATTGAAGGTCTCACCTTCGATGGCTATCTCATTCGTGTCATAGTGAGTCTTTCATGTCATTGAGCTTTACTTTCATGACCGCTGATACAATCTCATCCGCTACGCAGCGAGGCAGCGAAGAACTGGTTGACGACATGAGCAAAGGGAGTTCCGGAAGATGGAAAAAGACATATATAATCTGTAATGTGTATTCATACCTGTAGCATGCGCAATAGTATTTTCACAACCGCATAACAAAGTGCTAACCGGGCCTGGTGTCTAGAGCCACTGTTTGGCAGGGTTAAGACTAAGTTCAACCCCCCCCCCCCCTTCTTATTCTCGGAATGCTGATGACCAGACATGAAGATCCCAAGCATACTTACCAAGCTTTATTCAAGCCATAAAGATGCTCCACAGCTCATTGAAACCGAACTTCTTCGTCTTAGGGGAAAGTTTTTCCTTTCCCCCCTTCCCTTCTACGCCACGGATACAAAGAAGCATCCATCTGAATGTCCGTATCCGCGGACATGGAAGGGTGGAAGGCATACGTCCTGACGCTGAGTAAGCCTTCCAAAGATGCTGGCCTTCCAATTTTGGGGGTACAAAAGCCGCCTTGTGAGTTCAGCTCGTCTCTTTCTTCTGCATCGCTCGCTTGTGAGTTGGTCACCCCAATTAATTATTGACCAGGCCTCAAGTATACAACCATCAGTTCTTAGTTTACTACATTCAAGCCAAGTCAAGTTTAGTCCAGTCCACTCAAAGCTAGTCCTACAGTCAATAAAGCACATCGACTCGATTGGGAGAAGCTCAAGCTGTCCAACTTCATCGAGTGCACCGGTAATCTAACCATAGTACCCATTGGACCCTTCGATGACCATCAAAGTATAATTTTGATGTCAAATCAAGAGGAGGCAACGCATACTAGAAAGTCCATGGAAACGCTACTCTTTCACCTACCTAAGCAGTAAACAAGAAATAAGACTGATAACACGCATCCATGCAAGAGATCCTGGAATCGCTAAGTATCAGTCAAACCTTTTCCAGCTCTTACAAGTAGCGGATGAACTGGTCTATCTGAAGTTCGTCATAGCCGAATCGCTAGCAAAGCGCAGCTCGGACGATGTTGACGATCTCAAGCAACTGAAATTGGAAATAGAAGCAGTTTCCATCGCATGTCACCTCGAAGAGGCCATTAAGTCTGCCAATAATAGGGTGGAAAAGCTCAGCAATATTTTGTAGGGTATCGCCCAACGCCATCGTTTTACGACAGGCTTCAAGGCAGCCACTGCTCGTTTGTCTGCTATATGCAGCAAGAGTGTTCAAGCACAAACTGCTCAGCACATTGTCAGCAAAGGCAAGCCATAACATCCGAACACACCACCGAAGAAGACCCAGCAGATAACACAGCTACTGCAGACGATGACAAAGAACAAAAAAGGAAAAGTCCAAATGGGTTTGGCCTGATGATCCTCGAAACATCAAGCGACAATATTTGAGAGCACTTTTCGAGCGCCTTGAGCACGAAGCAGAACCTCCGACTTTCTGTCAGTTCCTCCATCCAACAGCAGAGGAATTGAGACAGGATCCAACACACAAAGCTGCAAGCGACCATTTGAGAGATGCCCTGTTCCCGTTCAAAGACCCGGATCTTTACGGCAAAAGCGAAAGCCACGACGAATGGTTCACTCAGTATGAAGCAGTAAAAGTAATGGAGGCACCAACAGAGATAGTATACTTTCAGTGCATGAAGGAAACTCCTGCTCCTCTCTTCAGACGCCTTCTACACCCTAATGGGATTGCTGGCGCAGCAGAAGGTGCCACAGATGACGAAGGCAGCAAAGAAGTCGAGGTGAGTTACAGAGACAGTTGACAGACAAAAGATATTGGCGTTAATTAGTCTATCTCATGCCAACTGCTGGCTCTTCGTCGTCTTTTCGACGCTTCACAGGTGAAAATGGTCACAGAACTAGCTATGCTGTGAGTACAGAGAGGGTGACTCAGGCACTCGAGATCATCGAGTCAATCCGAACGGCATACGGTCGATCCAACGTTCTTACAGACGACCTCAAGCACCTGAGCCCACCAGCAATAATTCCAGGCTCACTTGACCACCTCCGCTTTCTCGTTGAATTCGTGGACGAAAACAAATCCATCATTCGCTCTCGATGATACCCGGCTATGTGCACTTCGTACATGTCGGACTGTTAATTGTATCGGACGCAAGACACGTTTCGAGCGTCAAGATTCGATTCAGTTGCAGCTTCCTACGCCGGTCCCTGACAGTACGAGTCTCTGAGCTTCTTGATGCCATGAGTGAGGAAGGTGACTGTGAAGTAACCTGCGCCGAGTGTGGTCGAGCACCGCACAAGGTAGTTTACCGACTGTCTCGCTTGCCGATGACAATCCGACTCTCCGTCTCGCGGTTCCACTTGGATGGCAGATACGATACCGCGGTATCGATTCCTTCTTGTATTACAGTCACCGGAATCACCAACACAATTGCAGCCGATATCTGCAGAATATGTCATACAGGCTGTCGGCTGCCACGTCGGCGAGACTAGAGAATCTGGTCATTGCATCAGCTATGCCCGGACTGCATCTGGCTGGTGGTCCTACAATGATGTAAGCTTAAACAAACTAGTACACCCGCGTCTGCAAGAGCTGATGATTTGTCTAGTCCACATGTACCGGTCCTGCGGTGTTTCCGAGCATCGATCCTCGGACTGTTCATTCCATTATCCTCGTCAGACGTGACGCGCTGGATTATGGAGCGGAATTAGCTCTGACGATAACACGCTCAATAGTATCACCAGCAGCGCCTGCTCGTACTTTCGCCCCATCCATATCCACCGCAACCAACTCGAAGAAGCGATCCCGCTCGAAGGCAGCAGAGGATGAAGATGGCTCTGTAGAAAGGGAAGAAGAAGAAGAAAAGCCCTTCAAGATGAGCGAGAAGGAGGGTAATGTAAAAAAGGAGAGCTAAGCGAACAAGCGACGAATATAAGCAGCAACAGAAGATTGCCATCGTATCCGGCATCGCGAAGCTTAAGGAAGACCTTGAAAGCATCGACTTCGAAAGGGAAGTTTACGATAAATACCTGGATGCTCGAAAGTTGATCCCATCCGACGATGACCTCATTGGCTAATCCACAAGGTCGCTTGCCGTATCTACCGAGATAGAAGCGGTCTTCAACAGGTTTTCACAGAGCCAGAAGCAAGAGAGGTGAATGAAGCAGACAAAGCGCACGCATCGGACGAATCGGACGAACAGAGCCTTGCCACCATCCCCATTGAGAAGAGAAGACACCCCATAACAGAGCCTTTTGGTAAGCTTGTGCAAAGTTTGGACTTCAGCTTGCAGAGCATGCGGTTAGTTTTGAACGAGCAGAAAACTTTGCTTGCTTAAAAATATGGACCAACGCAACGAAAAATATGTAAGACCCTCTATGTTCAGCAATATTGACAAGACTTGATACCTTGAGCAATGACAACTTCCCCCAAAATGCGCGAGAGATTTTCTCTTAAGAGGCTGTACATGTTGGAGATTTGCTTCAAAGTTGAGGTGGAAAGCTTGTTTAAGTTGTTTACTCCTTCTCAATCTCGGACGTTGCCAATTGATTGCATTTCTGCAAACTTGAAGATTCAATTTATAGGTCGGTATAAGCCTGAACCTTTGCGTCGAGCATCTTCTTGATGTGCATGAGGTACTCGGTTGTGTTAACGTAGTGTTCACGCTTCATGCTGTATTCATGTAACAAATATGATCAGCATTTGCCTATGTGCAGAGCCCAATTGTTCACTTACTTCTTTCCGTGGATGGATAGGGCAAGATCCTGCGAGCGAAGCGGATCGTTAGATCCTGGATCAGAATGAGTTCAGGAGTGCGTATTTTAGAATGCTCACCTTGGTCATGACGCCATCCTTATCGACAGCATCAACGCAGCACTGTTCCAAATCCTTAGCGAATCTAGCAAGTTTATCATTTCCATCCAATTTAGCACGGAATAACAATCCTCTAGTCCAAGCGAAGATGGAAGCGATTGAGTTGGTGGAAGTTTCACGTCCCTTTTGATGTTCTCGATAATGACGTGTGACTGTTCCGTGAGCGGCTTCGGATTCGCAAATCTTTCCGTCAGGACTGTTTCGTACACAAGCAAATGCAACGGATCAGTAAAGAAGTAGTAGGCTCTCTGTGAAGACCAGTTTCCTGACTTACGTGAGCAGTTCAGAGCTCATGAGACCCAATGAGCCGAATCCTTGAGCAACGATATCGGAAATGACGTCACCATCGTAGTTCTATGTTCAAGAGGTAATCAGCATCGCATTCATCGTTGTGGACACTTTGGTGATGGTTCTGCTTACCTTCAGGGCCATTAGGTAGCCACCTTCGGACTTGATCATTTGAGCCTAGCAAAGCATAACAGAAGGTGAGAAACAAAGCAAAGGGGTCGAGAGACGTGTTTAGGTGCTTACGACCACTGTCGAAGCGAACAGAGATAAGTCAGCTTCTCATCTCAATCGCTCATAGTGGTAGTGCGCCACTTACTGTCATCAATAAGACGGTGCTCATACCAGATTCCAGCAGCGTCAAAGTCCTTCTTGTACGTAGATTCGTAAATCTCTTGGAAGTTGTCCTTCCATTGACCATCGTATCCTTTCAAGATAGTGTTCTTAGTTGACATGTACATTGGTACTTTTTTGGAAATTGCCATTTTGAAAGAAGCATGTGCGAAATCTCGAATGGATTGTACTGTGTTGTACATTGCTAATCCTGTTCCAGCTGACTTGAAATCGAATACTTCTAATCGTTGAACCTCGCTGCCGTCGGTCGGGGTGTAGACTAGTTCGAGCTTGCCTGGCTTCTTGACGACGATATCGGTAGCGCGGTACTATCAAATCATACGAGTCAGCTATCTCAGCATGAAGTGTCGAAAGATGAAAGCAAAGAGGCGACGTACCTGATCACCGTGAGCGTGACGTCCGACAATGATAGGCTTGACCCATCCTGGGACGGACTTGGGTACTGATTCGACCATGATAGGCTCTCTGAAAACAGTTCCACCTAGGATGTTTCGGATGGTACCGTTGGGACTCTTCCACATCTTCTTGAGTTTGAACTCTTCTACACGAGCTTCATCGGGTGTGATGGTAGCGCACTTGATACCAACGCCATACTTGAGGATGGCCTCGGCAGCTTCAAAAGTGACCTTGTCGTCGGTTTCATCTCTGTATTCGAGGCCTGTGGGAGGTAATACAGAAGTAAGTACAAGTCGGGAAATAGCTCGGAAGATTATATTGATCGAAGACGACCTTGCTTTCGAATAGAAAGACACCAAGAGAAACAAGAAAAGCTTACCGAGATCGTAGTATTTGATGTCGAGGTCGAGGTAGGGAGTGATGAGCTGTGATAACGTGTAGCAAAAGCCGGCGTGTCAGTCCGGGGAGATTTCTCGGTAAATTCGCCGCGCCCTCGGTGGGCGGCCAGCTCCTCCATTTTGCCCGTCGAGCGCCAGGCGGGAGAAGACAGAGGAAGAAGGTGGACGGCGAGAGGGCGCGGATGAGAGACAAGCATGCAGCCTTACCTCGTCTTTGATGATCTTCCAGACTGCAGCGTGGTGTGGAGCAGTCAGCTATGTAGCTCTTGTGCGAATCTCGCCATTGCATTGCTCGGCTAGCGGGTGGAGGCAGCCATCCAGAGAAGCGAGAAAGCTCACTGATTCTGGTCATCTCGTCGCCTGCAGACAGAACAGAGCGATTAGCATTGACCGAGAGTGTCATATGGCATGCTCTGCACTCACCATCCATCTCTACGACGGGGTTGGCGACCTTTATGCGCTTGTCTGCAGCAATGATAAAAGCAAGCATGTCAGGATCCCCGGACGAGCACGCTTCCAGCAAGAGACCGCCGCACCAGTGCTGGACGCCATTGCTCGCGATATCTGGGAGAGTCTGTTGGAAGCCGTGGTGTTGGCTGCGCGGGTGTCGAGTGGGCGGAGTGGGCTCGAAGGTGCTGCTTGGGCGTAGAAGGTGCGTGTGGATCTTGCTCTCAGGGTGCTCGCTGCAGCGCGTGAGAGTGTGTGATGGAGCATGAACTGGAGTGAGAACAACAACTACCAACGAGTGTAGCTGGATATCGTAATAAATAACTGGATTATTATTCACTTCTTCCTGATTTGATTAGCGGATTGCCGTCCCGTATAAATGTTAAGGCGAGAAATTGACACGGCATCTCGTCGCTTGCCGGTAGTTGCCGGTCTCGAGCATGTGCACCGACGGGTCCTCCCGGGTGCGACGTTCATGGGAGAGGATACAGCATGAAGCATGAACGAGCACTCCTACAACGACATTGCACTGTTACTACTCTACTCTGCACTCCCACTAACCACTACCACCAACTGCCGGGTCTTGATGAACCCCAAGTGCGCCTCCATGCCCATGATACTAGCTATCGGCATTATGATAATCACTGAAAGCACCACGCCATGACTGATGCATCACTCGACCGTCACATGCTAATCCCATCCTTCATCCCCATCGCCATAGTCATCCCCTCCAGACTGCCCTCTTAATCTACGGAACTCGGCAGTCATATCGTCTTCGTCTTCATCTTCAGGTTCAGGGCGAGGTGGAGCGTGATACTCTTCTTGCTCCTCCTCCTCTTCCTCCTCCTCCTCCTCCATCTCTACACTCTGGTCTGCCTGTTCCACTCTCGACTGATCACGCTCCTCTTCAGCCGCAGACACATCCCCATCCGCCACCGACAATGGCTCGACGAATACCTCATCTCCCTCGTCCCCTTGCTGCTGCTCATCCATCGTTCGTCCCTTCTTGCTATTCGACTTGGAAGGATCTCCAGAAGTATTCTCACCTCGATTCCTCTTAGCTTGTAGTACCTTATTGCCTGTACTGCCTTTGGTAGGGCTAAACGTACTCTTTCTGATCCTATCATTCTTGCTCGACATTTCCAATTTCCTCTTTAATCTTTCTGCGTCTTGAATAGTATTCGAAGGTTTCCTCTTGTTCCCATTATCGTTATAACTACTCCTCTTTCTCTTCCTAAGTAGGCCAGAAGTAGTAGAATAACCACCTTCAGAAGGAGCTAAACTAGATGCTCTAGAAGATCGAGAAAAAGCATCATCATGATCATCAACTTCATCAAAGAATCCTCCACTTCTATTATTACTGTTTCCATTCCGTGTTCCATCTTTCTCATCTTCATTGATAGAATCAGCAAGTAATGCATCAATAGCAGCATAATTAATTTTCTTAGAAAACTTCTTCTGTTTTAATAAGGCTTTGGTAGACTCAGCTGCTGTTTCTCCAGAAGGCATACTGCTATCTCTAGGTTGCATTTTCTTCTTTCTATCCCTTTTCTTGATAGGTTTCTCATCTAATTCTGCACGTAAATGTTTTTCAGCTACGTTTGCTAAATAATCTTTATTAAATTCCATCCATAGCCTTTCTTTGATTTTAACCTCTTCTTCCGTTAAGATCAATGCGTCCAATTCATCTTCATCTAGATCTGATAAAGTATCGATTTGTTGTTCATCTGGAGGGAATCCAGAAGAGCTAGTGGGATACTCCAATCCAGAAGGATCACTATGATGAACGCGATATTGTAGAGCAGCAGGATTCTGAGCATTCTGCCAACGAGCTTGTTCTTTATCCGCTAATTCGTGTGAAATAGTACTATAATGTGGAGTATGCAATTCACTTGCAATTTCATTCGTGATCTCAGCTGATTCAGCTTCATCTGCTGCTATTTCCTCTTCTGTTCGCGTATCTACTGGCAGTGTCTTATTCGCATTCCAACCTAATTCAGCAGGTATATACTGCCCCCCTGGAGTGATAGAGCTTCCACGCATGGAAGAAGAATTATCTTGATCTGATCCACCTCGCTCTTCATCTTCCTCTGCAGCCGTTATCGAAGCGATAGCATTTCGAATATTCCCATCTTCATCTTGTTCCGACATGGGCACGCTCCATGCCGTGTCATCGATATCCTCATCCTCCTCTTCAGCAGCTAATCCCACTCCTCCTTCAGCAGCGAGTTGGTCCATCTCTGCATTAATAGCTTGCATCGATCCTTTCGACTTTTTAGTCGTAGCTCTAGGTGTAGCTTGTCTATCTTCCTCCTCCTCTTCTGGATCTGCGTCTTCATCGACGACAACCTCGTCCTCGTTCTCTTCCTCATCATCACTTAAAATACCAGTCCTACTAAATCTAACTTTCTTAGCTTTTGCGCTATTTCTTTGTTTCGCTAATGTATTGTGATGGTGAATATGGTGATCTTTCTTCCTTTCGTCAGAAAAAGCAGGAGGATCCGCAGTTTCAGTTAAATCAACAGTTCTAAAATCTGTAATTGTTAAATTTGAAGAAGCAGTTTCTGAAAATTCTTCCAATCTTTTCTTCAGTGTAACATCTGCAATTTTAACTACTTGAACTATTTCTTCTATTGATCTTCTAAAATTATTCATTCTTGCTGCTAATACTAATGCCGCTCCACAAATACCTGCTGGTCTACGTCCTGTATGCATCCAATCGCGTGAGAAACGCTGTACTAGTCGAGTTGCATCGTTTGCTACTTGTTGTGTCTCGTCTCCAAATTCTAGTAAGGAGGCGAAGCGGGATATGAACAAGCTCGGATCGATGGCGGGAATTGTTAAGCTGAGATCTTTGACAAGCTTCAAGTAGGTAGATCCAAGGATGAAGACGTTGACCTGCACAACAATACACAGACGTCATCAGCATTTGGCCTGGTCGACAACCGAAGCTCTTGACTTGAGCTTTGATGGGAAGAGGGAAAAACTCACTTGTAAGAGATCACTAAAGTCAATAAGCATATGACTAGTTTTTTCCATTCTACAAACGATATACAAGCAAGCTGAAACGACATAATTCGTTCTTCTACCTCTGACGAAATTATTGTTGAGTGCTAGAGAGTAGAAACGTTGTGCTTGATCTGTAAATCGATCTGGTAGTCTGAGTGCATTGATCATTGCTTGTATCTTGCGTCGACCTGTACCAAGCGCAAAGAGAACAGTCATTATCAGCCAATCTACATAACCCGAATCAATAGACGAAGAGAAGAGAAGAGGCCACTCACCATTGGCTATTGTCTGCTCTCGAGACTCTACACCACCGGCACCAGCAGGTCTTCTGCCACCAGGTGCTTTGACTCGTGCTAGAGAGTATCAACGCAAAGCAACGAGGTGTCAGCTTCTCAGTACCACTCCAGACCTACACCTGAATAGACCAGGCAGGCAGAGGTAAGTGTGAATGAAGAGACGCACTTTGATCTGCTCCTACATACGCTCCATTGACAACAGCAGCACCAGTCGAGTTCTCTCCGAAAGTGACTTCGGATACGATCTGATTCTCTTCAGCGACCTATTACGATGTATGTTGTGCCGTTGTCCAATGATACAGGTGCCAGTGTTAGAAGGGGAATGCAGTATATCAGTCATATTGCCTTCTTGTTGACGTGAGGTCTGATGGGAAAGGCAATGAACGAACTCACACTACCGCACTTGGGACAGTAAGCGGTGCCCGAGCCTGGATCATGTTCGAATGTAGTCTCTTCATGGCAAGCTCTGCAGATAGCCATGTTTGCTGCTGCTGTTGATGCACGAGACCGCCTCTAGACGGCGGATGTGCTGGTCTGTTGTTGCGTGTCTGCGTGTGCCGTGGGAGATATAAAGTAGAGGGTGGACGCTGTGTCGGGAGGACAGCCAATACAAGTACAGAGGTCTACATGCAGGTCGCTCTTGCTTCCTGCTTCTGCTGGTCAGTGGTGGTTCGTACACTTTCCAGCTGGCAAAGGCTTGCTTTCTGTAAAGGACACGGTGCGATCAGCTTTTTACACAGGTGGCAATAGGCAAATGATAACAAGAGAGCATAAAGCACACTGCATTTCATGTTTTATGCCTAGTCTGCCAATCTACATACCAAGAAGAAAGAAAAGCAAATAAAAAAGTGACTACTGTCCATGCGTGAGGAAACAAGAAAGCATAAAGATGATCAATTGAATGTTACTACCTACGTTGAAACTGCCTATATTGCTTTGCGCTTTACTGAAACACTTTTATTGCTCTTGTGTCATGTCATTGCAAGTTCCGCTATTCCCTCCGAGTCATTATCACGCTCCCTTTTTACTTTGCCAATCTCGTGACTAGTCCCATTTGCACGTAGGTGACTTGTACCTTCATTACCCTTTGAATGTATAGTATCAGATCTTCCTTCATGCGCTTGTTGCGATGACGATGTCCCGTTACTGTTATTTCCGTTATTGATTGTATTGTTGTTCGAACCCAAGCCGCTCAAAGTAGGCCATCTGAACACATTCCTGCCACTTGCATCACCACCACCAGCGCCGCCAGTTTGATCATTACCACCACTACCATTGTTATTCCCATCATCGTCTTCAATACCAGGAGTGTGCTCGGCACCAAAAGTCATGGCTCTATGAGCTTGACTTTCAGCAAAAGAATTCATACTTCTATAAATTTCAGGAAATAATTGACTTGGTGAAGTCAAGAATGAATCCGGGAATTGCATTCCTGTTAGTGGTGGTTGTGAGACACCTAATCCTGCTTGTTCAACATAGGCTGATATCGCTGCTGCAGCTGCTGCTTCATCATCCGAGTTATGTGGTTGTCCCCCTAGATGTGATCCGTATTGTTGTTGTTGTTGCTGCTGCTGATGGTGTTGGTTATGATGATTCCCATCATTTTCATTCATACTCGAATGGCGCGAAGGGCCACCTTGATTCTGATTCTGCGAAGATGCGGAAGAATGTCCAGTATTGTTATTCCCAAAATTAAGATGCAAAGAAGGTTTCCGAGCTGATCTAGGTGATGAAGCTGAATTATTCTGATGATTCGTTTGATTCTGTCTATACCCATTCGGATTGTCTGCTTGTTGTTGTTGATTTATGTCCATAGGAGTTGGTGAGTGCACAATAGGAGTGTACCCAGCAGGCATATTACCCGATGATGGAGTACTATCTGATGAACCATTCTCTTGAGCGTATTGTTGAGCAGCAGCGCGGAGTAAATGAGGTGGTAGAGCTCCATAATTATATTGACCTGTAGCTGCAGCTGCAGCAGCCATGGCAGCTGCTGAAGGAGCGTAAAAACTCAGTGGATTGCCTAGTGCTGGATTGACGTTTGGCATATTGTAAGGATATCCTGGGTAAGGGTAATTGCCGAAAAATGGATGAGAGGCTAGTGCAGACTGGGCAGCATGTTGGTGTTGCTGCTGCTGTTGTTGTTGTTGGAATCGCTGTGCGTTTAGACTATTAGGTGAATCGTTTTGATAGGCGGATAAATCATGAGACATAGAAGTTGGAATATTTGGAGGTGGGAGAGACTGTCCCAAAGCAGAACCTCCACCGAGCGAAAAGTCGTTCTCCTCGACACCATCATCATCATCGTCGTCATCAGAATCATCATCTGATCTTCTCCGTTTCTTATTTCCGCCTTTTGCACCTTTTCCCTCATTTGTATCGGCCCCACCTTGAACGACAGCAGATGGACTGATCTCTCCTCCATATTGACCGGGTCCAATAACGTCGGTCTCATCTTGGCTTTGTAAATGATAGCGGTCTACCACTGTTTTCAAGTTGCCTTGACTGCTGAAACTGGTAGGGAGGGAAATTGGATAATTAGAACATCGGCTTCAACAACACAGTATACAGCTTTATAAGGAGAACTCACGCGAACAGCTTTCCATTATGGCCCCATACGAGGACTGCAACATCGACAGAGCAAAGCACGCCTAGCTCATACGCCTGGCAGAAAGGGACAGAATGTCAGATCATTTGGAGATAGATAAATCAACCAATGGATAAGGCTGACCTTCTTGAAGAGACCATTCCTACGTTTGCCAAATGTTACGTTCCTATTCCTGTCGTCTGTAATAGGAGCGATCTGAATCTTTCGTCTTCCCATGTTTGACGGTTTTTTTTGGTTGGAAGACAGGAGAATATGAGCAGCGAGGTCCGCAAAGCAGTGATTGACTTGGATCTTTCAAGTGAGTCTCCCAATCCTTGCCTGTCGTTGGTTATGGTTTGCTACTTTGGGGTCCTGCGAGTAGTATGTGAGAATGCTTGTGATCTGCCCGATCACGTTTTCTGCAGGCAGGCAAGCACTAGCTGAGAATTGGAAGGAAGTGTGTCAAGCCGTGTAGGGATGTCTTGCTTTCGAGTGTCTCTGCAAGTCGCCGCTTTGCAGGTTCCAGAGCGTCAGTCTTCCCAGGTCCAGTCTGGAGGTAGGTAGATTGATCGATTGTAGGCAGAGAAGTAGGAGGTGGCAGCTGCCTTGTCGCAGGGCGTCCAGCGGGTCTGCACAGCGATGGATAGAGACGGTCCTGTATCTTCTAGTCGACGAGACTGTGCGATAGTGTCGGTTAGCTGGCGTGTCGCCTTCCTTCTGCCTGGGATGCATGCGGGAAGCGAGCAAGCTTACTCGGGGACACGCGCTCAAGATGACGCTGGAGGACGGCGAGACGAGCGAGATGCAGAGGGTGCTGCTATCGCCAATAATCCCATATGATCCCACATCAGTGATTGCTTGCTCGAGGTGTGAATTGGATTGCCTTGTCCTTACCTCGTCGCTATGAATAGCTTGCTGGATTGGCCAGAAATAAAGAAGAGCAGAGGCAAGAATAGAAATAGTCGGGAAGATTGGAATAATTATAACTTAATGCACTTTGCAACTTCGGCAGAGCACAGTCAACCATAACTCGGTGCACTGCCCTTGGAATGGTTAGCATTCAACTTTCCAACCCTCCCTCCATGCCTCTGTCAATTAATAATTGGAAGCTGCTGCACTGACAGCATGAAACTCGGTAATTAAGATGAATATAATTGAATTGCCTCGTCCTGGTTCAAGCGCATGGTTATCGCACATCATTCGTAGGGTAAGTTACAAGGCACAGCAGTACAGGAATGCAGTGTGTGCATACATATTCACACACGTCACACCTCCCAGCAACAAGCCATCCATTGCGAGAAACTCGGACAGCACTGCACTGCACATTCTAGTACTGTAAACCTTGAGCGACAGGTATATTCATATACAACACGCAGACTTGAAGAAGAATGAAAGAGCATACATTCCCTCAAGCAATGTATCGTCTGCACAGAGACCAAGCAAATAAGGTCAGCAATAGATACTACAGGTGTTCGAACAGCTCAAGCCGAGGTGGTCCTAAACTCACTGCAAGAATCGTCGATGGAATTGCGTCCTGATCAAATCATTAACAAACTCCTTCTTAGGTTCATCAGATTTAACAGCTTGATTCTTGAAAATAACATCGTCATCCCATCGCTTTTTAACTGCGAACGATCCTGCAGATGAACCGGTCGAAGAGTATCCACCTGGCGAATTGAGTGATTTATTGCCTGATAGAGCTGCTTGAAGATTTAATAACGGATTTCCCAAGGCCGCTTGTTCTTCTGCTGATATCGCGTCTGATGAAGCTCGTTCGCGTTCCTGTAGCAATTGCACAAATAGTGTCAGTCATGGATCTTAGCTTGCATCGAGCCATTGAAGTTCCGCTCCACAGAGAAAGAGATTCGCGACTGACCTGTCTCTCCCGCTCTTCAGCACGCTCACGCTTGATCTTTTCAAGCTCTCTCAGCAATTCAGCAGTCTCATCCTCATCGTCCTCCTCCTCGTCAGACGAGTCGTCGTCCGAATCATCTGCATCCTCATCATCATCGTCGTCGTTTCCAACAGCAACAGCTTTCCCCTTTCCTTTGAGGTCAGTCTTTCCATTCGCGCCATTCGATTTAGGCGCTTCGCCCTCTTCCTCTTCGCTGTCGTCGTCTCTATCAAGCTCAACAGCCTCTTCGATCAACTTGCGTCTCTTTGCGGCTTGTTCATCTTGATCTGTTGTTCCAGCTGCTGAAGTCGCAGCGTCTGTAGCACCAAGAGGCGCAGAAGTAGCACTTTGTTCAAGATCATCTTCAACCTCTGTAATACCTTTTCGCTTGTTGATAGCAGCCCGTTCGGCTTTTGCGAGTTCAGCTTTTAAATCTCGACGTGAGACTTCACTTGCTGTCCCTTGACCCGGCTGTCTGAACTTGAGCTTTGTGTTTGAAGCGACGTCTCGGACTGAGATGACTCGTGATCCACTGCCTGCGTCTCGAGCTTGTGCGGGCTGTCATGCACGATAGCAGCTGTCAGTCCTTGGATTCTGGAACGAACCAGCCTCGATGAGGACGTCGACTCACAGCCCAGGTGGGTCGATGGGCGGTAGACATGGCAAGAGTGGAGGTGTGTGCCTGTTCCGAGTGACGCTGTGTGGACTATGCAAGTCGCCTCTGAGACTCAATGTCGAGATGGATCAAAGTAGAGTCGACCTCTTCCAGCTCTGCTTCTCCCCAAGCAGCAGACAGACGGCACGATCAGGCGCGCAGCTCGACGACATGGCAGCGATGGAGCACCTCGTCCAGCAGGTGAACCAGCTCATCCTCCGTCCAGAGCTGCACGACGTCCTCGCCATCCTCAAAGGCGCTCGCAACGGCTTCGTCTACGGCGTCAGTGAGTGGCTGCCCATCCACCCCATCCGCTGCTGGCCATTGCCGGCATCCGCAACCGACATGGCTACAGTCCTGCGGAGGACAGCTCGCTGACGGCATTGTTGATACACAGAGGTCAGATTCCCACATGCGCTCATCATGTCCCTCATATTCTCCCGAGCACCGTGAGTCCTTGCACTCGATTCGATTCGGTCCACCAAAACGCCGGACCTTTTGACATGCATTTTGTATTCTAATCATGCTGATACTTGGTTTATATCATCGGCCATCGCTGACCACTAGATTGAAAGACAGAGCTCGATTCATCTACAAAGCAACGAAACAACATGCTTTGAACCTAGCTAAATTCGTCACTATATACAAGACTGTACTCTTGATGCAACGGAAAGTAGCAAATGGTGGGAAGGAAAAATCATGGGATACCTTTATAGCTGGTCTTGTGGGAGGTTGGTTTGTATTTGGTAATAGAAATGCAGTCAACGAGCAGGTGAGCAGGCTTAATCTCCTTCTCTAGTGTCTATACTGACGTTCTTTTGCTATGGAACAATCCAAGATCGTACTCTACGTCGTATCGAGAGTCGTATCCTCCATGCTACCTCGAGCAGCGTCCGTGCCCAGCTCGACAGGAGCGACTTCTTCAATTCCACCACCTCCCGTAGACTCTCGTCTCACTCCACCAGGGTACCCATACCCAAAATCACGTCCTCCCGACAGTGCCATTTTCAAAGTCTACGCAGCAGTAGCATGGGGCGCAGTCATGTGGTTGTTCAGAAATCAACGTGAACGTCTGAATGGAGGAATGGTTAATTCTATGCAGTATCTATACCTAGATAGTGAAGTATGGTCGGGTGTTAGAGACTTTTTGTGGCGTAAGTCCTCTCTATCAATCCCAAAATGGAGGCAAAGACGTGCAAAGCTAACACTTGTTTCGGCTTGTGCAGATAACAAGTAGATAAATACGTTTTATAGATTCATACATCGCATTCTATATACTTCCACTACCTTGTTGTATTTTGTACTGGTGCATGCACGCAAGACAAGCAATGTCCTTCAGGCAACATGGTTAACGTGAAACGCAGAAGGCGTATATTACTAGCAGATGTGTACCCAAGCTCTGATCCATTCGAATTGCCGACTGCAAGGCCTTGCTTGCTCGTGGACGGCTTGAGGCAGTATTTGAGAAAGGCTTTCGTTTGCCCTTGAACGCAACCAATGTTCAGGATCATTGCGGGCTTTTCCCTTCTCTCGACGTTCTACAGAGCTATGCAAGACAATGCTTCTGCATGCCTCCCGTGCAGCGTGGTGGTCTGGGGTGAGCTGCTTGATGTACTGCCTTGCGAGACCAGAATTGCATCGCATCGTGCCCTTTGCGATGGTCGGGAGAGGTTACGTAGCTTTTGTAAACTATCCTAGCTCTGAAAGCAAGTTGCATAGCGATCTGTATGGACTGGATGTGTGTCTTGTGCACCTGACAGTGTAGTAGTGGGTCTGTTCATGCTTCCTCTTCTTGCTGCTCGTTAGCCATATATGTCGCCCAGACACTGGCCTGTGGAGAGCCAGACATGGATGTTAGTCTTAAAAACTCTTTACAACGATAGCTTGCTTGGTGTGTATGCCTTTACTTACTCTGAAAAGCGTCACCACTAGACCGAGCTTTCGTTCAAGAGGGACGAGTTGAGCCATGATCTCAGGCTGCATCCCAGCGAGCGTGTTGGCTAATTCAGCGAGCTTGAACGATAGATCATTATTAGCGGTTGTTGTGCTTGTCGTCGTGATTGCGCAGCGAGAGGTGGGTATTCACCTGATCCAAGTTCTTTGCCAGGCGCGCGTATTCCCCCAGCACCTCTGCTTCCAATTTGGACAGGTTCGACGAGGAAGAGTAGACGTTATCTTCAGCCAGGCGTGTATTGGGCAGCTGTACGGGTGTATCGTCCATCTTTGCGAGTGCAATATACGCGTTGTGGTGGAAATGGAAGAAGCTGTTGCCTGCTTGGACGACGTGTTTACTACTGCAGCGCGATCAGCCTCATTCGTTCTCTCTTCCACATCAACCAGTGTATCATCAACATCAACAACAGCAGCCATGCTCAAGCAGTAGTATTATCAACAACAACCTTCCATATACCCCAGGTCGAAGTGGATGATTCATGAAGAATGTCCACCTTCAATGGCTACTTTGAACGCCAGTTTGGTCGGAGAATACGAGCAGACAGGTTCACGCAGCAGGATCCGTCGACTGTCCTTCAGCTACTCAGCCATGCTCATGCAGACCATACCGTAGGCCTCTCCAGCAAAGACCTACGCGGATAGTGAGTCCTTGCACAAGCTCGTTTGGAGGCGCTTGGTGGCTGATCTGAAAGCAACCACGCCTGCTCCAGTGTCTACTGCTCTGCAGCTACAAAAGACATCATCCTACGCTCAGCAACCGCTTCTGAGAGAGTGCATGCGGACATCAACGGCGTCAAGTCTGACGACTATTACACCTTCCGTAATCTCCAAGAACCGGTGTACAATGCAAAAGGAAAGCCAGTAATACGGGATGGAAAGAAAGTCAAAGTTGATGTATTGGTATGCTTCTCTACCTCCATTCTATCGCCTTCCGGACCTGTTCCCACTGACACAAGTTCTATGCTTAGAAACCTCTAAAACTCGAGGTCAGACATGACTTTTCTGAATATTTCGGTTCACCAGTGGCAGTTACGCTCATTGATGCCAATCATTGCCCAGGAGCAGTCATGTGGGCCACTTTTCATGATGCGCATAGCAACATCTTCGCAGTCAAGCTGACAACTCAGGATATCAGGTTCCTCATTGAATCGCCCGAACACGCTATCTTATATACCGGAGACGTCCGAAGTGAACCGTATCTCATCAATAATCTGACAGAGAATCCATATCTTCGGGATTATCTCTCTCTACACGGTCAAGCGCCGCAAAGAACGCTAGACCAGATATACCTCGACACCAGCGCTGCTCTTAGCAAAAGCCGCTTGCTGTCAAAGGTGTGTTACAATCTTGCTTGCCATAGCTACTGTCCTAACTTATCATTCGCAATAGCTCGAAGGCGTCAATGAAGCTCTGAAACTGTTCGACCTCTTCCCTCCCAAGACTAGATTCTTCATCAACTCCTGGACATGGGGTTATGAGGAGCTCCTACGCGCTATAGCACATCGATATCGCTGTAAAATCCATCTGGACGATTATAAAGCTAAGATCTATAAACAATCATCAGTATCGCAGCACGACTTTGTTTATTCTAGTCTGAGTGGAGAACATCCTGCTTTGGCGGAAATTGGCACTTCTACCTTTCAAAATACTCGCTTTCATGCTTGCGAGAGAAGGTGGAAATGTCCTCATGTTAGAGGGGATGGTCAGGGATGTTTTGATTCGGAGGAAATGCAAGTCATCTGGGAGGACACTCATCAAACCGCATTGCGCCAAGACGAATTGCTGCGGAGTAGAGAACTGTTACCGCATACTGTCTTTGTCAACCCTGCAGATGCTACGGAAACAGGATGGAAAAAATACAAGGAGCGTATAACAGCACAATGTACCGCCGCAAAGGGTGCCCAGGGAGAATGGCCTACAAATTTGGTAAGTCTTTGCTTGACGTCTGGAGAAGGCGCAAGTTTTCGGCTGACCAGCATAACAGCTCGTACCGCTAGCAAGGCATTCATCCCTCCCTGAACTACAGGACCTAGTGGCTCTCTTCAAGCCGCATAATATCTATCCAAACACGATCTTCCCAGAGTTGAAAGGTCAAGACTATCTTCTTCTAGCGCAATACTTTGCGTCTTCACTCGCCCCAGGCGGGAAAGAGCGTCTAGCCCGAGATGCACGAGAATATCAACAGGCAGTCGCTTTCAAACATGGAGAGGCTCCAAAAGTACCGGCTCGAATAACTAGTCCACAAGAAGAAGAACACACTCAAGAAGTACGTGAAGAACTACAGAGTAAATTCGCTAGAGTTTCAGATAGATTACCTCAGGAATTCCTTAGTAGTAATTTTGATCATCTCGATAATCCTCTCGACTTGGATTTGCTCATTACGATTGATGAAGATGAAGAAATACAGACACAAGAAGAAGAATCCCAAGTTAGTCAGGAATTACCGGAGATTATGCCACCTGCGAAGAAGGTCACCAAGCCATCGTTGAATATCGAGCATCGCAGTAAGCGTGAACAAACACCTCCCCAAGCTAGAAATGACTTCAAAGGCGCAACCAGCCCCGCTGCCCCAAGTAGTTCGAATGATGGGATTGAAGGTGAAGGAGGAGTACAAGTCGATGTACGTCACTCCGTTGGAATGGATGCGAGTCAAGAAGCTCCTTCCGATTCGGATCGGACTTGGTTAGCTGGAAAGGTGTTCTGCTTTGACGGGGACGATCAACTTCAGCTGGAAGACGAAATGAAAGCGCAAGAAAGAATTTACAAGGCGGGTGGTGCAATAGTAATCTGTGGCTCCACGCGCGCTAGCCTCGAGACGGCGGTGTTGGTCTCGTCTGAAATCATTTGCGATCAAAGAATTGGCGACCTTTACACAATCGTAAGTAATCATGCCAATTTATCAGCGTACTGAACAAGAGGGCTAATGGTTCTTGTAGGCTCATCAAAATCAGAAGACAGTAGGAAACTACGATTGGTTCACCAGGTGTCTGAAAAGTGGCCAACTTAGCAACCCTCAATTGGACCTGCTCGATCAGCCATACCCTGCTGGGTTGGTCAATGGATTACAAGAAGTGGTGAGTTGTCATATAACAGTGAGGAGGTCCAACCATTGCTTCGTTTGCTGAATACGTCTTACTAGCAGACCATCAGCTCAACGGGCTTTAGCGAAGTCGACAAGAAAGCGCTCAAAAGCATGGCTGAAGCGTTAGGTTTTCGATATCTCCCTGAATTATCCAAATCTCAGACTACGATCCTCATCGCCAATGGGTAAGTCGGGTAATCTGAGTTTATCTGACTGTGCACCCGCTGACCGATATTCCGTGGTCTTGACAGGTGCAAAAGCAGGAAGAGTGACCACGCCCGCAAGTGGAAACTTCCGGTTGTGAACTTTTTATGGCTTGAAGAATGCTTTGCAAATGCTCGCCATATGCCTATGGATGGTACAAAATACCAAGATCTATCAGTGACTCCGGAGGCATTGAAGAGGCGAGTAGGACAGAACCATGAAAGACAGACACCGAGAGCCAAGGCAAGGGTCGATCCTGCTCCAGTCAAGGAATGTGCTGTGCCGACTGCACATCTATCAAGCCGTCCACTGCAGCCCGCAAGTGTGAAAAGGAAGCAACAGACCGCAACCACTGCATCGCAAGACACCTCCCGACTTCGCAACAAGAAGAGCAAATGCGCTACAGCTGGGGACGACGAGAAGGAAAGAGACATGCCAGAGACTTTCGAGACTGTCTCGACTGTCAATCAAGACGATACTGAAAAGATCAGAAAAGTAAAAGATGTAGTTCAGAGGGGTATAGGGTTACCGCGCATACTGTCGTGTGATATATTCGAATGAAAGATAGCGATGAGATGTCTCTAGGGTTATTTATTTTTGTTATTTGTCTATCAGATACTGATACTTAGCTGAACAGTATTTAATAAATGAAACAATTTATCGTATTGTTGTTACAGTCATTACCTATAAAGGTTAGGAAGTTAAATGTGGATACAATTCGTATTTCTCATACAGCGAATACAATCGATGTAATGAAATTGTCCAAATGTGGAGTACCGGAGAACAGTGTATGACTAACTTCACGTTTGGTAAATAGTACATCGTAATGGGCGGGTCTTTCGATGCACCTTTTATAACTCGCAATGTTTCAAAAGATAAGCCCGTAGCACACCAAAATCCAATGCTTCCATCTGTGCTTCCAAATCAGCAAAGATCTTATCTCTTGTCCCTTGATCGCAGTGCGGTAACCGGGATAAGAACTTCTTTTTCGTCCTAAATCCAACGCTTATTAACGCTTGAACATTTTCAGGTTCTGCTATATCGAGGGCATCTTCGCTTAGGAAAGCTTCGGCTTCTAACTCGCGCGCTTCTTGAGCAGCACTTTGCGACGCATTTCCAAAGAAGGCTGGGAAGGCGAAAATTAAAACCTTTAGCTCAGCTCCAGGGCGGTGAGTGATAAGCATGACCAGCTTACAATTTTGAGCTTGGGATTGGGACTGAGAATGAGAAGGCATTGGACTATCCAATTTAATTCCGGCACGTTGTGCGATACTTGGAAACCTCGGAGACGTGTTTTCTGCCTTAGGCGGCGCTGCTCTAGTTGCAGCAGACGTAGAAGGTGTGGGCCTCCGCTCTTCAACGGGGGGAGGAGCAGTTGAAGCATTGAAGAACTCATTAAGAGATGAATGCTGAGATTCTGCATCTTGCATCGGAGGCGGACTTGGTATCTGATCTGCAGGCAATGAAACGTCCTGCTGTCGATCTTCCTCTGCTGAAGTACTGCTATCCTCCGTTTGCGCGATCACTGGTTCTCTCGCTTGCTCGCGTCTCGGACTTGACTGTGGTTCGGGCTTTACTCTCTTTGACGGCGGAGGGGCAGATTCCGATGGAGCAGCGTGCGATGTGGATGGGATTGAGTTGGTAGTGGACGAGGTCGGTCTGGTCGAAAGAGGAGGTGGCAGAGGCGAAGTCGAGCGCGAGGGATTCGCATGCAGATTGCTGCCAGCCGCATTTGAGGGAGCTTGCGATGGTCTTGGTCTTTTATTTGGATTGACTGTCGTTGTTGTATGCCCATTAGTGGCTGAAGTCCGCGAATGGCTTGATGTTCCATTGGCATTCGTCCTTGTACCGTTGCTGGTGCTTGCGATAGGACCGTCTGTAGAGATCTCGTCGAGTATACCTATACGCTTGAGAGTATCTAAAACAAAGGAAATTGTCAAAAGCTCAATATTTAAAGTGAATCTCGCGAACAAGGCAAGCAGCATACCTCGATTCTTGTAATACAAGCGAAACTCCAAGAAAGGCAAAGATTTCGCAGGTGCTTCTCGTCCGCTAAATATATCTTCTGTTTGATCTTCCGACACACTATCTGGCGTTTGAAGGCTGGTGTCGTTGAATGGTAGAGAATGAAAGAAGGCCAATTGTCAATACTTTGCCGGTTCTAGCACCATGTGCAGGACTTTTGAGCACGTACCCAACTGATTCCGTCAGGTTCTTGTCCTTGAACAGCTTCAGATCTTGATCATTCTGTAGGTTTACGTTACCAGGCATAGGCGACTCTTCGAACTTCTTGTATCGACTGCTTTCTTCGTCTGTTTTGTGGTGTATCGTTATGCCTATCGAACCCAGATCATCCGCTGAGAAGATTGGTGGTATTACAGGACATGTCTCGTTGCTTGATGCGTATATGTCGTCATCAAGCTCGATACTGTCGGCGGTGCTGCGACGCTTCTCCCATCTTAAAGGATAGCGGGTATCGTTGTCTGGCCACAGACCCGAAAGAGGAAGCGGATTTTTCCCGCCTGGTTGGTAGATGGCTGTCGACCAGAGTCTGTCAGCTTGTATAGCATGAAATTCGATAGATGGCGACGATTACCGTATCTCATGCAAGGCAGAGGCCGGCCGTCCAAGTAGTAGTACGCCACCAGGTCGTCGTCTAGCTTCCATGTCTTGGTGAGGGCGCCTGTGAAGGAGGAGCGACAGTTATCATCTATTCGTATAATTACTTGAGCATGCAGCTAAGTGATGAGCTTACCAGTCTTGCTTCTCCACTGCAGGACTATGCCAAAGTAGACTCCAGGCTTGCTTTCTGGAAGGATTGTAGAAGACGAGACAGTCAGCTCTCCCTTCGCGAGCGAGAGGACTCGTCGCCGAGTACAGGCATATCATCACTACCCACCGATATAGCCTTCGTGTCTCGCGTATTGCTGGCCGTCTCGCTTGACTTCTGTGACTTCGGTAGGCTGATAGACTGGTGCAGCTCTCCAGCGGCCAGTAGGTTCGCCATCTTCTGACGTGAAGACGCTTGCGCTGATTGAGCCTGTGGATAGCATCGTCTCTTAGGAGTCCAACTCTCCAGCTCTGTCCACGTTCACTCGCTCACCCTGTTCCTTGCCTGCCTGGGAGATGTACTTGTGCTGTAGAACAGTCGTCGGAGGTGCACCCATTGGGCAGGTCCAACCTAGCGCAGAGCGGAGCCAGGCAGCACGTCCACGATGATGATATAAGCTTGCTTGATGCTGACTACTAAGCTGCTGCTGTTGTCGTTGGTCTTGTACAGGTGATGTTTTTGGTGTGAGGCAGAGAGGGTGATCGGAGACTGCTTCGACAGCTGTCCAGGATATAAGTATTCTTCTCGTCTCTCACTTTCCCTCTATCCGAGCAATCTAAGTCTTTCATCCAACACACCACCTCCACTCCTCCCCCACCATGGGTGCAGTCTGGCTCGAAGCGCTCAAGGGCGCAGTCCAGGCCACCATCTCGGTCCTGCTCGTCCTTGGCTATGGATCTGCTACCGTCAAGTATCTCAACTTCTTCAACGAGGACGCCGTGAACGCGGTTACAAAGCTCGGTACTCATATTCTGCTGCCATGTGAGTGTGCTTCAAGCTATGGCAGCGTACCCTCGTCCACCCTTTGGAGATATTCGATGGTCCATGACCGCATCTTGGCGGGATCGACAATGCGGGAAGAATACTCGCTTTTGACCATCCACAACCTATGCACACCCTGAAAAGCTATTCCAAACGAGTCAAGAGGAGCTGGGAATGAGACACACTTGCCGAAACACTCCTCTACTATTCCCGGCAGATTCCGTAGATCTGCACTCACCATGTACTGACGATGTTCCTAAATTTCTTCTTATCTGGGCGATTAAATCTCATACACGATTCTTACAGGCCTTCTCTTCACCCAAATGGGCAAAGAAGCTACTCCTGAACAATTGTCAAACTACTGGATCTTCGCCGTCCTCACAGTAGCCTTTACTGCACTTTCCCTTGCATATGCATACATCGGCATCAAGCTCTTCAAGTTCCCTCAATGGCTCGCTCCTGCAGCTGCTTTCCCGAATACTCTCTCCCTTCCCCTCTTGCTGATTGAGAGCTTATCAAAAACTGGTGGAATGGATAGCCTCTTGAAGAACAAGAATGATACAGTAGATAAAGCTCTTGATCGAGGAAAGACGTACTTTCTTGTTATTGTGAGCTTCGACGATGTGACTTGCCATACGTATCGACGCAGCCTGACTTTTATTGTTCCTGGCGCAGGGTCTCGTAGGAAACATCTTGAGATGGGCCATTGGACCATATGTCCTAAGAGGAGGCAGACCGGAACAGGATGAAGAAAGCGAACGTCAGCCTCTTCTTGAAGATCCAAGAGATGGGCATGATGAGCCTCTAGTCGATGCCATGGACGAAGACGAACCCTTGAAGAAGCGGGTGCCAAAGAAGGCTTTGGCGGGTGCTGAAGAGTTCTGTAAGTCCGGCCATATGTACCTCAATCAGAAGCTCGCTAATCGTGATGTTGGCGTTTTTAGTCAACCCACCTCTTATTGCCGCAATCCTTGCCATCGTCCTCGGAGTAATCAAGCCAACTCGCTGGTTGATATTCGATGAAGATGGACCTCTTCAAGCATCATTCACCCAATCGCTTACTTCGCTAGGCAAGCTTTATACCGCACTTCAAATGTTTGCTTTAGGAGGCAAACTAGTGTCCAAGCAGTACGTGCATACACTGATCTCTTGCATCGGCGACGAGCTGAGATCTCCCTGTCAAATCCCTACAGGTCCGGAAGAGCCAAACTGTGGCCTTTGGCTTATCTCTTCCTCTATCGATTTGTGATTGTACCGCTCATCTCAGGAAGTGTAATCTATGGCATTCGTGCTCGATGGCCGAACTACGTCGCTAGAGACCCAATGTTGGACTTCGCGCTCGCTATCAGTAATGTTGGTCCTCCAGCGTGAGTGGATTGCGTACAACTCAGAGGGGATGTCAGGCTGATGTATCTACATCTGTATAGGATTACACTCGCTGCTATGGCAGACATGGCGGGTTTGGACGAAGCAGAACAGGGTGTTGTGGCCACCGTTCTACTTGCTAGTTACCTCGTTACGCCAACAATGGCATTCAGTGTCAGTGGTATCATAACTCTTATCGTAAGCAGATGTTCTCTCCTCACTCTTTGCATAGCCATAGCTGACCTTGCTACTCCAGACTAAGCTGTATAAATAGCATAAGATCGATTTAGCTCACTAAATAACGGATCATGTCGCGCAGTATCGCTAGAAATCGAGCGAAGTGTCTATAGTGAAGTATACATACACTATCTTTGCAACATTCACGACTTTCAAAACTTTTTCCGGCTGACAGGATCCGGGAAACCACCGCATTTGCCGTCGCAGTCGACCCAACATGGATCACTCTGCTACGCAACGGCTGGTCTGCAATCAAACAATACATCCTCAAGCTTGGTATGGGCACGAGATAGGCGACACGCGCTACAAACAGAGATTTGTTCGGGGCGATGCACGTTGTCCACCATGCTCTGCAGCCACCTGACCTACGTTTTTCGTACAGTCCCAAGCAAGCAATCAAGTAAGCAAAGTATAACAGCAGCGAAGTAGACGGGTCAGGCCTGTGCACCATCAGAAAGCGTGTGAGACTTCGCCGTGGGCTCGACGCATACAGTCTCTGCTGGTGGACTAGTCTGATGCTGCGTACAGTACGTTCAATTCCGTGCAGTAACTGCGGTGAGAGTGATGCGACACCGCTGACAGTGGGTCACGAAGCCAAGCACTATCAGATTGTCTTTCGTACTCAACTTCATCCACCCAGGTTTCAGCAATCCCGCACGTCCAGTTGGAGCAAAGTAGAGGCATAGACCTACCTGCCGACCGTCTTTTTGATATGAAAGGGAGCGAACGTACAGCGGACCTCGAATAAGCTCGCCAGACATCAGCACAGCAGGAGCACTGCGATTGCCACAGCCTAGCCGCAGTCGTGCGGAGTTAGTGTAGAACGGACAGGCGCTTTATGCGAGTGGCTGGAAGTATAAAAGAAACCATTTCGAAGAGCCTAAGGTCTCCTTTACTCTCACCGGATCTTTCAGATTGCTACTAGCCCGTTGTCTGCACACTGACCCGATCCACTTATCCGACATCGCAAGCGCTTGACCTATACGCAGCTCCGCCATGCCTGACCAACGAACAGGCGGCAAAAATACCAAACGCGATCGCAGTGGCAGTGCCAGTGGCAGTGGCAATGAAAAGGGGCCCAAGCAACGGAAGCTGGCAAGTCCAGAGTCTCTCCGTCCTACTACTGCGATCTCATCGGCAGGAGGTTCCAATGCTCCAAAAGAACGTACCTCGCCTGGACGGTCGGGCAATCAGACGACGACGCGTACGCCATTGCCCAACAAATCAGCGGAGCCCATGAAGCCGAAATGGAAAGTGAGTGGGAATGATGCTGAAGATTACAGATTGCTCAGCCGGCGCTTGAACCCTCATGTAAAAAATTGGAGGTGGAGGCAAGAGATGTATAACACATGGCGACACACCGCGCTATGGTGTGGCCTGAGACCGCTGAAAGAGATACGATCAGGAGGTGCACCGAGCAGGGCAGGACTGCGGGCAATCTTGGCGGCCTTGAACAACAGGAGCATTACAAACGCGAGCGACAAGAAGGAGCTGATCGCCAGGCTAGAAGATCTTGTCGGCCGTGCCATAGAGGATTGCGAGTCGGGACGACCGTAAATATTGGAAGGATTCGCCTCATCTGATCATCTACTTTTCCGATCGTTTGCCCGCATGGATGCTATTGCGCAATCAAAAGTCTACTACACCACTTTTATGTATCGCCGTCCACCCTTCCACGATTCTCCAAAAATCCGACACTGTACTTTTATCGATATATCTTTTCACCGGATCGATTTTCAATTCTGCCACATTCCAATTCTGTATTTTCGGATTTGGAGGATCGTTTGTAAATTTGAAATGTATTCCCTTAACATGATGAAACAATTCTTTTGGTTCTGTCCATTTGTATGGTCTGAATTGCCATTCTTGACCCGTTGTTATGACGCAGACGACTCGGTCCCTGCAATTTATCAATGAGTCTCAGTATGATTAAGGTCCAACTCACGGCGGAGTTGGAGTAGGACGTACCATGCATCATCACCGAACTTGCTAAGTGCATCAACTCCCTCAACCACAAAGTACCTTGTGAGCTTTTCTCCAGCGGCCGTTCTTTCAGCTCTGTTTGCACCAGACAATCCACCAGCAGCAGTATTTGCATCTGAAGCTGATCCAATTTTTCTCTTATGATTGATCTGAACGACATCTTCAGCTATACGGCCTGAATTAGCACGTGCGATATCGGATGGTTCGTAAATGGATTCTTCGAGGAAACGCTTGACGTTGAACATTGTAATAAGAGCAGAAGATGAGGGTGAAATGAGGATGATTGGATTTGCTTGGCCTGTAGCACCGTTAAGTGTGTTTATCAGTCACGGTCAGTATAAAAGATATAAAGTTAAAGTGGTAAGTAGACCTACGTCGCCGCCGTTGAGCGGGAGCTGGTGCTGGTACTGCAGGCTGTCTGCTAGTAACACTCCTTCGTAGCTCTTCTTTTCCAGACTTGAGTCTATCCTGAATGAGATCTCTAACATTGCCAAAGTTGTTCACTTTATGGCTACCTCGCAAGACCGTATTCCTGTCTGCAATCTGTTTAGGTTCCCAGAAAGAGACAATTTTCTTGTACGCGTCTAGATCTTCCTTATTGACGACGTATCTAGCTTTCTTCGCAGGTCTGCCATCTGCTGTCGTTTGTGCTCCGTCTACAGCTGCGGCGGCAGCTGCTTGTCCGGCTGTTGTACTGACTTGCTCGGCGGATAGGGAAGCTTCGACGCTTGGATCTATGTTTACTGGTTCCCCTTCAGGAACAAGATAAGGAGCGCTTTGTTGTCCAGTCGTATCCTTGCCTTCTAGGTAATCCGCGACGACCTTCCTCTGCATGACACCGACGAGCTCGACGGATTGCTGCACGGCCTCTTGAGCATACTCTGCTATACTATTGTCCTTACGCAAGAAAGCGAGTAGGAGAGCTTGCAGATCCCATGTTTCTGAAGCTGTGGATTGAGGTGTTCGCTTGAATCGTGTTGGGATCGTTTTGGGCAAGATGATGCGCTTGGACGAGTCGGATGGGTCGGGGAAGGAGAGATAGCTGCATTCGCTGAGTTGCTGGACCGGAGCTGATGCAGGATCATCAGATGGCAGTAGGTCTACGGTTCCTCTCGAGCTGAGCGTCGCCTGCAGCAGCCGAAGGGGATCCCTCGAGGCCGCCATGTTGCCTGCTGAGGCGAGACTGAGTGTTGCGATGTGACTGGCAATTGTCGCTAGGTCGGACGAGGTGACAGCGAGTGCTTTATCTGAAGTTAATGGTTGGTGTCGATGGTTGTAAGAGATCAAGAGGGTTCCTCGTCGTCCGAGTCGAACTGCTCCTTCTCACCTTCTTGCCAATCGATAATACACACCCATCCACCACACCATCAAGCAGCAACAATGCTACTCAGACGCACGCTCACCACAGCAGCACGCTCAGCTTCGACGTCTGCCACGTCCTCAGCTTCCACATCCACCGCAAGCTCGACGGCAGCAGCTACCGCCAAACCAGAATTCTTCAAAGTCACACTCCAACGCTCGTGTATAGGACTGAGACCAGAAGTGCGCAAGACAGTAACAGCACTTGGTTTCACAAAGAGATTGCAGACGCTGTATACGCCTGTGGATCAGGGTTCAGTGGGAAAGCTACTCCGCATCAAGGAACTCGTCAAAGTCGAAACTGTATCGCGGCAAACGATGGAGCAAGAGACTGCGCCCAAGGATAGAAGCCTGAATAGAGGATACTCGATAGTCGGAAAGGCGTTTGCATAGCCTTCGCGTCCAAAGGTGAGTTTTGAGAGGCGAATGTCTAGCCTTGGTCAATCCTGATCTTTCATGCTTTACTGCAGGATTGCCGCACTTCTCTAGATGTACAATACACGACTGCCAAGAATGAACAGACCGACCCACTGCATGCTTGTCGTACTTCTACCAATCGATTCTACGCATCTGAATAACCAAAGCTACCTACTACTGCCCGATAGCCTCCTCAATCACGCTCCCAAGCGTCTTTTCAAGTTCGCTCCGCACGAGCACTCCTTCCTCATCAAATACCTCGTTGAAAGGCCTTGAAATTTCCTTCTTGTATTCTCGAATCAAGCTCTTCCCGCCGTTGCTAGAATGGGTGTATGAGAAGCTGAGGTTATAGATTGGTGTGTAAGGTTCGCAGGACGATCTGATAGACAATGCTTGCGTTTCAATCTGCAGGAGAGAAAGACAAATTTGTTGTTGTCAATATCTAGTAATTCAGAAAGCAAAGTAAAAGTTACTCACTCTACCCGCAAAGACCTTTCGTCGTCCGTCGAATATCGTATCTTGCTCGACATACTTGACGTATGCAGCTAGAATGCCGCTCAGGACGATATACAGCACTACAGCGGCGACCACATAGTTTCTTGATTGTTGAAAAGGCACTTTGTACGCGTATAGGCTTGCTCCGAGAGCTATGAGACTCGCTGTCCATCCTAGACCGAGGCGCACGTCGGTGTGGACGTGTGACGGCTTGAACTGTGTGGGTTTTGAAAAGTACTGCAAGGGTGGTAGTTAGTTAGTCAAGAGTGATGTTGATAAGAACATTGTGAGTGTATGGATATGCCCACCTGCTTCACTGCATCGTCACACGCTGTCTTGAGGTCGTGCAGAGACCATTTGTTCACCTGTATCTCGGGCAGTTCTTCCACTTCCTCTCCACTTGTTGAGGGCACTACAGCACGCACTTCTTTATGTTGTGTGCTCACATCAGGTGCGACGCTGCTGGTGCTTGCTGTGCTGCTTTCGAGTGCATTCGAAGTCGACGGTATCGCGGTACTCGTGCCTAATGCCTGTTGCTGCTCCAACGACGAGGGACCATCAATAGCTGCGCTCTTGCCTTTTGATTTCTTCGCCATGTCTAGCAAAGTGTGCTTGAGTGTAACAAGCTGTACAGATGGATTGATGTCAAGTCAAGCCTTGCTCACCTTTGATGGACCTGGCTGATGATGATCGCTGCAAATGGAGGCATCCACCTTGACTCTGCTCGAATGCAATGACAAAAGCTCGACAATAATGACTATTCCCCCATAGCAGACTTCAAATCATCAAATAGGCAAGACTCTCTGCTGGATTATTGGAAGACCACGTCGGACGGCGTCTGCATTGCATGGCTGTAGCGAACACGACAATACCCCATCAAAGACTATCACGATGGACATGCTGGATTCCCCTCCGATAACAAAGGCAGTAATGATGTACGACGGCGAACTATCCCTTCAGTTCTGTACACAAACGCTTCGTTCTAACGTGTTTCACTGTCTACCGCAATCGCAGTGGCTCGGTGGCTACTTCACTTGCAGTTGTAAGCTATGCCTAAAAGGGCATCCATAACGCGAAGTATCTAATTGCTAACCTCTTTGAATCTGTTCGAAATACAGCAATGCCACATCGTAACGCCATTTCAGCTGTTTTTCACCTATCGAGCAGCCTTTGAGAATGGACAGGTGCGCAATCATCCCTTTCACGCGGTGTAGTCTTTCAAGCCCGTAATGAAACTTGCAACTCGTTAACGCTTCGTTTTCCTCCCTCACTGGCGCTTATCTTTCCGACTGTTCCGTTCTTCTTTTCCTAAATTACTAGCTCTGGAGAGTTGTCACCAATTTCCTTTACTTCGGTCCACTTTCACTGGATTTCTTCTTTCATATATTCTTCTTGTATGTGCCTATATCTCTCTCACCAAGTCAGAAAGCATTGCACAGGGAGCTGATATACCTCACTCGAACAGTATGCGGTACTCGAAAATGCTAGAAGAGAATACGTTTCATGGGCACAAGGCAGACTATGTTTGGATGTTGATGGTCTCTAGCGCTTTACTTCTGGTGAGCTACATCAGTCCTGCATTGTAGGGCACTTGGTTCTTAGGAACGCTAACATGATATCTATGCTCCAAGATGCTTTCGCCTTTATCGCCCATACCTTTCCTGTCTTCGCCTCTCTCGTTCAGTAAGCATGCTTGCCCAGTTCGACCATCCTAACCACATACCTTAAGCTAAACGGATGATTGTCTAATAGCCCTAGTATACCTCTGGTCCCGCCTCAATCCATCGGTCCGACTCTCACTTTTCGGCGTAGTAACAATAACAGCGCCATACCTACCATACGCATTAGTATTACTCTCATGGGCATTAGCGAATACTTGGAATGCAGTGATTGGAGATTTATTAGGTATTACAGTCGGTCATATTTGGTACTTTTTCACGAGGATATGGAAAGAGGAATTAGGTAGTGGAAAAAAGAATTGGCTTGATACACCCAGAGTATTGTGAGTCACTTTTTCAATAGAACATCTTCCCTTACAGTCCACCCACAAGCCACCATTATAAGGTGGCCAAAGTAACGAGTAGACTGCTGATGTGTACACTTCGAATACAGAGTGCGCATCCTAGATGGTCGAGATAGATTAGCTGAGCAAGATCGGGAACGCCAGCAAAATCGTCAAGGTCAAGGACCAGAGCAAGCAGCAGACGCTGTGCAAAGGTAGTCTAGTAGTACTCCTGTGGTGGTGAAAGAGAAGCGCGGCCGTTACTCCAATCGGAGCGCATCATTTCGCTTGTCGCATGAAATCGCAGAGCGCTCGCAAAGCAAACCTTTTCACGATATGCATCAGTACGAACGATCCATGTACTTCACAAAACACTGCTGTAGACTAGTCAGTGGTCTTGTGTGACTTTAAAAGAGAGAAAAGGAAAGAGATGAAGATGCAATACTTGGCTGAACAAGCGTTGCAAGTATAAAGGCTGAAAAAAAAACCTGACACATAGAATAAACACTAAAGAATGAGCACTACCGATTGAATTGCGTACGAAAAAAAAAGAATCACATTGTAAAAGAGTGGGAAAGAAAACTAATAACCCCGTTTCTCGGAAAAAAAAATAGTACAAGTCATTTTTGTGGTAGGGAGCCAGATGTAAAATTACAAGATTGGAGGGTAGATTCATAAGTCGGGGTATCTTGGTTTCATCTCTCGAATCTTTCAGAATGGGAGGGAATGAAAGCGCTTCATTTGATGTGGGGGAAAGCACGAAGGATAATTTGAGGAGGAAAAAACTAAAAAAGGGGAAAGTGGAATAGAAGTACGGATAAAACTAGGCAAGGATAGAAACCGACTACGGTAGACTGGAAAAGAAACCGAAGAGAATAACAACTGGGATAGGATAGATTGAGTCTAAGATGGAAGGGACAAGGAGTAGGGTAGTATAACAATTGCTATGATAAGGTTGCCAAGCTTGAAGAACATATTTGGATCCATTCCTTCGAGCTTGTTTTGTATATGGAGATGAAGAAAGCGTAACAAACAAAGCACGTATGCGGCACGAATGAGTGATTGATGACAGCTTTTACATTCCACCGTATACGCTATCTCTAGGAGGTTCGTCGCCATCAACAGCACCACCGTTTCTAACGCTCAAAGTTCTTTTCGCTCTTTCCGATCCCTTCATCACTCCATCTCTTGATGATGTATTATAAGCTCCAGCAACACCAAGATTGGCATTGTTGTTCGGTTGTGATTGTTCATACCCTTGATCATATCCATTATTATTGTATCCATTACCGCCGACAAAGTTACCTTGCTGTTGATATTGTGATTGAAGAGGGTTTCTAGCAGGTGAAGCATTTCCATCATCAAAAGGAGAAGGGTTACCAATTCCAGAACCGAAAGAATCAGTAGCTTGATGGAAATATTGTTGAGGATTTGCATGTTCTGGAGTTCCTGTTCGTTGAGGTTGCTGTTCGTATTCATCTTGTTGATATCCATAATCAGCATTAGATGGATATTGTTGTTGCTCCCTATACGTTTGATTTCTGTTCAAATCATGATGTCCATTTGAAGATGATGAAGATGGGAAAACACCTCCAACTGGTACAGCAGCACCAGCAAAAGATGGGTAAGGTCCAGACTGATTGTGTTGTCCAGCGGCTGCTGGGTAGACGATTTGACCAGGTTGGAAAGAAGGCATAGGTGGTACTCCTTGTTGTTGAGCCGCGTAATGTCGCTGTATCATTGTGGGAGGTCTTGGATTCATAGTATCATTCCTTTGTAATCCAGGTAGGTCGTTGTTGTTATTGTTCGTCGAATTGCCTCTGTTGAGAGCGTATGCACCTGCAGCTGCACCAGCACCCATGCCCATGCCCATCGCAACAGGAGCTGCATTCCCATATCCACCATGTCCTAATTCTGACATCTGATGTATGCTATCGTTATCATCCGCTAACAGCTGCGAGTCTCTGCGCAATTCCGAGCGAGATGGAGCTCCACCGAATCCATCATCCATATTCCCAAATGGATTCTCACCATCAAAATCATCTTGATCATTCTTATTCGAGCATTTAGTACGGAAGAAATAGCCGACTATGCCAGATAGGACGACTACTCCTACCAGAGCACCCGCTACTATGCCGACCACTGTGCCCGCTGAAGGAGAGCTTGAATTGTCGGATGATGCAGCGGCTGAAGCGAGAGAATTGCTTGCTGTGCTGCGCAGTGTTGCGCTTGCTGTTACTATGGAAGTGATGAGTGCGCGTGTGGTTGCAGCGGTAGTTGGGAGGGTGGTGGTGGGGAGGCTAGTTTCGGGCTCTGTGGAAGTCTCTTCTTCAGTCGAGGAGAACGAGGTCGATGTAAATGTGCTCTCTATGGTGGTCGTGATGACGGCTACGCTCGACGAGGTCTCTGATATGCTTATGCTGCTTTCGGAAGTACTCGTCTCGGAGTCTTCGGTCGAAGAGGAGGTCGACGAGCTGGGGGGGTCGCTGATGGGGGTCCTGGTGCGGGAGACTGGAGCTGTATGGTAATAGTGGGTGTATGGATGTACGGATAGCAAGGTCAGCATGTACATCTTTCCAAAATGCTCAAGGCTTTGCGGCTTTGCCCCCGCCACGCGTGTTTGGGCGCGCCTTTCTCGCACGTGTCTTTGCCGCCAAACACAAGCAGCGAGTGCCGACAGCGACGACGAGGACGAGCGACTCACGCGTAGAGACGGGGGGAGTAGTCGACGACGATGAGGACGACGAGGATGAGTCTTCATCATCACCACCTGCGCCCGGAGTCGTGCTCGGTCTGCCCAGCGTGAGCGAGTTGCTGCCGTCGTCTGTGCTCGAAGGGAGGGCGTTCGAGTTGATGGGCTCCCTCTGCCGTTTGGCAATGATGCGTCGATGCAGGTTGTTGTGGTTGCCGCCATACTGATGCAGCACGTCGCCGAATGCTACGGGTATGCCTGCCATGGTGTGTGTTGGATGGATGGTCTCTGGGTGGTGCTGGTGGTTGAACCGTGTCTGTCGACGTCGACCTCACTGCACTATCCGGCGGTGATGATGCACGAGCGTGTGTATGGTGAGAGGTGTACTATCCACTCCTCCACTCAATCCACTCTGCTGTCCTGTTCTATCTCTCTCTCCCTCTTCCTCCCTTGTCCTGTTGGCAGTGCGCGTGCGAGATGGATGGATGGATCGCTGGTCCCTCGTCCAGCCAGATACAGCGTGTAAAGTGAGCGTGTGTGTTGTAATGAGCGTGCTGTAGTGGAGTGCAAGCAACTGCTGATAATGCTGTCAATTGCGTGTATTCAAGACTGCCAACTCAATGTCACCCGCTTTCTCACATGTGATCGGACAAGGGATTCAATGAATACCTTGCTTTTCTTTCAATTCTACTCACACACACAGTCTACAAAGCACACTCATCTGCATTCATTGCAAGCAGTCCAATCCTACCATTTGACGCGGCGACCGGCGATGAGCATCAAATCCTGTAGATACCCTTCCATAGCCCAAGACACTGCCTGCCTGCTGAAGAGGCCTCGACTCGTCCATCTACAGCGCCCATGCAGGTAGTACACGCAGCTCGTCGCATAGCCGTGTACGTGGAACGACACATAGCCATGACATGCACGCTTGCCTGCGGGGAAAAAAGGGTAAAGCAGTCGCACATCAGCACAGCAAGGACCATGCTTCACCGCATACATTCGTCTGACTCGCACTCGCCGCCAACCTCGTCCTGCCTCCTTGTTTCTGTCTGAACTCAACCCATCTCTGTCCTCAAGCTTGCCCTTTGCTTTCGTTGCTTTTTACTTACAAAGCCTTTACCTTCCAAACTATCTGTCGGTATCTTGACACCCTCGCCTATCCGCTATACGAGAGATGTCTGATTGGCGAGGTCGAACTCGAAGTCGAGGTCCAGCAGCTTCTCCGGATACGAGACCTTATCGTGGTGGCACTCCTGGGGTGTATACATTGAGTTGTAAGGTTGACTTCTGGCAATCCTGCGCTTTCAAGTACTGATAACCACCAGCAGGCGAACGATGTGTGCGTATCATCTCCTAAGCGGAAACATTTTACTGGTGTACAGGTATGTATCGGGAGTACTCTAGCTGACGCAATTTTTCTTGGGACAGAACGAACTCAGGGATAAGCTCGTAAAAGAGCGAAAGGATTATTCCGATCTGAAACGGCAAATGCTGCTCGATCTTGCAGAGGAACAAAAGCTGGGAGGAGAAAAAGTAAAAAACCTAAAAGAGACAATGAACCTGGAAATTGAGAAAGAACGAAATCTGCGAAGAACAGAAAAGCTGGCCTTGCAAACAGAGACGGCTGGTTTGAAGAAATCCATCCATTCGAGATGCATAGATATAATTGATCTGGAAAAAGAAAATCAGGCTAAGAACCAGGAAATAATAACCCTCAGGAGAGCACGACAAGAGGCTAAGGACAAAGCAGCAAGGTCAGAAGGTTGGGTAAAGCGAATAGAAACTGAAAAACAAAACTTGCAGCAGCAGGTGACTGATTTGAAAGGTACTATCAAATCACAAGTACAGGAGGTGACTGGATACAAAGAGTACATAACCAAGCTGGTGAACGAAAATCAGAATCTGACGAAAAGGGTGTCTACGCTGGAAAAGAACCTGACTCGTGCAATCGAGGCCCTTCGTCCGCTTGAAGACGAACGGTCTGACCTTCTGGCCCGCACAGAGAAGGCTGAAGCAAAGCTAAACGCTGAAAAGAGGGTATTGCAAGAGGAGAACAACAATCTGAGAGACGGAAAAATTAGGCTGGAGGCTCAAGTAGCGACGCTGGAGGAGATGGTGAAGAGAGAGCCCTCATTGAAGACCTTCCATCACTTAAAGCAAAGTGCTCTCCAAGCGAAAAGGTCAATGGAAGTCGAGCAAGCAAGGGCTGCTACTCTGAGTTATGATAAGGATAGACTGGAGTATGAACTAGATCGCGCAATGAAGCAAAATGCAGAAAAAGGTTCGCAGGAGGTGCCATAAGTTTTGAATGGCCAGCGGCAATGCGGCGCTGCGGTTTGAACGGGACTATATGGCACCAGGGTACTCGGGAGGGACGTACCATCCATATGTTCCCTCACGTGGTCATAGCTGAGGACCAAGGAGGACGCAGGAACTCCTAGGAAAATCCTCAAAATTCACAAGCAATATGTGGAGGTCAGTATGCATCGGCTACGCTTACGTCGTTATGGCCAATGTGCCAGGCCCGCGCCAAGTGAGGCGTGCAATGATTTTCTGCAAGTGACTTGCTGCCCTATCTTTAGAATTCCCTATCACAGGAAGTTGTATGTATGAATGTCCTTTTGTCCATTGTAAAGGATGGTCAGCAGTTGAAGCAGGTCGGATCTTCAAGGAATAGGACTGATTGCTTAGATGGTCAACCTCGCACTCTTCGTTTTGGGACTATATCCTATCATCAGGTTGAAACTGACTTCATAGAGACTTCCCTCCCCGTAGCCTAATACGAGGTGTCGTTACTTCTTGCAAAAGCACACCTTCTCGTGCTAGGTGATGCCTCTGGGAGAAAGATACTGCATCTCCACTAGTTCGTTCTCCACTGGTTCAAGTGGCTATAAGTAAACGATCATAGTCTAACATATGACACCTGCGTCTGACCAATTATCAGATGCAGCGATGCGATGCGTCGCCTGTTCGTTTCCGGGCTTCGCTGTATGCTCAAAGGAACGGTAAGAATGAAGGTGAGCGATCTGACAAGACAGAATCATACCAACGTTGCGACTCTTGAAACCTTGGATGATGTGCGGCGAGAGTAGCCAACGTAGGCGACCCTGGAGTGGTCCGATCTGCGGTACTGGCGCTGGCACATTGGTAGACTTGCAGTCAAGTGAAGCATTCAGAACAGATAGTATGAGCTTGTAACTCCAAATTTGGCTCTAGATTGGTCTGTCATTACGGACAGTGTATACCTGTCCTTTTGTACGTTATATAATATTCCAAAGACTTCGAAGCTTACAAGCTTACAAGCTTACAAGCTCACGGTAAAGATGGTGCCTTGCTAGCACTGTTATTCGTTGTTCTCTTAGTCACCGGGGAGCACCCCATTTCACATCAGAATTCTTTCATGCTGATACTTGTTTACTGCATTATATTGGAGCTTATTTTCTGGTAACCGTCTCTGAGGTTTTGTACATGGCGAAAGATAGGTAGTATATACTCACACCCTCGCGAGTCTTTAGATGAAACCGAAGAAGATCAAGTTACCGTACGATATGATACGCTCAAAGAACGTTAGTCACAGCGCTGCGTCGTTTCCTTGCTTTCTGCCTTGGCTTTCACTTCGGAGGAATGCTAAGAGTGAATGTGCATGATCCAACAGGACCAACAAGACCGAATTACAGTATGATGATTGGAATTATGATGATTGTCTTTATTCTTGAAGCCTTGGATGATGGGTGGGGTGAATGGAAGCATACCAAGCATGATGGCATGAAAAATATCGCATCTTCGGCGATGGGCTTGGAAGGGTTACAGTAAGTTATACGGTAAGTTATGTGGCGACGGTGCCGAGAGTCGCGTTTGAAGTCACATGTACGAGGCAGCACAGCAAGGATGCTTGGGAGTTACTCCAAGTGTTTGCTTGTGTGCGAGTAGTGCATTAGTGAATGCTGTCAGTCGGTCATTGGAGTCAATTAGGTGCCTTGTTATTCTCGGTCTTCGAGTTGTTGTTGCTGCTGGCTGTCTCGGTTCAGATCATCGCGGCATTTCTTGCAGAGGTCAACAGAACCCTCTCATTTAATACTCGTAGACTGTATCGTCATTGCTACATATAACAGTTCATGCTGTGCTAGTGAGTCGAGGATATTGATATCATCATTACTCCCGGTGAGCATGAGTTGCCGTCTGTCCTCTTTTACGAAATCACCGCTGCATCGCCGTAGAGTGCGCTGATTCCTTTGCAATTCACTGCCAATTCAAGACTCGGGCATCCAGGTTTCCCTCTCCTCAATCAATACGACCTCACTCACCTGGTAGCTCGTCCTGCTACACTTACACGCAGCACACACCACACTCGTTGTCCTCCTTCCTTCGGACGTGCGCTGGGCTCGCAAACAGAGAGAGACCGAGCGTGAGCTGGAAAACACTGCACACTCAGACTCGACAGCAGCAACCACCATGGCTGGCTCGCAACCCTACTCGTCCAGTGCGGACCTCTATCCCCCCATCCGGCACCACCCCTACGACTCTGTCGCCTATCCCGACCCATCAGCGAACCCTTCGGTCGACTACCTCGACGCGTCGAGCTCGCACAACAACCTGAACCAGCTGGGCGCAGGGAGCGGTGGATACAGCCAGGGAACAAACCAGACTTCATCCCCTTATATGAGCCCATCTCCCTCGGGCGGACCATACGGCGAAAAGTACTCTGATGGCATCGACGGACCGCCAGAGGCTATGCTCGCCTCGCACGCAGGGGGCGCAAGAGGCGGTCGAGGATACAGAGACGCCTCGAGCGCAGGGAAACCATCCTTCTTCCAGCGATACAAGAAGTGGACTATAGGCCTCATCTTGCTATTGCTTGCAATCATCATCGCAGCGGTCATTGGAGGCGTAGTTGCCTCTCGCAATTCTTCAAATTCATCATCGTCAAATAAAGGCGCTTCTGGAATTGGTTCAAACAATAATACACCTGGCGCTGAATCAGGAAGTAACACAAAAGATGCTATTCAAAACTCGGCTCTTACTGGTGGTAACGGTAGTACAATCACACAAGAGAATGGTCAAACATTCACCTACATCAACAACTTTGGCGGAAATTGGGTATCGACGCCGTTTGATGATTCTGCCAGACCTCAGAGCTGGAGTCCTAGATTGAACGAGAGCTGGGACTATACCAACATGAAGTGCGTCGTTCCTCTTGTCTCAATTTGGCATTCGCTGATGCTTCGCCCTTCCTCTTTGTTCACTTCCCTCGGTTCCTTGCTGTCCACAGGATGTACGGAGTCAAGTGAGCGGATTCTTGGCCTTTCTCCTTGTCGTGAATGACTTCTGACAGACTTCCTCCATTATAATCACTTCCATCACAGCCTTGGAGGATGGCTAGTCACCGAACCCTTCATCGTCCCCGGTCTGTACGAACCCTACGAGAACGATACAACACAAGCAGTAGACGAATATACTCTCTGCCAAAAATATGGCGACAACGCAACTGCAAGAATGAAAGAACATTATGATACTTTTATCACTGAAGAAGATTTCGCTCTTATCGCTGGTGCCGGTCTAAATTGGATTAGATTGCCGTTTGGATTCTGGGCGATTGAAACTATTGAAGGTGAACCTTTCGTTGAGGGTCTATCTTGGCAATATGTTCTCAAGTGAGTTGCTCTTATTCTCTTAACCTACTTCTACTTTCTCTCCATTTTCCGATAAGTAGAGCCTCTCATAGCTGACCATTGTTTGACAATCCTTCGTCTTCCGATAGAGCCTTCACATGGGCGCGCAAATATGGTCTTCGAATCAATCTCGACATGCATTCTCTACCAGGATCACAAAATGGATGGAATCATAGTGGTAAATTAGGAACAGTTGGATTCTTAAATGGTACAATGGGTATTGTAAATGCTCAAAGATCTTTGAATTATATTAGAACTGTTGCAGAATTCATTTCTCAACCTGAATATAAAAATCTAGTTCCCATGTTTAGCTTTATTAATGAACCCGCGGTTGATACTATTGGTAATGAGACGATGAGAGAATTGTGAGTGTTCAGCTTTTCTTCATCTTCTGCGTGCTCTCCTTCCTGTTCCAATTGTGCTGGATCGGAGGGGACAACAGTTGAGCAGACAACATAACGGAGCAGACGCTGATTGTTCCTCTCTTCATCCGTTTGCAATAGCTACCTCGAAGCATACAATATTATCCGTGAGATCACAGGAACCGGCGAAGGCAATGGTGCATGGGTCGGATTCCACGACGGCTTCCAAGGTCTACCAACATGGGCAGGATTCATGTCCGGTGCCGACCGAATTTCAATGGATCAACACAACTACCTCGGTTTCTCCACACCATCGAACGACTCTATCGGTTATCAAGCTACAAAGCCATGCGCATACTGGGCTTCAAATTACAACAACTCCATGCAGAATTTCGGATTATCATACTCTGGAGAATGGTCACAAGCTGTCAATGATTGTGGAGTTTATTTAAATAATGTTGGAAATGGTGCTAGATTTGATGGTACTTATATAGCTCCTGGTAGTACAACCCCTACTTTTGAAGCTGTTGGTGATTGTACTACTTGGAATGATTGGACTACTTGGGATGATGATAGAAAAGCGGGTTTACAATCAGTTGCTTACGCTCATATGGACGCTACTCAAAATTGGTTCTTTTGGACTTGGAAAATCGGTACTTCTATTAAAACTGGTATACCGCCTAATCCAATGTGGCACATGAAGCGTGAGTCGAAACAAGACCTTGGTCCGATATATGGCTTCAGTATCGGCTCGGGTACTGACAATTCTCTAATTCCTCCCCTTTTCTTCTCAATGTGGTTCTACAGTCGCTCTACAAGGAGGATGGTTTCCCACTGATCCACGCAACAATGTCGGACAGTGCAGTCAAATTTTAGCACAGCAAGGCGTCGCTGCATTACCTACCACTGCTATCTTCACTGCGTATCCCTCACCATGGATGACAGGCGGAGCAGGAGCAGGTACAATCGCAGCCGATCAAGTCTCATCCTATTCACAATGGCCACCTACTTCAATTCGAGAACCTATTGGTACTCAAGCTACTTTGTTACCTACATACACTGCAACTGGTACTCCTATTACTTTGACAGCTTCAACACCCACTGCTTACCCATCGGGCGCGTCGACGTATAGACAGGGTAATGGATGGGCAGACGCTTCGGATACTGCCCAGTGGTACGTTACTAAGAGTGGATGCTCGTATGATCTGCCTTATGATGGCGTTTATGCTGCTGTTCCTACTGTGGCATGCTGAGCGGCGTGAAGAAGTTCTTCTTACTACACACTTTAATCTTAAATCGTACATATGCAACATTCCACGAGGCGCCTGCTAGGTACAGGGAGAACAGGGCCATATCTCAAATTAGTTTGCTCAATACTCAACTATCAATACCCCCCATGTTTTCTTTCCTACTTATATCCCAAACCTAGATTATATAGCAATTTTTCTCCCTCCTTATAGGTTACTTATCCTTCCAAAACCTCAATTCTCCTTTTTACGTTTATACGAAGCAGTTTAAATCTTTATTATCATTTTCCCTTCCGAATCAGTCTCCTCAAATTCTTCTTCTGTGCGCTTCTGCCCTTTATTTCAGATTCATTTGATTAATGGACAATTTCAGTAATCTACATAGTTTCCCTCACGCATCGTCCTTTCGAATTGACTGATGGTACATTTTGACTGTAGATGAGCTAATGACTGATACTGAATGGGATCATCTGAGCGAGCATGCTAGGTTTGATACTATGACGAGAGTTGACAAAAGTTCAAGTAGGGAATATCACGTGATTTGTGGTAGGGAAGTTCTTTGTTAGTTTCCATGTCGCGGTGTCGTGCAGGACCAGGGCGATGGAACATGGCCCTAGCTAAGATGTGTGTACTGCACTCTATACGCTTTCATCTGGAGAAGAGCTTATAGTTACTGTCACTGCTACTATTGATGATCGACCTTGCTCGCTGCGGAAAATGAAAGCTTCTTTTGGATAAAAGAGACAGAAATGTCGAGGGGAGAGGGAGTTGATAGCATGATGCTTCTTCTTTGTTCTTGTCAATAATAATTCCGTCCATCTTGTCTATTACTCTCTCTATCGAGCTACCGTTGCATATCCAACGCATGCATGGATGGGCAGTCTGCACCTCCGACGGCGAGAGATTCGAGAGGCGCCGAAGTAGAGCTAGCTGAGGGATGGGAGACGAGGGGAGCACGATGGGCGGCAATGCAAGTCAGCTGTGGATGAATGCCGAATACAGGTCACAATGTGCCGTGTCTGCTTGCTTGAGTCGATGCACCTCGAATGCATCAAGCAACGAGTCCAGCAGTAATCAAGACACGGCAGCAATGGTAATACGGAACATCATGGCCCTCTCAGCTAGTACAACAATGGCATGGACTTCCTCATTGCAAGGCGTCGGCATCGGCATGATTGCTTTGTTGTTTGATTGCTTGATTGATTGATGGCTGCCACACTATTATCTCGCATCAGCATTCCAGGGACGATATTCGGACAGGACAGGCAGCAGCAAGCACACAACAAGAGGGACCTGCCAAGCTGACTCGCACTAGTACTAATAATTTACTTCCTGTTCTCGCCATCACACCACTCTTCCACATCCCATACATATTTGTGCTGCATTTCCCAGCTGGCTCGGGCACCACAGCAGTGAGTGAGTGGCGTACATATCAGTGGAACAGCGCAAGTCGAGGGAGCTGACTGGGGTGGCATATCTCTGCTGCGATAGACACAGTACACCCTCACACTGCTCGCTACTCGTCCTCTGTCCCGCCAGTCCCGCCAGTCAATCAGTTCGACAGCCCGCCCGCGCCTCACTTCAAGTTGTTTTTTGGCGCTGCACGGGTGCCGTAACGTATTAGCTAGTAGGACAGGGTAGCAGACACTCTTGGTTGAGATCCTACTCCTCCACCTCGACGCTGCTCCATCTCAATCCTGGATATCGACTCGGCATGGCCCACGACACCATCGACGTCCACTCTCCCCTCGTCCTCCACGATGCTGCTGCCTCGCCCCATGGTTCCCCCGATCTAGGCAACAGCAACAGCAACAGTAATAGCAATAGCAACAACCTGAGTACCACAGCAACACCCTACGAAGACTCGCCCGAGGTGCCCCACTCTCCCTCATTCGGGAACAACAACGCCACTTTTGCCGCCTACACCGATACCCCAAATGAAGAGTACACGGACAAGCAGCTAGGAGGAGCACTTCATACCTCAGATGTAGAGTATGGCGCCTCTCCTTCTCAGAAGAAACGTACACTCGTCGGAGGGAACCTCTACCAAGGCAAGAGGAAATGGTACTGGATAGGCGGTGGTCTCGTCCTTCTCGCTGTTATAGTAGGCGCAACCGTAGGAGGCATCAAAGGTAGCAAGATGTCATCACCCACTGCTTCAAGTAACGAAGGCATCAAGTCAAACGAAGCATCTACGAAAAACCCACTACAAGCTGCTGATCCGAATGCTCCAATCGGTAGTACCGGCAGTACCGGCGGTATAGGAAGAAATGGAACAATCGTAACAATGGAAAACGGTCAAACTTTTACTTATATCAATAATTATGGCGGTTACTTTGTCGATTCGCCTTATGATGATTCGGCTAAAGCTCAAGATTATACACCTGCTTTGAACGAGACTTGGGATTACACTGATATGAAGTGAGTTCTATACCTGTTCTCTGTTCAGCTCGTCCGTAGACTTGTTGAAGTTGCAGATGGAACAGCTGGCTGACCTGACAATCGTCTCTGCTTCTTTTTTCTCTCTCTCTTCCTTCTCCTCTCACCCTTCTTCGTCGTTTTCGCTACAGAATATTCGGTGTCAAGTAAGTCAGCCATACGACCTCTTTATAAACTCACAAGCTGACACAACCATGGTCCTCCTTGATTTTTCTACAGTCTCGGAGGATGGCTAGTCACCGAACCGTTCATAGTACCCGCTTTATTCGAACCCTACGAGAACGATGACAATCCAGCAGTAGATGAATATTCATTAATGAGTAAATATGGTAATAACGCAACAGAAAGAATGAGAGAACATTATGAAACTTTTATTACCGAAGAAGATTTTGCTCTTATTGCTGGTGCTGGTTTAAATTGGGTTAGAATTCCCATTGGCCATTGGGCTATCGAAACCGTTCAAGGTGAACCGTTCGTTGAAGGTCTTTCTTGGACTTATTTAGTAAAGTGAGTCAAACTCCTTTGCCAAGTCGCTAGATTCTGCTTTCCATTGTTCGAAACAACAGTTGCTGATAGTCTTGCTTTTGTATTATCTCCTTGTGATCCGTCTCCTATCTTACCTGCGTACACTCAAATTCGCCATATCATCCCTTCACCCCATTCGGTGTGATATTGCAACCCTGCCTTACAGAGCACTAAACTGGGCTCGTAAATACGGACTACGAGTCAATCTCGATTTGCACACCGCACCAGGTTCACAAAATGGATGGAATCATTCCGGTAGATTAGGAAGTATAGGTTGGTTAAGAGGTGTAATGGGATTAACAAATGCTCAAAGATCTTTAAATCATATTAGAACGTTAACTGAATTCATTATGCAAGATCAATTTAGGAATGTAGTACCCATGTTCAGTATTATGAATGAACCTAGTAGTACGGCTATTGGAGCAGCTAACTTGAGACGATTGTGAGTACATACTTTCTTCCTTCTTTCGCATTCATTTCCTTCCTTTCTTTCCCTATTCATCTTCACAACTCTCCACTTATCGACTCAGCCGCTCTACCCTCACCAGACCGTCCCTTCCCTGCCTGCCATGGCTCTGTCGGTTCTGCGACCCATCATTCCCCCTTTTCGCCCTCTCGCGGTTGCCACTCTCCTTCGATACCTACTTGTTCACGCTTCTGATGAATGCAAGGCACAAAATCAGAGTAACACTCGCTGACGCACTCTTCACATTTCCCCTTCTATTAGCAATCTCCACGCTTATCAGATGATGCGAGAAATAACAGGAACCGGAGAAGGTCAAGGCCCATGGATTATGATTCATGATGGATTTGAAAATTTCGGTACATGGAGAGGATTTATGAGTGGTGCAGACAGATTAGCTATGGATCAACATAATTATCTAGTATTCGTCAATGAGAAATTTCGGCCTTACTGTCTCTGGAGAATGGTGCTTGGCTATCAATGATTGTGGTCAATATTTGAATAATGTTGGAAACGGTGCTAGATATGATGGTACATATATAGCCCCTGGTAGAAGTGTAAGTTACGTCTCCCCTTCTCTGCCTTTACCCTTTTGAGACCTATGGGCTGACATTATCTACAATCCCCTCGTATTGGTGATGTTTATCGCTTTGTTTGCAGTCACCTCAATTCCAAGCTGTAGGAAGCTGTGATTCATGGAATGACTATCGAACCTGGTCAGATGAGAGAAAAGCTGGTCTGAGACAGGTAGCTTACGGGCATATGGACGCACTTCAAAACTGGTTCTTTTGGACTTGGAAAATCGGTGTATCTGGAAGAACTGGTATTGCTCCTAATCCAATGTGGCATATGAAACGTAAGTCTTTGTTCCCGTAGGTCATCAAAGGACGATAGCAATCCCTAATTTACTCCAATTACAACTGCAGTCGCCCTCCAAGAAGGCTTCTTCCCTCGTGATCCTCGTGAGCATGTTGGAAAATGTGCCGAAATCGTCCGCGATAATACAGGAGGGACCTACAATACTGCATCTGCATTCACTGCTTTCCCTTCACCTTGGATGACAGGAGGAGCTGGAGCGGGCACTATTGCCCCGACTCAACTATCTCAGTACGGCCAATGGCCACCTGCATCATTTGGAGATGCAGTCGGTGAAAGAGTTAGAAACCTGCCTAGTCTAGTCCCTACTGGTACCCCAATCACACTCGCTGTCCCTACACCTACTCCTACTGGCGTAGATGTAGGTGACGGATGGGCAAACCCATCTGATACAGCTGGATGGTACGCCACGAAAGCAGGGTGCAATTATCTGAATCCTTATTCGGGTGTCGGCGCTGCAGTTCCTACAGCAGCGTGTTAGATTCGGTCATGATCGGATGGCTTCTATCAAGACAGCTGAAAATACCCTCTTATTTCATCGCACACTGATTTAGTGAGGAATTTCGAAGCATGGATAATTACTTATCAGCAGCATGATAGATTATGGACTTTTAGTCGTAGTGAGCAAGCGATTTATTTGGTTTTGGGTTTTCGTGGAATTACTATCCCCTTTTTCTAATATGTACTTTAGACGGAGCGTATCGAGGCAAAGAAGGACATTAACCTCGGACGGGCTTCCGCCAGTAGTAGTGCATTAGGCTGAACGTGAGGCTGACAAACATCATCATCTCGACGCAAATGCGCACATCTGCATTGTCGCGCAATCACCAGCCAAATCAAGAGTACACTCGATTTCCGAAGTCATCCCGCAATCAAAGGCCACTAGTCAAGCATAAGAAGAAGTATGCAAATTGCCAAATCAGGGAGACCAGAAGAAACATTGTTACAAGAATTGAAAGGAACAGTGCGGAATGGTGAATAGCATAGATAATAAGGACAGCCATCTTGCTTTTCGCGTGTCTAAGTAGAATTTTTTTCGGCTCATTTACGCGCCATATCCTTGTCTGCTAGCTCCGTTGACTAATGCACAACATCAAGGCTCCGAATCTAGGAGGCAATTGAGATCTTGCCTTCCAAAGACTGGCTACATCGGGGGCTGTTGAGCCTGTGAAGGAGCTTTCACTACTCGTGTCGCGATGACGGGCGTGAGTGGAGCCATAATGCTGTCCCGGCGCATAGAAATGTCAAAGCATAGTCTTCAGACGCATGGGAAGCAAGTTCAGGTCAACTGGAATGCATATGTGTATGGACAGACTACTCACCTTGCGAACGCCTCTGCATGCGTGCTGAGCGTTTCCATCCAGGTCGCCGACCGGCCTGTAAAGTCTTTCGCTCTTGTTGTCGACACCTCTGCCAAAGGCCCGTATATTCGCAAAGTCTCTTTCGACCCAAAAGGTGCGTAAGGATCGACATTGTTGGCGAAACGAAGATAGTCGGTTGAGATCTGACGACCTAGTTGCACTTCCTCGGGCGTCATGACAGAAGTCATATTGCCTAGTCAACGCGTCGCGCATAAGCTGCTATATTGTTGAAACTATGGTCGAACCCGCCAGGCATGAGCTCACCAAACACAAACATATAGTCCATGGAATGATGTGCGTAGGCTCCATTGCCCCACATGTTGTCCCACTGAGACCGGTGGAACCAGTGATATCGGAACACCTTATCTGCTGAATTGACAGTACCGTAGTGTGCAGGAAGGACAAAGTTGCCGTCTGTGATCATTGCTTCTGCTGCCGAGTGTTTGTCAGCTTCAGGCATATTCGGCTTGACCTTGTAATGTTCCAATATCTGCTCGGCGAAACTGGAAGGCAGATGATTTTTGACCATATGCACCAACTCTGTTGGTGATAGCCGTGTACTCCCGAATTCCTGATGAGAGAGGTGTGTAAGCCCTCCAATTGAGTGTCCTGACGCGGAGAGGTGGTGCGCTGACATTACCGTAGATAATACCTTCGTGTTCGCAGTCGCCGATCATGATCTTGCCAGGGAACTTGTATTTGAGAGAGATGTAATCCTCCGTCCTTGGGATCTTGACATTCTCTCCCAGCAGAAAGCCATCGTCGCATGGTCCAAATTGTGGTACCGCTATACCGCCAAAGACAACTGAGGTGTGTGCCGATAATGCCTCGTGAGGTACAGCTCTCAGCGCTGCGAGACGTTTCGATCCGGACTGTTCTCGAGAAATGCCTAGGACATCGAGAAGCTTGCAGTAAAGTACATCGTACTCATCTTCCGTGAAGTTCCCGCAGATCGGGATCGCTCCACTCATCAGGATAGCCTTCTGGAAGAGAGACCAAGTTGCCGGGCTCTGCAAGAAGACGTCGACAGATACACCGCCAGCGCTTTGACCAAACAAGCAAACTTTCTGAGAATCTCCGCCAAAGTTTTCTATGTGCTTGTGAATCCATTGAAGAGCATTACGTTGATCGCTGGAATCATCCCGCCAATTGGAATTATATCAGCGGATCCGGATTTTCGACGAAAAGTCAAGCCGTGCTGAATGCTCACTAGAGACCCCAATTACCGTTTGCTGAGTCTTTGTTGTCCTCTCTGATGTCATGACTAGCTAGAAATCCATACCATCCTATTCGATAGTTAATGTTGACGATAATGGTAGGGAGGCCTAGCTCAAGAGAGTGTCTAGCTAGTGGTCTGCCATCGACAATCGAGTCTGCAGATAGCCAAGAGTGTCACGAAGTGGCTAAAGCTATTTCTTGAGGCTCGTCTGCTTACAATTAGCAGTTCCAAACGTGAACGCTCCGCCGTGCAGGAACACCATGACAGGCCGCTTGTCGCCTTGCTTCGTCCCGGGAGGGATCGTGATGTTCAAGTTGCAGCACTGCAAATGGTGGGTAGCGGAAAGTAGGAAATAAGCGGGAGTAGACCGTCGCATGTAAGAACTTGCCCTACTTCGAATTCTCCTGGGAGCGAGTCCCCCAAATATGGACGCTCTGGCCTGGCAATAGGAACGGCTCATCAGGAACAAACAAACACTGGTTTTGATCTGCTTACGAACATGAAGAAAGGATAGGGCGGACGCATGGGCTGGGGACAATAACGGCCCAGCTTGGTCGCGTCAAGCTTCCCATTGTGCCAGCTTTCACAGCAAATTGAAGGCTTGAAGCGCGCCGGGATGGTGGCGTAAGGCACCCCGAAGAATTGTCTAGCTCCGTCTGTGTACTCCCATCCCGCTGCGAAGCGACAAGGTACAGGTCCTAAGGCTCTGTTTATCTAACTGGATAGGAAAGCTTACTGATGTTACCCAACGCAGCTACACTCAGAGTAGTCTTGCGGGAAGGTAGCTCGGGGGAACCTTCTTGCTCTGGATCGACTGCTCGACCCACATTGCACTTCTTGACCGGAACAGGATACGTGTATGTATCAGACATGTCGAGTGTTCTGGTAAAGGGTGAGCAGCGCGCTGCATCAGGGCGAAAGAAGGGCTGAAGGAGGTAGGATGCCCTCTTGGTGGCGTGGGAGTCACGGACCGCCGTAGCCGAACGGGCCGATACGAAGGAGGCGGGAAGTGAAGGGAAGTATGGTAACTTATGGCATGAACATAGGCAGAGGTCTTTTACGTTTGCGTTCCTCCGGATCCGTGAGGAGAAGAAGCGGAGATCCCTTTATCTAACAAAAAGGACTCCCTCGGTCCCGTCGGTCGCAGGCTGCCCACTTGCGGTCCTGGGGAAAAGGAGGGAGGTCAAGTAGATAAGAAAGGGCACTCGCAGCGCTCTCCTTCTTGTCTCTTTCCGTGCTCGATAAGTAACGCCTCCCCCTCTCACGTTGGCCTTGCTCTTTCCAAACTACTCCAGGAGATCTCAAGATGGCCCTTCAACGAACAGCCTCTCACAGCGACAAGCACTTGGACGCGGATCAGGAAAAGATCCAGATAGGCCAGCAAGTAAACGGCATTGCTGCTTACGAAGGCTTGAGCGTCGACGAGAAGGCTCTACACATTATACAGGAACAAGGCAATGATCCCCCGACACCCGAAGAGATGCGCAAGGTTTTGCGGAAGATTGATCTCTATATTTTGCCAATCTTGTTCTTTGTGGTATGTGTTTCCCGACCACAGGTTTCCGTAGCGAGCTCACCATATGCAATCTGTTTGTAGAACTTCTTGAATTTTGCGGATAAGGCAACACTTTCGTACGCGAATCTTCTCGGCATTCAGCCGGGCCTAAACCTCAAGGGCAAAGAATTCGCAAACGCTGGCACCTATTTCTACGTCGGATATCTCTGTTACCAGCCTGTGGCTGCGTACTTTCTGCAGAAGATTCCTATCAAGTGGCACATTGGCGGTGTACTCCTTATTTGGGGAGGAGTGTTATGCTGCCATGCAGCTGTTCAGAACTATGCCGGTCTGGCAGCAGTTCGGACCTTTCTTGGTTGCGCCGAGTCCGTACGTAGCTGGTGTTACGTCCCACCTCGTTCGCGCAAAGTCGCTGAATCTGCCATCCACATCAGGTGATGATCGTCGCCTTCACTGCCATCACCAGTAAGTCTTGATGTTTACGCAATAGAGTATGGTCGCTAACTCGATTGAGTGCGTAGGCATGTGGTACACCAGGAAGGAACAGACAACCCGTGTCGGTATTTGGTAGGTCTGGAACAAGTTTGCAACAAGCGACTGTCCGTCTAATGACTTCCTCATGAACATACAGGTTCAGCTCGGTTGCGTTTGCTCAAATCCTGGGTGGTATTATCGCATACGGAGTACTGAAGATGACCGACCCTATCATGGCTAAATGGAGGCTCATCTTCTTGATTTACGGCTTGATTACGCTAGGGGGAGGATGTTGGTTCCTAGCCATAGTACCAAGCAGTCAGAGCGGGGCTTGGTGGCTCACCAAGCGAGAGAAGTACGTAGCCCTAGGTAAGAACCAGGTTTTAATGGCATCATGGCTGCTTGTCAATCTAAAGTTCATATCTCGTAGAACGCATCCGAGGAAATCTCAATAGCACAGTCTCGAATAAGTTCGAATTATATCAGGTCAAAGAAGCCTTGCGCGACCCGCGACTGTACTTCGTTGGCATGATGGTCTTCTGCAGCGGCATACCGAATGGTGGAGTTAGTTCCTTTGGTGCTATCATCATTCAGGGCTTCGGGTTTGATCGTTTGCAGACTACTCTTGTTGGGATGGCAACCGGTGGTAGCGAGTTTGTTGGCATCATAGTCTGCATCCTCATCAGCCGACGTTGCAACAACCGCATAGTACCCGCGCTGGTCGCGACAGGCGTAGCTATCCTAGGAGGTAAGTCACCACTATTCAAGTTGTCCCGATGACAGCTATACAGGCTTACTTCTATATTTCTCTACCGGACAGGTATTTTGATGATCGCACCCGCTGAAAGTCAACGCAATCTCAGATTCGGAGGCTACTGCTTGCTTTTCTGGTGGCCTGTCGCTATCGTCTTTCTGCTTTCGTGGATGGCATCCATGGTGGCTGGTCACACAAAAGTGCGTGCAGAAACCGAGTCTTTCAGCCTTGTATAGCTAAATACTGTCTCTCTCTTACAAAGAAAATCTGCTTCCTTGTCATGTACCAGCTGTTCTATGCTGGAGGCAATGTGACAGGAACCCAGATTTTTAACGCTCGCGATGCGCCAGCTTATATTCCTGCGAAGATTGGTATTCTGGTCGGCCTAATCTTCCAAGCAGTATTCTGCGTCTTGATCTGGTTCACCCACCTCAAGTGGAACCAACGACGTGATGCCAATTTGCTTGCGAGCGGCCTTGTGCTAGAGGACGAACCAGAAGGATACGCATTCAGCAACAAGACGGACTCTGAGCAGCTACGGTTCAGATACCCGTATTAGCGATTCACAAGGTATCATTAGTATATGCGGGTGTCAGATATACACTGTCGATGGTGAACTGACAACTGCAGGTCGAGCGACCAAGCTATGTCCACGGCATTTCCCGTGATTTTATGATCAGCCAAGAATTTTATGTATATCAGTAAGCCTGATGGTAGCAGTAGAAGATATGAATGACCCAGAAACACTTCAGCTTCGTAAACGTGACCCGGGGAAACCCTGTGAATCCTACCTTGCAGATCGTGATGGGTTCCGGGCCCAAAGAGAGTCGACCTGACGTGATCGACTAGAAGTCGTTGAGATTGTGTAGGTAGATCTTGTTACTCCTCCGCTCCCTCGAGCCTGCGGCTAGAATAGCATGATAAAGTATCGCAGGGTCCGGCCTTGCTTGTGCCAATAGACCGCGGGGACTGATGGACAAGTCGACGTAGGGAAGGTAAGGACCACAGCGCTGGAGAGAAATTCTACAGCTGGTTCTCGCAAGCTATAATCCGAGGGAGTGCATATCTTCTTGGTCACCGGAGGTATAGGTGACCCGTTAATGTGTTCTGGCTTGACCGCTTCCTTCTTCGTCCTTCGTCTGCTGCACTTGACGAGGTGTCGACTGCGGGGATAACAGTAGTGCTGGTATGATCATCCTCATCTGATGCCTGTCTGTTCTGCGAACAAGCTCACCTTCGCTGTGGCAGCGGCAAGCTTGATAGTCGTACCGGGCTGACAGAAGGATTGACGGGCAGCAGCTTCACGAGCCGCCTCCCGTAGAATACACCCAGCCACTACTCATATGAATTGTTGATAGTTGAAGGTAGAACCAGGATATTGTCGCCCAATCGAGGGCTGACGACTTCTGAGAGTGTGTTTTACCTGCAGGCGTGCTAGTCTTCCGTCTGAAGTCGAGAATATTTCTTAGTCGATTCATTTGTATGATAAATGATCGGTCCACAGCCGAACAGCTCTCCTCATAAGCGCATGAGTTCATCCAGCTGCAGGTATAGAGACTTAGTCAGCTTTGGTCTGCCTGGTTCCTGTAACCCAGGTGTACGTACAGCGCCATTCGGGAACCCATACATCTCAGGACATAGAAATAGATCATCAGGGATCGATTGCGGCCGTCCTCCAGCTCCAACAAAATCCACACTGTCATTCGCAGAGAGGAAGCGCAGTGTTTCGGAAAAGTCGTACTGCGAGAATATGTCGGGGTGGTCAACTGCACCCGAGGCGGTACCGTATTCTTGTGATGTCATTCCAGTCGACTGCGACTTTCGGTCCGATACACCCAGGGCCGTGCTTATCGCGTTCGCAAAGCGCTGATCTGAGTAGTGGCGGAAGAGCTCTTCGATCCGTCTTGCCGTGTCGACTACTGTGGGCGGGTCACACAATGAGGGATGCAAGTCTGCCATCTTGAGAGAGAAAAAGCATGCGAACGAGACCGTGGTGCAGAGGACTCGCGTGGCGTAATTGCTGCAGTGTCAAATAACATGTCAGAAGGAGACCAGCGACAGGGATAGGCGGCGCCTCACATGACAGGTGGGCGGAAATGCTCAATGGCGGTCTGGAGGGCGCTGAGAGCATATTCCACCGACGATCGTATTACCTCGAAGTGAGAAGGGGATGCTGAGGCGTAGATGAAGTTCAGTTGGCATGCTCTGTGTATCACAGATTTGAGCAGCCTTACTGTCGCGAATGTCGCGAATGCCTCTAACGTAGTGGCAATATAGGTGAAATCTGGCGAAGTGATAGTTGATCTCGAGACTGGATTTCATTGTGAATAGCCTTTGTTATACCAAATGTCAGGCCAAAACCGCGGAGCATGCTTCCGTCGATGACAATATGCTCACCCAGGGCGATCTGGAACATTGTTTGCCCATCCCATCCAGCGATGATGCCAGCCATTTAGACGTATGCTAGCATCTCGCAACAGGGCGAGGTCTGGCTCGTCAATGGGTCGCGCAGAGTCGACAGTGTAATCTTGCGCATATTCGTCTGCATGCAAATGATCAGCGGAGGCCGCCGAGAGAACAGGATGGCCTGCATTGAACTCGATAGAAAGATTGGAACACGTACAGGTAAAGCTAAGAAGCTCTGCGCACATAAGCATACGGCGATCCTGATCAGTGGCTATAGCCAGGGTGGTAACGCGCGAAAGATGCTGGGCAATATTGAGCTGGTTGCCGAAGAGACTGTCAGATGCATCAGCTCGAGCTGTAAAACACTGGCGGGTTTATGACATACGATGGCCGTCCTGCTAGAATGGCTGCCCTTCTTTCTACTATAAAGAGACAGCCAAGGACTCTGACTTCTTGCGCGCGACGTAGTGTATTGTCCAGGTCGAAAATGGTCTGTAGGGAGGCATCGAGTCGGTGTCCTGCCAAATGCAAGTCGAGTGACCAAGCTATGTCCACTGCATTTCCAGTCATCTTGGCATCAGTCAAGAACTGTATGTATATCAGTAGACCTAGGGCCGGAAAAATGAACCATCAGAACAATTTCGGAAAACCTGAAAGTCTACAAACATACCTTGCAGATCGTGAAAGGTTGCCGGGCCAAAGTGAGTCAGCCTGACTAGATCAAGCAATTGTTTGTGTGATTGCACGCGGACATCATGCAGCTCTTCCGCCTCCCTGGATCCAGAGGCTAGAATGGCATGATAAAGCAGAGCAGAAGTCTGCCTTGCCTGCTCGAGGAGGCCGCTAGGGCTGATAGACAGGTCGATGTACGGGAGGTAAGGAGCACAGCGTTGGAGGAAAACTTCTGCAGCTGTTTCGAGCAAAGCCTCATCGGACCGAGTACATATTTTCTTCGCCGGAAGTGTAGGTGAATGGGAGGTGCTGGGACTGGATTGCCTCCGCCTCCGCCTCCGCCCCTCGTCTAGAAGGAATGAGCCGCTGACTACCGCGAGGTCGCTAGATTCGTCATCTTCGAGAAGCGCGTTGATTTCTTCTGGTAGTTCGGCTCCTGTCTGGCTTGCTAATCTAGCTACGCAAGCCGCTAAAGTCTTGAGGGACCGTGAATGTGTGCTACACGTGGATATCTGTTCCTCCACGACAGCTAGTCGCTCCGAAAATGTCGGCTGTCTATCGGTTGTAACGGTGCAGGATACTCTGTAGACCGGAGAGGCAACACATCCAAAGTCAGCTCAATGGAAACCCGGTCGTCCACAGCGCTATTCGTGTTTCTTCACCCGTTCTCAATGCAGCGTCTACAGGGCTGGTTAGCGTCTGGGTTCCCGCCTTCGCACCGCACCTTTGCATGCTTGCCTATGAATGTCGTAGCTCAGCGCGGCCAAAAGCGAGTTTGAGATCCTGCAGGCCTTCTAACTTACAGTGCTGGCACGCCTTGTTTCCCCGCCTGCACAAGCCCAATTTCAACGATCCGTTAACACATGGAGGAGTAGCGATGTATTTAATGTAATGCTTTTACCTTATTGTTCGCAAGGGCAGTGTGATTGTCTTGACCTCTGTTCGTGCTGCCTTCGCGCTATCGCCATTGCCCCCGCCAGTAGACGCCGGTAGGCCGTTCATGATTGTAGAAGGTACGGCACGCCAGCGCTGTCGTAGATGAGGCTAGTGAAAGCCAACTTGATGCCGCTGTCGCATGTTGGAGGGCGATGATTGCCTGCCAACCACGGCGTGCTGTGCTGCTCGACTCTGGGCAACTTCTTCGGGTTCTCAGTGGCGACGGCATTTACTGCCAGGCGCAGACACACTACAATTTACTGCGGCCTTTGAATTTTTGGCTGGCACGGATATCCGAGCTCGACACCGGATGTCGATCCGGCGCCTCTGTGGCAAAGACCCAGGGTTCAACTGAACTGGAACTACTATCACGGCTCACACTGGTCGTCAGGCCAAGCTCCAGGCTCAAGCTAAGTTACAAGTTTGTCCAGAGCGCTGATGCTGAAACTATACTCCACCGGTACTCACAGTCCTGAAAGCCTGCTCACAGCTCACCTTGATCATCAGTCCAGGGTTCGGGATGATTCAGAAAGTCGGATCCCCGAGGTTGAAAGCGCATACTTCAGCCATATTGATATGCTATTGCAAGGACTGGCACGCGCAGAAACAGCATGTACGCTACTCCTCATTGCCACAACCGCACTACTGCCAGCTTGAGCCATTTTGCTAATACGCATACACGAAGCCTCTGCGATCAGGCCCTGAGGCCAATAAATGCCCTTCAAGTCTACGCCTATAGCTGCACCTGCGTCTACGTAGACGGTGTACGTGACAAATTCCGGAAAAAACCAACCTTCAACCAGTCCACAACGTCTAAGCCAATCCTTCCTTCTCCAGGGCTTCGATGGACGCGATGGTAGCGTTCAGTGCCAGTTCAACTGCATCGACAATAGTGATTATCTCGTCCGGTGTAATGGTGTATGGCGGCGCTATGAGAACGTGATCGCCTGAATACCCATCAAACTGTAGGGGAGAATGATAGTGTGAGCTGAAGGTTACCCGCAGACAGTTCAGGGATCATCACGCCTTACTGTTCCTTTGCCGCCAGGATAAATGGCTACCCCTCGTTGAAGGCATTCTTTCTCGAGCATCTCTGCTACGGGGAGCTCAATGGGTAAGAATGATTTGTTCTGCTTATTAGCTACCAGCTCTATTCCCCAGAATAGCCCGCGTCCTCTGTGAGAGTGAAGATAATGATATGAAGCAGATTTTCGTCAGCATTACTTGGCTTCTACGACTGCCCGCGGAGGCCACTCACCTAATATCTCCTACATTCGGGTGATCTGCGAAGCGAGTGCGGAGAGTTGCCTCCAATGTGCGACCTCGCTTGAGACACTGGTCAACCAATTCTTCGGACTCGAAGAGCTTCAGAATCTCGAGAGCAACACGACAACCGATGACGTGACTTTGGAAGGTGTGGCCTGTTGCAATGTGCCAATGGAGTACACAAACGTCAAGACCAGCTCCGGAGCGAACATTGACCGAGACTCACCATTATTGAAGGCGCCAGAGCCTTTGCTGAATGCGTCCACGACCTTCTTGTGCACAAGAATGGCAGATATAGGAGCATAACCTCCTCCGAGAGCCTTCCCGACGATCTGCAAATCGGGCTGGGCATCCTCCCATTGCCAACAATGCATTTTGCCTGACCTCCCCACTGTTTTCGGAGACGGAGAGTGATCAGCTACATCTAATGCAAGCAAGGAGACGATGTGTTGCACTCACTACCGCACATGATCTCGTCGAGTACAAATAGCACGCCATACTTTGAACAGACTTGTTTCACAGCTGCGAAATACCCCGTTGGGGCTGGCACACAGCCGGTAGTGGCTCCAACGACTGCACAAAAATGGAAAGATGCATGATTAGTGGGTCTGACAGGATATGTCGAGGTACGAAAGTAGCTCACTAGTCTCTGCATAAAAAGCAGCCACGGTACGCGGGCCTAGCTCTAAGATCTTGTCCTCAAGCTCCTGGGCCAGCTGGTCGACATACTCGGCCTCAGTTTGTTGTTCCTTCTTGTATCGATAGGAATATGCGGGTGAGACTTTGTGAAAGTTCTCGCTAGCAAAGAGGGGCTCGTAGGGCGCTCTACGTTGACGATGTCGCCCAAGTGCCAGAGTGGCGAGCGAATTGCCGTGATAGCTTCGGTCGCGTCCGATGAAATTGACGCGTTCAGGCTCGTGATTCTCGATGTGGTACTGCCTTGCAAGCTTCATGGAACACTCGAGTGCTTCTGTACCTCCGCTGTAGAAGACTGCTCGCTCCATGCCCGCTGACTTGGTGAGCCTGTCAGCCAACTCCTCGGCGGTCTGTATCCAAAAAAGAACAGCAGGCACCTCGTAAGCATCACAAGGCTCAAGCAAGACCAGCGTCGCAACCCTCCACTCACTTCACTTGCAAATGCTGCCGAGTGCACGTATGAGACCTTGGCCATTTGTTCGGCGATGCCTGCGATAATCTTTGGATTCGCATGTCCGACGCTGACCACTGCTGCTCCACCGCAGCCGTCCAAGATGCGACGTCCTGTAAGCTCGGGTCAGTCTGCAGCCTGTCTGTGGTGTCTCATCTAATCTACTAAACGCACCATCCCGCAGGTAGAGATAGTTGCCTTTGGCGCGCTCCACGATGACTGGCTCGTGGTTCAAGCTGCGGTGAAAGACGCTTGATAGGACTTGTTTGACTGGCTCGGGCAAAGCCGCCATGGTTTCAGGAGCGAGGGTTGGCATCTTGATCTTCCGCACAGGTAGGCTTCGACACGGCAAAGAGCATCAATGAAACATTCCTTTTCCTCACTCTCTGCAGGCGGTCTTGACACCTTTCTTTTGGGCAGTCGCAGTGGTGGCAAAAAGGCCGTTTCCACGCAGCGGACCGAAGGTGCCGACTGCACGAAGGAGTCTTCGGCACCGGCGCTATCCTGAGTCCGGCGCCGTGCTCTCTTCACACTTGTACTCTTTCACTACTCAATAATAGGGCGTGTTGTACTCTGGTCCGCCTTGAACTGCACTGGCAAGCCAGCGAAAGTAGTCTGCTCCTTCGGGAACAATATGCCTGCATTGCACTGGACCCCTCGAGCCGAAGACATACGCGATTCAGGGCTCGAGAACTTTCGCCGCTATGTCAACAAGCACTATGGAACCCATTTCAAGACCGGAGATTACTGGAGCTTGCACGCCTGGTCCGTGTCGACTCCAGAGAACATCAACAACTTCTGGAACGCCATCTGGGACTGGTCGGGTGTCATTGGGGACAAGGGAAAGCAGCCAGTGAGACGCGTTGATCCTTCGTTTCCCTTTCGGGCGTTTAATAGATCTGAATGGGCTCACCGGACTGATCAGACCTCAATTCCTTCATTTGTCCGCTCGCCACACAGCTGTTTGATGCATCCGTACCTATGTACGAGACAAGCAAGATGGCAAGACATGCGCATTTGAACTGGGCCGAGAATATGCTGCTCTCGCATAAGCATGCAAGATCTCGCACTCAGAATGCAGTCGTGGCTTGCGTCGAGCCGCCGGCAGGGAGCTCTAGCTCGCCTATGTGCATGCGCCAGATGACTTTCGACCAACTGTATATCGAAGTAGCACAGGCTGCAAGCACGCTTAAGAGCTTCGGCGTGAAACCAGGCGATAGAGTAGCTGCAATAACACCAAACAACGCAGGTATCTTGGGTTGGCCACGTGTTACACAGACGACATCAGCCTGACCTCTTGTGTCTATTACAGAGGCCATTGTAATGGTACTAGCTACCTCCTCAATAGGTGCTGTATGGAGTGCCTCCCCTCCAGAGTTTGGCGTGACGGCTATTCTTCAGCGGTTTACCCAGGTATGTCGCTCATTTAGCTTGACCCTCAGGTTTGAGGTAAATCTCTGCATGTGTAGAAATGGACTGACACAACGGCTTCACAGTTCAAGCCAAAAGTGTTGCTGACAGCGGACCAATATAGGGCTTCTGGCAAGGACATTGACATTGCGCCAAAGCTGGCCGAAATCATCCCCGCCCTCCAGAACCTGGGACTCGAGCATCTCATCGTAGTTGGACAGCTGCAGAAGGACCGGAGAACGCGTCTCAAGCTACCAGTCTTTAATGGTGCTTCAACAGTCTCCTACGTAGATTTTCTGGATCGCACGGCCAGAGATATCATATTCTGGCGAGGACCGGCTGCTGCTCCTCTGTGGTGCCTATACAGTAGTGGAACCAGTACGTGCTCTACATAAGCTGTACAAGGAGTGATAACCAACTTGCTTCATATCTGAATTGCCAGCGGGAAAGCCAAAAGCCATTGTGCACAATCAGTTAGGCATGGTTTTAGCACCAAAGATGCAAAGCTGGCTACACAATCAGATGCAAGCCGGAGACTGCTACCTTCAGATCACGACAACCGGATGGATGATGTGGAATATTTTGGCCTCGGTTATTTGCATTGGAGTCACCACTATCGCTTACGATGGCAATCCTCTTTACCCAAATCGCACTTCGTTATTTGACCTCGTCGACAAGTACCGGTATGTACATCTTGGCCAATATTCCAGATCCTGACAGTGTCTCATGTCTCTTTCACTGGACAGTGTAACATCTTTTGCTTTATCCCCGCGTTACCTACAAATCTTGCTGCAAGGAGGATTCAAACCAAGAGAAACTCACTCGCTCACAAGCCTACGGACAATCTTCAGCGCCGGATCTCCATTGAAGCCGGAGCTATACGACTACGTGCGTGAGCACATCGGCGATGTGTTCATCAACAATGGATCAGGCGGTACAGATATTTGCTCGGGCTTCGTGGGCGGATCTCCGATTCTGCCAATATACAAAGGCATGATTCAGGTCCCGATGTTGGGGACATCGTTAGAATGCTACGGCGAAACTGGAGAGCCGGTGCCGCTGGGCCACGAGGGTGATCTAGTCGTCACCAAACCCTTCCCCAACTTGCCGTTGGCATTCTTGGGAGATGACGAGAACAAAACCAAAATGAAAGAAACGTATTACAGCCAGTGGCCTGGCAAGACGGTATGGTACCAGGCCGACTACAGTGCGTATTGGCGTACCAAAGGCCCTGTCAGACACGCTCCAGACTTACGCTTGATGTTGTTGCAGTGCAAATTGATCCGAAATCCCGTGGCATCACAATGCTAGGTCGCAGTGATGGGGTGCTCAATCCGCAAGGAGTCAGATTTGGAAGTGCCGAATTATACACGATCCTAGAAGAAATGAAGGACGAGTGAATACCTGATCCTTTAGCGTTCTCACCTTGACAACGCTGACCTTTCTACTCAGGATTGACGATTGTATCGCGGTTGGCCAGAAATTGCCGGATGGGGATGAGAGGGTGTAAGGGCACTATTTCGTTCAATTGGCGCAAACGCTCAGCTGATGATCATTTCCCGACAGAATCGTTTTTATTAAGCCAATGCCTGGAAAGAAGCTGTCTCGGGAATTAGTGGGGCGTATGAAGACCGCCATCATTGCTAAACTATCTCGACGACACGTTCCAGCGCTGTTCATTGAATGTCAAGGTACGTCGATCATACCTTGACCAATCTTTGCTTGATTATGCCTGACTTGCTCCTCAATATCGCGTTAGACATTCCTGTAAGTTCGCTCTGCAGCATATACTCTGCATCGAACACCCTGACTGAGACTCTTGCAAACAGTACACCTCCAATGGCAAACGAGTGGAAGTCGCCGTGAAGAAGGTGATCAATGGTGCTTCACCATCCTCCTTGAACACAAGGTAAAGCAGGGACCGCTCTGCTTCGAGTATGGCTTGCTTTTGCTGAGTGATATTTGCCAATCTCTAGCGGTATGCTTAATCCAGGATCCCTCCAATTCTTCGTGAACCGACCCGAGCTTAAGCTTCCAGAGAGCGACAAGCGATCAGGATCAGCGGCAATCAAGAGCAAACTATGATACAGTCCACACTTCAGCCCTGAAACCCATGCTTTGTGCTATACACTGATGTTCGTAGAATACCCATCTGCGAGCCAGAGGTTTGTTCATAATAGGGTTTAGCTAGTATCGAATCAAAGTCAGAAGCTTCCATTGCAGGCAGTATATCGCTCTCGTGAAGTTACTAGTCTCAGACGGTACGCGTGACTTTTCTCTACTGCGACCGGAACAGCGAGCCTTGCATTACCACCCAGTAGCTTTATGATGGGAATGTATCTGATGAAGGATCTTCTTGCGGACGAGCTCGATGGAGAGGACGCGCTTGCGAATCTCCCGAAAGAGTACGCTCCTTAGCAATGACCCGCAGACTGATGATTAGCCTGCTATTTGCTGACTTCGAAGGAGGTCTATCATCCCTAATGCTGTACACCGAGTCAGTCAGGAGGGCGACCGCATTGTTGTCCTCCAGTCCAGTTCGCGATGCATGCATTGTGTATCATATAGTCTTGAAATACAATGAGCTGTTGTGGGATGTGGGCTGGCCTTTTGTTTACGCCATCGGTTAATCGCCATCATTGTTGCTCTTCTTTTGCATAAACCACATCAGGAGGGTCGACATATCTCTTGATTCCAACGTTGTCTATCATGGACGCAGCATCTCCTGCGCCGTTGGCTCTTCACAGCTCTTCTTCGCCTGAGTCGTCTGGATCCAAGCAGCATCAGCATCAAGGACTCGTCGCGCCATCCATGTCTGCACGGCCAACGACAAGCTCGAGCTCGACAGCGACGCCTGCAGCACAGAGAGACGAGCTGGACATCTCTAGTCCACATGAGTTGACTGCATTTGTGAGTCTCTGTTATACTTGCTTGATCTGATGGTCGCTCATGCTCACGCTGTGGTGTTGCCATGCTGCAGGTCGACGATGTATTGTCGCGCCTCGAAGCTACATTCGACAACATGTCCTCGCAGGTCCTAGATAGACGTGAGCACAACGTATTCATCCATCTTTTACTGTCATTGACCAGGCTGACGTGCTGAGTGTGCTTTACGCAGTGGACACCATCTCGAAGCGAATCGATACCATCGAGCTGAGCATTTCGGACCTCATGCACGGCAATACATTTGAAGATACCACGGCTTTGCAAAGATTACCAGAGGATACCAAAGACAACAATGCCTGAATTACCAGCAAGCACAGCCTGTCCTCGCCAGTCACTACAACTCGCACTATAATCACAAAGCGCGTACTTTCAAGAAAGATCTATACATCCAGGACAAAGCCATAAAGACAAACAAGCAAGTCTCACATGTATCTGGGTCGCTTACTATTCCGCTGTCCCTCCAACACCTGCGGCATCGGCCTCGCATTGTTGAGGTACGCTGCATCCGGCATCAGCTCGATAACGCGAATCGTCGCGCTCACAGGATCGTTGTACAAGAAGGGCTGCAGCTGCACTTCTCCTTTATAAAGTTTCGTCGACGAAGACACGTTCCTCTCCTCCAGCATCTCATCCAGACGGTCGTCATCGTCGTCCAAGGCAGCTTCCTCAAGAGCCATAAAGCGTGCCTCTTCGTTGGCCTCTTTATATCGGTGTAGACCTTGTGTCGATGGAGTGTATCTTTGTAGAAGCTCATTCCATCATTGCTGTAGAGGCGTCTTATGTGCAGAGCGTATTGCTTTGGCTGTACGGGCGGAGGAGGAGGGAGTGACACAATTGCAGGCTTGGGTGCGAACAGAGTACCTTCCTCGACCCAGACGGAGTAGCGTGATCCTGTGTAGCAGTACAATGACTCGATGAGCATCTTCTCAACGGCGAATTATACTATATGTGTCCACTCACCTGCACCATCCGTTGCCTTTATATAGCATTTTTGGCTAGTATCGCTCGCAGTTGACACAGAGCTGCTGCTGGCAGTCGAGCTTCCACTGCCACTATCTTCGTCATCTTCATCTTCACTGTGCTCGCTCTCCTCGCTGTCGGGGTCATCGAGCTCATCGTCGTCCAATTCCCGCCGGCTGCATCGGTACGAGACCATGCCAAAAGATGACAAGACTGACTTTGCGTGTTCTCGAGCATCTTCAAAAATCTGGTAGGATGCTAGAATCTCTGTACAGCTCTCTGAACCGTATTCCTCTCTCGCTTCCTCGTCTGCAGTACCATATTGTTCCTTGTTCAGTTTGTTGATTTATGCAGGAGACGCGCTTCCATGTTTGAACGATGGGCAGCATATAAGACCACACTTACGCCCTTGTTGTCGGTAAGAGCTATACGGGAAGCAAAGCAGTCGTCCTGTTTACTCCCGCGACAGCAAGTCACGTGAGCAAATCTGTTGTTCAAATTACCGTGTAAACGACATTCATTTCTATTCAAGCAATGCTTTACGGTAACGAAGGTACAACCGCATCAAAACACGCTTCGAGTCTATTCGTAAGAAGATCCGATCACCATCGACTCCTGGAATAAAGACTGCAAAAAGAATTGGGCACAGCAAGGTCAGTTTGAGCAATTTGATGAGCCCATGGTGAATCGTGAACGAGGTCCTAGTCTCACATGATGTTTTGTCGACATGCCGTCCTCATCAAATGGGTCATGCCTCGTAAAATTGATTCTATAAATTACTCCAGCGCCGTTCAACTACCCCAGTTGGCAGACAGGCATCTTCCATAAGCAGTGAATCCCTCAAAGAAGCTATATAGTGGACCATTGTCATTGATATGCATGTGAGCTCTCAAGGAGACGCAAAAGAGGCTTACGGATGACTCATCTGTACAACAGATCATAATCTTGTCAGGAATCGGATCGCCCAGTGCAAGACGCAACGAATTTATTACACACCTCGAATTGTCCTCCATATTCATCGTCATCTTCATCACCTTCCATGTCCATTGCAAGCAACTGCAGACTAGCGTTATTGTGACAAGTAGAAGAGCCTGTCAGTCTGGTATAGAGGTTCAAGGCCGCATTGTTTTTTCGGTGAGAGGGGTCTACTTACACGCTGGCCAGGCTTAAGTGGGCGTCGGCAACCGTGATACCGAAAGGGTTGATAACACCCTGTGCAAGCCCAACTTTGCCATCATCAAGTACCATTTCGGATACTATTGGATTGGTAAGGAATCGATTTGCAACGAAGGGATGCTTGAAAAGGTAGGGCATATCGCGGTCGACCCAATCGTCAACTTCATAATTGGTAAGCTTGAACATTTCTAGAAGTGATGCTTTGAAGGTACAGTCCATCCATCCATGCGGGATCACACTGATTTTCTGTTTGGGATCGACCTCGGGAACAGGTGGTTTGGAGAGGTATTCGAGAAGCTCGCGCTCGAAGATAGCTGGGGAGGTGGATGGTATGCGGGAGTATGAGGATCAAACCGTCAGGATCAGATAACATCACGAGTGTATGTTGTAGAAAAGACCTAACCTTCATCTTTGGCAGACCATTCGATGTCCTTGTAGTTTTTGAAAGTCTTTTCGTCCGCAACGACCATCCGTGCCAACGCAGCCCAAGCTCTGAGAGGAGGAGTGGGTGCAGCGTCCAACGATGTCTCTAGTCTTTTCACCACCTTGGCTGACAAGCTCCATCCAGACGATGTGCATGCGAACCTCCAAAAGTCATCGTCGTACAGGCTGTAGGTCGCCTTGCAGGTCAGACTGAACTGGACATGGTCGTGCAGCGAGTGGATGTGCGAGCGGATCTTGAAAAGCAGCTCTTTAGGCAGGGAGTGCAGTGTCTTCTGCATCGTATGGCTGGAGCAAGTCGTTCAGAGGGCGACCCAGCATCGCATCTCGCCGTCCAACGCTTTCCGTCGTGCGAGCTCGAGTCCCTCATCGTGTGCAGGAGACTCGGCCGGAGAAGGTCGACATCTCGCATGAAGCAGAGCAGATGGGGAGGACATTCACCAAATTGTATGCATTTCATGTTGCTGTGGTGTAGATACATCCAAGAGTATCGACTTGCACAAAGGTCTACCTGTATCCCAGTACGGGGTGTCCTTCCAGGCCGATAGAAAAGGTGATCGACCGGATTGGATGTTCAGAGCACCATGGAGTATACCATTGCTTTCCTTACCTCATTGTAAACCCGTGGCACTTCTACATACTAAAGCCCTGCTTATAACATCAGCTACATGCTTCAGCAAGAGTACGGTGGATGCGAGAACGAAGAGCTGCCTCGGGAAACTGACAAAATCCCGGTAGCATCCATGCATCGCCGCAGTCAAGGAAGGAATAACTGACGACGGCATGCACTTTCTCTTTGCATCCCTTTCGATATTCTAACCCGTGTCTTGACCTACTCCGTCTGACTTTCCGATTTGAATGAGATCGCCCTGCGGAAAGTCAGAAGCGTCGAACAGAGTTCTCTTTCATTCGACATCCTCGCTGGATCCAACACGACGTTACTGAATAGATCAAAACCCCCACCGATGCAAGACGGTACGAGTAGCTTGACCTTTGCAAGGTTGCAAGTATGTGGTCTCTGCTCTCTTTCTCTCTCTACCCTCGACTTTTCGCAGAACCACATCGCACCGGAGAACCATGTCTAATCCTATGATTAAGGACTTCTCCGGATCGAGCAACGATACCATTCGCCTGGCTACACCCGACGCAAGCGTATTCACAGTTGACAAAGCCACCTTGGCTTTGCATTCGCCGATCTTCCGGACCATGTTCGAAGATGCAGAAGACATGGATGACGCACTCGTCCTGCAGGACCCAAGCAGCGCTTGGAACACTGTCTTGGAAGCCATGCGCAACCCGCTAGACATGGAAGCGAGGCCCCTATCCAATCTCGAAGAGTCTCTAGCGGTGTGCACGAAATACGAAATGATACTCGTGAAAGGTCACATTTTGAGCCTGCTCTTGTAAATATAAGTGTATACAATCGAATTATCACGCAGTACTGATCCCATCGTAACATTTTCACAGGCAACACTTCGAACTGAGTCCCAAACTCGTCATACAAGTTCTCGCCAAAGAGGACCACCTGCTCCACCAACATTATACCCGCTTTTACGAATGGGAGACAAAGACGGGGGGCTACGAGGCGCTCTATGGACCTTTGAGTAATCGCTTTGCTGTGTCTGTTTCCGATCTACTGGTAAGTCACAGCTTTAAGATAGATTCAGCAGGAATGATCACTGAGTATCGAATTGCTTTCCTTTCAAATTCTAAGGTAAAATACGATGCCGGATATGCCGACCGAGGCCAGGAGCGTAAGGTTGCCTCCTTTCATGAGATCACCCTTCTGATGTGCAATCAGAGAGTAGACCGTTGCAAGAAGAAGAAGCACTCCTGGGGAGTCGGCAAGATGGCTCACAACCAATGGGCGGAGGCGACTACATGGTGGCGTAAGCTACCTTTGCAGATTTGCAAGAAGGGTAATATTAAAGAAACTCTCAAGATCTGCAGAGAGAGGTACGAGACCGTAACGGGTGTGAAGTTTGCACTTCCCGTATGGAAACAGCGTTCATGGGAGTATTCCGGGAAGCCAAAGCAGCTGGTTTACTTTGAAAGGAGCAGTATACTGCAACATAGTTCTCTCTTGATAAGTGGCCATTCGCATCTGTTGCAGTCAAATCGCGGAAGATGACGCAAGCCATGAGGGGCTTATCGCTTTGCCTTTGCGATCGTTGTGAACAGCATTTCTCTGCAACTTGTGAACTTGGCTTCAGGTGGACAACGACAGCTAGGTGCAATCGCAAGTTGAAGCACGACTGCAATGGGTGGAAGCTACCCCTCGACGTGCTTTACGATTCACAGCTTGACCCGATGCTTGTAATAAAGCTCTCCACTCGAGATCACTTCATTACGTGTTTATATTGTACAACGCTTCATCTTTTCTACCAAACTTCTCCTGCAAAAACCTTGTCATCTCTGCGAATACTTCTAAATATGCCCCTCTAACAGCCATTGAATGAGCCGAGTCTGTGAACATTCTAAATCTGAACCCTTCTACTTTTGCTGATGTTAGGCGATCTAACAATGCAGCACTATTGAGATAGTGGACATTGTCATCGCCTGAGCCATGTAGAAGAAGATAATCTGCATGTTTGAAACCTTCCATATTGCGTACTGATGATTTGACGTAGCCGGCTGGATTGGCTTCTAATGTGTCCATGTAGCGCTCCGTGTATATCGTATCGTAATACCTGCAAGTACATGCGTAAGCAAGCAGTCAAATTGGAACATTGATTTCCCTCTCACCTCCAATCAGTGACAGGCGCCACTGACATGCCAAGGGATATGGTCGTCGTGTTGGTCTCAATAACTTTCGCAGTCAAGTAGCTGAATTTGCACAGCGACCAAGATCAGCACAACGACACCTCGCAATAGTCAGAGGCGGACTCACCCTCCGTAACTCCAGCCTTGAATCCCTATCCGCTTTGGATCCACAAATGCATGATTATCCCTATACCATTCCGCTACAGCGATTTGATCCATGGCTTCAAGTTCACCTAAATTACTCCGAATACAGCTTCTAAATTTTCTTCCTTGGAAACCTGTCCCTCGACCATCAATTTCGAGAACGATGTAACCTTCCGAAGCTAGATAATGTGACCAATCAATCTTGAACTTGTTTTGAACCGTTTGTGAATTTGGACCACCATAAGGCCGAAGCAGGACAGGATACTTGTGTCGCCCTGTTGTATCTAGATTGGGCGGTAATGTAGCTGCTACACTAATGGCTGCGTGAATGCGCAGAGTGCTATGTGTCAACGAGCTTCGAGACTTCTTTTCATCGTGTCAGGCAGCACTTACAAACGTTATTTGCCTCGACAGTCGAGAAGGTAGTCTTGGGTATCACGTATTGTGCAAGCTTGTTCTTTAACTCTGCATTATCAGATATAGGGAAGTGAAAGTCTATACCAGGAAGCCAAATTGTTCTCGTTGTTAGTGACACCTTCTACATGGAGACAGGACGGGTATCAAGACATACCTGGGTCATCCACCTTGTTGACTTTCTGCCACGGAATGCCATTCTTCTGTCCAAGCAAGTAGAATCCCGCTTTAGGCGAGAAAGAAGCATCATAGAATCCAGGAATTGAAGTATCTGTCAAGTTTTGCGGAGCTACAAGTTTTATCTTCCCGCTTTTATACTTTTCAAGTTCATCTTTGCTTGGAAGGGGGACGCTGTAGACATGTCTCTCTATAGATGGATTGGCGGCGATAAAGTATGCAAGCCGTCGACTAAGGTCCACACCTTGTATAACACCATCGATTTCCCATTGTCCACTTGTCAGGAAAACGGGTTCCTTGGCATTCGCAGGTGAGAAGAGAGCTAGATGCATGTATCCTTCTGCATCAGGAATAATATCGAGATATCCTTCTGGTAAATCATCGAGCTTGTCATTTGCTTCAGTTTGAGAGCGCATCCCATGTATTCGCTGTCCAGCTGGTGCCCATCCACCGTCCTTTTGAACATAATCTACATCACGACTAATAACTCCCGCTTGTAGACCATCCTTGGCAATATTCGACAAATCGAAATGAGCGACTCGCTCCCTTGTTGCTGCTCGATTCGTTTCTTTAATTATGAGATCGCTGTCTCCTACCCACGCTACTTCTGTAATGACTCTGTCATGAGCGTCGAGCGGACTGTCAACTTGAAGAGAGTATGTAGCGGCATCGACTGGAAACCCAGACTCATAAGCAGAAAGATCGAAAAGGTGGAGGGTGACGATGGGATTTGGAGCTGTGAAATAAAAGAACGTTAGTCTATGTCAGCAGTTTCCAACGATCCCGATTGGAAGTAAACCCACTGCCTGGCTTTGGATATCTCATATCAACAAAATCCGGATAAGGTTTCGCACCAGGTTGAGCTTCACCTGGGTTATAGACAGGGTAGGAATATACATTGACTTCTGACTCGTCGAACGAGAGGAAAGCCAGTTTCTTTCCATCTGGACTCCACCATGACGCCGAACTAGAAGAGAAGACTTCTTCCTCATATACCCAGTCCGGAACACCATTGAATATCGTTTCGTTTCCATTGCTTGTGATGCGTATGATTGTATTATTCGACGAGGGCGAGGAAGTCAATGTTGATATATACAGATCATTATCTTGTACATAAGCTATGCTATGACCTTTTGGAGCCCATTTTGCAATAGCTGTCGTAGGAGGATTTGTTTTGGGAATAAGGGGAACAGTGGTCGAATGCTCTAAATCGTGTATCCAGAAGTTGGACCTTGAACTCCATCGCCATACTTGGTCCCTGTCGGCACTGAGCAGGATGTAACGCAGATCTGGACTGACTTGGAAAGCGGAATAGTCTAATCGGATGCCATAGTCATTCATGATCTTATTGCCTTCGACAAGACGACGTGTAGTGTTGGTAGTGAGATCATGGAGCATGATAGAATTGTCGGAAAGCTTGTAGGAGTATACACCGTCGCCCGCTATATCACAAAGGGTTGTATCACACAGTCAGGTCTGCTGCTCACGTCAATTGCCGCAAGAGGTAGCGTATGGTAGTCACTCACCTTCGCTAAGCCAGTCGATGCTCTTCGTTTCGGCCCAGTAGGTGCCGAAGAGTGATTCTTGCAGGGAGAGTCTCTTCTTTTCGCCTAGATATCTACTTGTAGACGATGTAGCTGATGACTGGAGCGTGCTATGGCCTGCAAAAAAGGCTGCGAGGATCACGAGCAGGATAATGATAATTGTCGGTAAAGCCAAGCGTCTCTGTAGGCAAGCATCAGCGTGGCTCGTTTTTAAGCAGACCAGCAGCGACACACCCGCAAGACGTTGTTCTCTGATAGATAGCGTGTGCGCATCCACGCAGGCTGCGCCTCGAGGTCTTCATTGCCGTCTGTGTGAGCGTGTTCAGTGCCCTCTCTAGCCTTCTTCTCCCTCATGAGCGACTCGAGGCTGTCTCTTCGGCCCATCTGTGCACCTCGAATGTCCTTGTCTCCTAGATGTGATGAGGCATCACTCTCGCTCTCGCTATCGCTGTCCTGGCTGCCACCTCTGCCTTGCAGGAACGTATCCAGTGCGCGGTGATAACGGTCTGGCATCACGAGCCGAGCTGCGGATGAACGAGCTGGAGGAGCAGCGGCTACATGCACAGGCTGCAGCTCGTACGTGTCGCCGTCACCTCCACCTTGGTACATTGAAGCGTGTCGAGCTGCCGCATGGAGAGTGGACCTCGCATACACTCGCTCTTCAAGCTGAGAGTCGTCGCACTGCTAAGAGGCACGAGGTGGTTTGTAAGAAAGTCGACTGTCGGATCTGTGGTGGGAGCGTTTTTCAACTGGCCGCGTGAAAGGCTCTGCAGGCTGCACGATACTCTATCTTGCTATCCTATCTGGCCAGGCATACTTGCACAAGTTCAACTTAAAGTACAACAATTCTGGATATTGAAAGCAAGTTCCCGAATGATCACTAATGAGAAGACGAAGAACGTATACGGTATCAGCAGCGCAAGCTTCTTGGTGGTGTATTGATGAAGTCAACCACATCACTTCCAACCCACCTGCAGCACCGTGATGACCACAACTTGACCACCTTTATCAAGTCACGGGAGTCTCGGGTCACGTGACCATCTGTGGCGGCGAATCTTTAGCAAAACAAAGTGCTTTGCTTGTTCACCTTCTTGCACATGCGCGTTGACATAGCTGCAACACTCCAGGCAAGTCAGTCGGTCAGTCCTGCACCATGCTGCGTCTGAACAACCAAGAGACGCCGTCGCGCATCCTGCGGCGGATCAAAGAGGCAGAGAATGACAGCGACATGCCCAGTCTGCCCTCGATGGCCTCGATAGACAACAGCGACGAGCAAAGCGACGAGGAGGGTGATGATGCAAGTGTAGTCAAGTATGGTCGTGCGTCGCTTGCAGACATGACTGCAGCCAGCACCTCCTCCTCCGCTGGCCGGCGAGGACTGCGACCGCTGGCAAAAGACCATCAAAACACGGCAAGCAATAACAACAGCAGCAACAACAACACCACCACCACCACCAACAGCGCTGGACGCAGCATCCTCAGTCCTCTCAAGCTCAATGGCCGCAGCAGTCCATCCACCTACAGCCCATCTGCTGCCAGCACTCACCGCAAAGGCAAAGGCAAGGCTTCGTCCTACAGCAACTCCAAGGCGAGCTCTCCTGGACCACTCTCAGCTGTCAGCTCGAACAGGACAGTCAGACCCGCCAGCCAGAGCCCGCATGGCTTCAGAGCATCCAGCATCACCCCGTCTGGCCATGTCACAAGCAGAGCCAACAAGCCCAGTCGACGGACACAGGCTGTAGCCTTCAACGACTCGCTTCCAGCAGCCGATCACTCGTCGGCTCAGAACGATACCCAGGGCGAACAAGAGGTGGGTTCTTTTCAATCCTATGCTGACCTCAAGTAGCTGACCATACTCGTACCTCTTCAAGCCCTCTCAAAGCTTGCATCTTGACTTCACCGAAGACTCCGGCTTTCCTGAACGTCCGCACTTGGAGACTTCAATATGGAGCAAGCGAAGCCAAGGCAGCTCTTCGCGCCATCCAACGCCGCTCAGGAACACATCCCATGCGACAGATGTATCTCCAGATTCCGTCAATCTCCAAGAAGACGATGACAACGGTGACCATGTGTCCTTGCCCGAACGCAAGGACGATACATATGACTACACAACTGGATCGCCGACAGCAGCCAACGACCATCATCCACGACATGAAGATTACTCGCAGCGCCGTGGTTCAAGTAGCAGTTCTGCGTCTGGCTCTACGTCTGAAATTCCACAGATCCAAGTCACTCCCGCTCCCGCACCCATGGCAAGAGCGAGGCGTGTATTAATCAGGACTGCCTCTCTCGACCGGGCCGAAGAGAGCATTGGTACAACGCCAGGTATTGGTCGAAGGCTACCAAGCGCTGAAAGACGCAATGAGGATTCTGTATCGTATCTTGTCGATACGAAATTGATCGAAGGCAACACAGATAGTATGAACGACACTACACCTTCGAGATCCACCCGCACTACTCCTACCTCGTCTATGCCCGCAACGGCACCATCAACCGCTATGAATTCTCGAGGCTACTCGTACTCCAATACTCCGGAAGCTTTAGCGACTCCTAGACCATCCAGTACCGATGCTGATCTAGAAAGACGGAAGATGCATCTACTCTCGACACTTAGAATGACTGCATTGAAGTCTACTAAGAAGAGTCTGCGACTAGCTCGAGGAACACCACACCCTCGAGACAGGAGAGCAAGAAGTACGACCCCAGGAGCTGTGCAAGAGGACGATAGTACTACCGAATTCGATGCTTCAGCTAGAAATGGCACTCTGGGTGAAGACATGACTGCAATGAGCGGATCATCTACCTTGTCTGATGGGTCTTCTAACGATCTCACAACTCATCAACGCGGTCTTGGCAACACTTCGCTCCCACTTGCTGGTCCAGGTTTGGCAGGAGAAGGAGGCATAGTCGGAGCTAGCAGATTCAACAATGCAAAGCTCAACAACTACCTTCATACACTCAACACTCACCTTACTACGGAGAATCAGACACTTATCAAGACCCTGGAAGAGACTGCCAAAGAAGTCTCTCGTCTCATGCGCAAGAATGAAGAATTATCTAGAGTTAATGGTTCGGATGACATTTCCGTTGGTGCAGGGGCTGGATCTATGTCGAGAATAGCAGAAGACGATGAAGGAGATGCTACGCGAGAAATGCTAAGATCTCACCGTAAAACTAGTCAAGATATTTCAACACTTCGAGAGCATCTGACCGGAAATTCTCCAGCTAAGCCATCTGCTGAGATGCAAGAGGAAATTCGAGAAAAAGATGCTCAACTCGAGAGATTACAGGCTGATCTACAACAGCGGGATGCTGAGATCGCAGCGATGAGAGCAGACCTCTTGGTAAAGAGCAAGTCTGCGAATGGAGATGACACCACCGCACAAGATACGACCGCAATCATCCAACAACAAGTCTTTGATCTCAGAGACGAACTGTCAAGACTGAAAACCGAAAATACCTTACAGACCAGTGACCTAGCTAGAGCACGTGCTGAACAAGTCGAACAATCTAGCAGACATAGCAAGATGATGGCGGAATTGCAGGAAAGAACCGATGATCTCCTTCAGGAACTAGAAGAAAAAGAGGCGATCATTGAAGAGATTGAAAATGAACTTGTTAAACAGGAAGAAGATTTCCGTTTGAAAATGTCGAATCTTGAAGAAGAACTCTGCAAAGTCATGGAAGAGCAGGAAGTACAGCTGCGAGAAGCGAGGAAGGAGATTCAATCACTTCGACAAGGACGCGATGGACCAATGGTCGATGATGTCGTCGTGCAAGACCTACGAAGCAAAGTGAATGCGCTAGAGCAGGAACGAGAGGAATTGCGACAAGCGAAAAGCAAGGCAGAAGCAATGCTTCATGAAGCTACTGCAACTATAGCTCATACCGCAAGTACTGAAGATCATACAGATGGCACTCCCTCGGAGGAACTGGCGTTCTTGCAGAAACGATTAAATGATCTCGAAACCGACTTGGCCGAAAAGCAGCAGCAACTGTCAATCTCGCGGAATGAGCTTGTTGAGGCTAAACATCAGCATGAAGTGGAACTACAAGCGTTACGTGATCAGGCCGGTGAAGCAGAGAACAATCATGCTCAAACGGAGCGCAAGTTGGCATCGCAAACGGTACTGCTGAAAGAGACCGAGAAAGCTTTCGCTGATTCCGAGGATAACCTCCGTCAAATGGTAGAAGACCTCGATGACGCTCGCAAGCAATTACAACAAGTCCATAACGAGATCTCTGATTTGAAAACCCAGCAAATGGAGGTATTGAGCAGTGATCTACAGAAGAAATATGATGCTGCTGTGCGAGAAATCGGTAATTTGAAACATCAACTCGCTTATCCACCTCCTTCCAATCAAGACGTTCAAGCTGGCAAGCATTCCAAACACGACAGTAGAGACATTGAGATCAAGACATTACGATCTTCGAATCATGAATTGGAATCACGTGTCAATCAGCTCAGGAAACAAGCAATGCTAGCTGGGCAATCGCCAAATAATAGGAGCATTTCCTCTCTGGCTACTCCAGGACGCGCTGAGAAGAGCGTCCGGTTCGACAGCGTGCGCAGCATGAAGACGCCTAAGACAGCAAGTCAACTTCTTGGTGGAGTGAGCTTCAATGTACAACGTTGGGACTGATTTCTGAGAGTCTAATGCCAATTTTGTTTCATTCCGCAGATGTCATGGCTTGACAAGACAGGCAACAGCTCGGCGGCGAATGCAACAGCCGGTCCATTGTACGCAGAGATCGACGTCCTGAACAAGGACATCCGCCAGTATCAGCACTTGCTACAGTCAGCCAACGATGACATCGACGACAAGCTTCGAAAACTCGACGGTGCGGGTAATAATGTTATTTCCATGGCTAAAGAGCTCGAGCAAGCGAAACGTCATATTCGAGATCTGGAAAACGGCTCTGCCGGAGCGACGACGAATACAGCAATCGTACAAGAACTTAGGGCTGTCCGTGACGAGCTCACAAATGAAAGGTCGAGTCTAATGAGGCGATTGAAGGATATACAGGAGGTAAGAGATGAACGTCGAGCAGTCCTCATTGATTTTAATGACTGACAGTCCGTCTGCTACAGCAATGCCGTCAAATGGCTCTTCAGCTTGATGCATCGCAATTGGCACAATCAGAAGCGCAAAGGAAGTTAGACTGGCAGACATCTCAACTCCACCGATTACAGGGTCATGATGTACCGCTCATCAATGGACAAGCCCAAATCTGCTTGGACCCATCTCATCAGGAACTAGCGGCTGAACGGGATGCGATCTTTGCTGGAGTTGCAGCTTTGAAGCGAGACTTGACACGCGTACAACAGGATGCAGTCGACCTTGGGCAAGATCTGCAAGCTGCCAGGACGGGTGGAGCGATGCGAGTGATCAGTGATGTTCCAGGCTCGTCGAATTGCACGAAGTAAGCCTACTTTCTAGTCGTCCGAGGACCTCGATCTGATGAAAAACCTCGCAGAACCAGTTGTTTGGCATTACAAGCGCGCTCGAAACAGGAAGCAAAGGGATTACTTCTAATAATCTCACATCTCAAAGCCAAATTCACGAGAGAATCATACTATCGAGCCGATCTAGCGCATCAAAAATTATACCTCTCCCTGCTACTCGAACAAAAGGACAAAAAGTACGTACAAGTCAGAACCTTTTGTACCTTTCGTGTGGCAGAGTATACTAACTTGCTACTCTTGTTTCCTAGGCTTGGCGCAACGCATCTCACACTGTCTCGCTTCGGTCTTCCTCCGCCTCAGGAAGAATCTAGACCACGCATGAGCCTAAAGATCGCTGCACATGCAGTCGTAGCAATAATACGAATGGAAAAACTGAGTAATGAATGGAAGAAACAAAGTGCTGTCAAGAGTGCATTACGTGATGCTTATAAACATACACGCGGTAAAGCTTTTGTGCCTGCACCATGATGAACACACTCGATGGGGTGAAATGGGTTTGGTTTTCGAGATAATTTGGTCGAAGTTTTAGATACGAGTTGTGCCTTTTTATACTTAATTGATTTGATATCTTGAATTGTATGTCTAATTGAGAAGCTTATGTTCGCGACCCTTTGTTGTTGATACCCAAATTTGGAAGGACTCGGAGCAATATTAGACCACATGTAATCGCACAGCACGCCAGTTTTTCATGTTTTTATCTTTATATTCCTTTTCATTGCAAAGACGACATCCTTTTGTGTCCTTTTGCTCGCGCTGGGGCTACACTTTCCAGCTTGCAATAGACGTACTGTACTATACACACGCGGATCACTCGCGCAAATGAAAGACAGCTTACCCAGCGATACTACGGCGAGCTGACGACGGCTCAGTTGCATATCTGCTGCGAAATCTCAAACCTTCACAGAGTTAGGGAAAAGGTCAGATAAATCGGGTGTCAGCAAGTAAGAAAGTTAGCTCAGACAGGTCACGTCCATCGCAAACCTACCAATGCTACAGTGAGCTCGAGGAACGACCTGCAAATCAGTATCAGCTGTGCATCACGCAGTAGACCATTCGATGCGTTACCATGCTTGATTTCTATTTGCGAACGACGAGAGATGCGCGGTGTCTTGCTAATTATCTGATTCGGATGTATCTTCCAATTCATCGGATTCGTCGTTTTCTTCATTATCACTTTCCACTGCCGTCTTGCAAGTAGATCTGAGTGTAGTATCGGCTTGAGTTGCGTCCTCATCACTGGATCCATCTTCACTATCTTCATTTTCATTATCGTTTGTATCATTCAGTTCTCCGTTTCCATCATGGTAAGAGATAGGATATCTCCTTCTGGAAATAGAATCGAGGTGATCTTCTTCCAAACCGCTCTCGACTTCGCTTTCTTCTTCTTCGTCCTCATCATCTTCTCCTTCCATATCACTAAACACCAATGTGACAAAATCTTCATTTGCCTGCATTGCATCTTTCGCAATAGGTACGATTTTGATTTTCTTCCTTACTAGATTTGCAGCTTCCTCTTCTCCACTGCTGTAATCCTCGGCCGAGGCTATTGAATTGCTTGCTGATCTTTTGCGGCTAGAATCAGGCAATGATATCGATTTATCCTGTACGTATGAAGGGTCGGGATTTGTATCGACAAACATAAAAGAGGGCGTCTCTTGACTTGTGGCCGACTTGCTGTTTTCTTCGCCAGTCTTGCGCCGGATTACATGGCCAAGTTTGCATCCTCTCTTTGAGCAGACACCCTTTTCTTCGAAATCAGGACATTCCCAAACATGTCTATCAGGACATTTATCTCCCTTTTCACACCAACCAAATCCAACAAAGTCTTTGCATATTTTAGCATCGGGTGAGACTTGAATATGTGTGTACGGACAAGAGTCTCCCCGTTTGCAGTAAGGATAATGTTGACAGTGTGGCATGCGGTATGCATTTGGAGCGTGGGATAATGGACATGTAGATGATGTGAGAGGACAGGAATTGCGGAGGAATCGAGGGCATATCGCTACTTTTTCGCTGTCGTGGATGTAAGGACATGTGTTGGCTCGAGCGCAGACGCCTGAGGTGCGAAATATGGTCAACGTGACAGGTTTCAAGCTTTACGAAAGCAGAATTCGCTCACCCGTCTTTTGAAAGTAGCGGCATAGTGTTTTCTTCCTTTGGGCCCGAGCAGACCTATCGGAGACAAAATTCAATTAGGAAATGGAGGTGGACTAGGTCTAACGCAAGTCCGCTTACGCTTGTCTGGCTTTCTGAACGTTCTTAGCAACTGCAACCAGATCATTGATTCGCTTCTTTTTAGCCGCCATTTCCTGTCTCTTTTTCAGAACAGCAGTAGAGATTAGGTTGCCTGATTTGGTGCGGACATACGCTTGTCCGTCGATAGAAGTCTTCGAAGGCGTAGAGGTGGTGGAATTATCATCAAGTAACGCTTTACCCTTTCCTTTTGCATCTAGTCTGCTACTACTATCTTTCCTTACGAGTTTTCGTCCTGAAGCATCAGAGACAAAGGTCACTCCATTGATGATGATTTCATTGCCTTGTTTGATCAGAGAAATAGGCGGCCTTTTTGGTTCAGGTGGTGGTAATGTGCTTTCATCTATTTCACCATCTTCCATATCTACATCTTCTTCTTGCTTTGAGGTGGTTACTTTTTCTTCTTTGTTTGCTTCGTCACTTGCTGATGCGGATGGGGCGTTTTCGATGGATTCCTCTGTGTCTTGTATAGCTGTTGAGTTTTCGCCCGACCTGTCAAGTGCTCCTGTCTCTGCTAGCTCATCGCTTGCAATAGCCGGCAGCGGTAGAGAGTCAGTACCAGCTGGACTGATAGACTTGTCCTTGCCAGCATGATTCAAGACCAGCGTCTTGTGCTTGCTACCCTTGCCAACATCGGTCGAGGACGAAGGAGCGGCGGCACTAGCCGCAGTCCAGGTGTTGTTTGCACGCGTAACAGTGTGTGTACGAGGTTTGCCTCTTGTGGAGTACGGCTGCTGCGAGTACTGCGGCGAGTGTGATCCTCTGAAAGGACCACTCGAAGGGTATGAAGGCGGATAACCTCTCCCTCGATAGGCATGGCCGCCTCTATGACCGTATGGGGTTGGCTGGTGGTAAGTAGATCTTCCTCGCATTGAAGACGTGGGCACTGCTGGTACACCTGTCGACGTCGTCGATAATGATGATGATGATGATGATGAAGCGTCTTGACTGGCCGCCTTTGCGCGGTTGATTGCGCCTGCGAGCATGGACGGTGAGCGACAAGCAGAGCAGAGTCGATGCATGGACATACCCACCTGATATGCGAGCTATCTCCTGCAGTATTGCAGCGTCTGGAGCCGCCATGCTTGCGGATGGAGTGTGTTGACGAGAAGGAGAGAGAGAGGTGCCATTCTCGGGTCAGGCCAGCGAGCAACTCGCGCTACACAGGCAGCAAGCAAGCTCTTCGCAGATGATAAACAGCTGGCAGTGCTCTATTCAATTCCATTCCACTCGACTGCTGCATGTCCTGCACACTGCACCCTTCCGCCACAAGCAGTGCTGGGGTGTTAGTCTTTTGGGTCAAGCAGGACCACCCTGACGCAGCGTGGGTGTTCGTGGTTGACTGCAGCTGGATGTCCATACTTCATGCTCACACAGTGCTGCTCCTGCTGCTCACCTCAGCTCGTCGTTGTTCGCGCTGTCGATCACCCATTCGCGTATACTGTACACCTTACTGGACAACACGGCTTTATTCTGCCTGGACTCAACAGCAAGCATAGGGATCCTCTGTGTAGACGTGCGCTGTGCAAGCTGCCGCTCCATTCGACCGCTGGCCGACAGCCATGTCCTTCTCACGCTCGGCCTGGCTCAAAGGCCTCGAGGAAGACGACGAGTCCGACGACGAGATACTGGACGAGGAGGTGGGCATTTCCACCAGTATACAATATTCACATCCTGACAGTGTTGCATACATCCAAGGTTCACGACCGTCCAGACGCCATCATGTATCTCGTCGAAGTATCTCCATCCATGCACGAAGCCGTACAAGTCGAGGAAGACCAACCCGATGGAACCACCACAACCCGCTACATCTCAAATCTGAGCACATCCCTCAAGTCATGTTTGGCTCTTATGAAAGCACGTATCATCTCGGGTTCCTCAAGAGACGTTATTGGCTTTCTCCTGTTTAACACCGTCAATACCAAGTACATAGAGGGTGAACTACCCAAGACTGGGTTATACTTGCTACTAGAACCACAAACTATAAGAGCTCACAACATAAAAATGCTCAGTGATCTAGTGGAAGAAGCAGAGACCGACCCAAATGCTTTTCAGAAGCGATTCCAACCTATCGACACTGATGTGAAGCCTTCTCATATTGTCGATGGCATGAAGATGTCAGAATCCCTGCTTCGTTATCGGTAGGCTTGACGGGCTTTATAATCGCATGGTCCTTCTGGCAGCTGAAACCTCAAGTTGTGACTCTCTACACCACACACCAGCTCATCCAACCTTTCGAACCGGTCCTTGTTCCTCATTACCGACAATGACGATCCCTTGCAAGGCAACAAGCAACAACAATCTGTAGCTCTAGTCTTTGCAAATGATGCACACGAGTCTGGTTTCCAGATCAAAACATTCTTCATGCCTGCAGATGGATCGCAGTTCGACTTGTCTCTCTTCTGGAATGTAAGTCGTCAATGATAGATTCTCTCCGCTTTGGACACTTGTACTGATTCAACGCTGCGATGTCTACAGCGCTTCCGATTCGATCCCTCTTTGGATGTAGAAATGGACAATGCCTCCTTAATCTTCTCGGGACCAGAACGTTTCGATAAACTACTTTCATTATCAAGCGAAAGTGGGAAAACCAAACGAGCTCAATTTACAGTTCCTTTTTATTTATGGGAAGGGATAGCAATGTCAATAACAGGTTATGCAACTATTTCAGAACAAAGAAAAAAAGCTCCTGTTACTATTGAACAAGCTGAGGAAATTAAACAGGTTTATTCTAAAACTGTTTGGACTCAGACTGATACTGGTGAAGTTTTGAAAGAACCCAAGAAAGAAATCATAAAATATATGAGGGTTGGAGAGAAAGATCAAAACGAGCAGAGGGTAGGCAACTTCTCTTTCATATTTTCATATAGTACTGCATCGATTCGCATCAGAAAGATGAAGAGCTGATATCGTGTTACATGGCTTAAATCCAGATATTCTTCGAAGATGACGAGATAGCTCGAGTCAAGACTTTGGGTATGACACCTTGTACGTGGCACGGTCACTCGGGACACATAGGACAACACAAAGCAATGGCTGAACCGTGTAATTAGCGCTGAAGTTGTTAGGTTTCGCACCGAAAAGTCAACTTAAGCCAGAATATACAATCAAGCACGCCTATCAAATTTATCCAAATGAGACAGTACGTCAACAAGTCCTCGATACACCTTGCTGTTTCCCAGCTGAAATACCTCATATATGATTACTATCGTCGGCAGCAATTCGCGAATAGCATACCTGCTTTTTCAGCTCTGCTCAAATCTATGCTCAAGAAGGACATCATTGGTTTAGGTGTCCTCATTCCACGAATCAACAGTAATCCTCAGATCGTATACTTACTTCCCCAGGTCAGCTATCCGCCCTTACTCTCACAAAGGTAGTGTTCATCTATAATTACTGACTATAACCCCCTTATATACTTTTCAGGCGGAAGTTAGAGATGAAGAGACAGATGTACAAATAGACCCTCCTTGCATTTGGGTCATTCAGGCGCCCTATGCAGATGATATTCGATACCCTACAGTGGACGAATGCCAGAGTGCTGTCGACATCGAAGGTACGTCACAAGGCAAGAAGTTGCCCTGGACTCGTTCAAAGAATGCTGAACCCTTTCTTTGTGACACGCGACAGGCGATGAAAATCCGCTCGTTGACAACTTCAAGAAGCTAATTAAGAAGATGAGGGTTCAATATAGCCCGCATCAATTCCCTAACCCAGGTGAGCTTTGCTCTGTTAAAGTGGGCAAGGAAAGATCTTCGGCTGAAAGGAAACTTCGATTGTAGTCCTACAGTATCACTACAATATACTAGCCGCATTGGCCTTACAAGAAGACACGCCTTCTCCAGACGATACGACTCTTCCAGACGTTCAAGCGATAGTATTGCGCGCCGGACCAATGCTCAAATCGATAAATGAGACATTAAATGATGACGATAGATATGCAAATATTAAATGGCGTCGTTCAACAACTGCCAATGTGATTGATAGAGCTTCGAGAAATACAACGACGGGAGCAGGAGGAAATGAAGATGAAGAAGAAGATAGAAAACCTAAAAAAATAAAAGTTAGTACTGAAAAAGCTAGTATTTCTATCAATGAATTGGAGAAAACTCTAGTTAAAGCTTTCAACGGTGGTGAAAAGGGTCTGAAGAAGGTATGTTGGACTCGTTCTCTTCCCCTTTCCAGATCCTGCAGGACCTTCTGTGTCTCGCTCACGGATGAAAGAATACTGAATGTATCGTCCCATTTTGTACTGGTTTATCTTTAGATTACCAATGATATACTCAAAGACTACCTCAAGCAAAAAGCACAGAAAATAACTGGTTTGAGGAAAGCTGAATTACTGGCATTGACTAGGGACCAGCTCGTGAAGGATGGGAAAATGGAGGCAGATGAATGAGCGTACTGTGAATGCTATACGATTCCGATGGAACAGTACGGGAAATAAATTCTGTTCTGCTTCGAAGCACCGTACTTGTTGTGCTGCGGAGGAGGTTTTTGCAGTTGTAAGTGCAGTAACCATTGCTGTTGTTAATAACGTTTAGTCTCTACTGTAGCTACGCTTCCAAATCGTAAACACCGGCGGGCGGCTGCTTTTGTGGACGTGCAAATCAAATGCTGATTATGCTGATAACCTGCACATGCCATCCAGCAATGTACGACTACAAGCAGAGTACCACCGATATGGCCAGTGGATGCGATGCAGTACAATACCGTACGGTACTAGGTAAGGAGTGGTGCTGATACATTGGTGGGCTCACGTGTGGCACCGCGTCAAGTCATCGGCTAAATTTCACCCACTTTCTCGTCGGAGGCGGACGGGCGGAGTTCCGCTCCACAACGCCCATTCGAAGGCACAGGGGAATCGGCTCGGATATGTGGGCAGACGGGCTTTTGGGCAGCTGAACCGACTCGTGCAGCCCTCCATCATCGTCACCTTCGCAGGCTGCAAGTACGGTAGACACTACTACTGTACATGTATCTCGATTCGCAGACGCCTACATAACGTTTTGTACCGCCGCTGCTGGCCGGACGACCCTCCCGGTAACATGTTATTTTTTTGATGAAACATGCAAGACATGAATGTATTTTGCTGATGAAATGACGTGCCTTATCGCTGAACCTTCCTTTCCCGCGATTTAAATTACTGCAGCCTGTCTCGGCTCCGCCCTAAAAGGTGCAATCTGATGGTGCTGATGGCCTTCCGCAATAATGATCGGTCTTGAAAAGTGCAGCGCGTTCTGATGTATCATATCATAGGTCCAGTATCGGTACCGTATACGAGTTGAAATAGCAATAAACTCTAGGGCCTGACACGCGCTGTAGAACTGTTTTTCTTCCAGGAAATCTGAATGATTCAGCTAGCTTATCACGGAGTGGACAGCGTTGCCTACTTACCGCTTGTCTTCGCGCAGGTCTCAGAAGGCATGCAATAAACATGCGGATCTCCTTGAAAGCGCAGAAACGGCCCCGACGGACGCACGATATTTAATCAGGTGCAACAACCCAGTTGCTAACCTCAACGGAGATGTTAGCATTATTATTAGGATTACGGATACGACAATAGTATATTCACAGGGCTGTAAACCAGAACAAGAGCCTGCCGGCGATGGGTGGAATACCTACTGATTAGTGATTAGGTAATTGATGGACGTCTTTCAGCAGGATTTTCCGGATTTCTTGGGATGAGTGATCCCAGCAGTCTGAGCAGGTAGAGTGAGCGTATGTGCATTATAAAAGTATCTGCGAGACTGGATTGTGCTTTATTCTGCTGCTCTGCACCCAAGTGACCGGCCGGGGCACCACCGCGGCCCTCGTTTGGGCGGGCATAACTTTGACAGCCATCAAGTCGCAATCCACCCAGCAAACTCTGCTTTTGACCAACCGCATTGCAAGCAGCTGGATGGAGAGCAGAGGGCGTGAAGAGCACGGTAGAAGCAGCAGAGTACACCCTGGGCACGCAGTCGTCCACCGCGTCCATCCGTCAAATCTCAGCAAGCATCAAGTCCAGACTAGGAAGGACACCGATTGAGATTCAGAGGATCCCACACTTCTGGCCCACCTGGGGGCAATCAGTTGAATTGAGAGAGAAGAAGGAGACAGAGAACATCAAACACACTCTACAATGCAGGTAGAACAGCAAGAGCAGGAGAAAACTGCAGAGTCGGGCGTCCAGCAGCAGGAGCTGCAGAGTTCAAAAGCAACGACGATGCAGAACAGCGATGAGCAAGCAGGGGGACAGCCGCAGCAACAGCAGGAGCAGCACGACACCCAGCAGCAGATGAACGGGGGGAATGAGGTAGCCGGAGACGCATCCAGCAAGGACACTCCTGGTGCTGAAGTTGCGGACCAGGCAAACGACAGCGGCCATGCAGCCGCAAACAGCGGCGAGATGGAGCAACTCCAGCAGGAGGATGGCAGCACACACCACATGTCTGGAGGACTAGGATACAGCATGCCGTTGTCCGGAGACCCGCTTATGATCATCGACAAGAGCAAGATACCCAGACCCTACAAGTGTCCTTTTCCAAATTGTGACAAAGCGTTTTACCGCCTCGAACAGTGAGTTTTCGATGATGGTGCCATTCGATAAAGCTGGACGGCCGGGGGTATTGTGTCGAGTCAGAAGGCGGGAAGGCCCGCCTTTTCGCTTCTGCGTGACGCTTTCCAGCTGTCTTGGCTTGTCTTTGCCAGTACTGACTTTGACTTGTATCTTTCTCTACCCGCCTTCACCAACTCCGCCTCCGCGACCCGCTGCCTCCAACAGTCAAACTCGACACGCTCGAATTCATACAGGTGAGACCGTCATGATGGTGTGTGTCTGAAGAGATCGAATGCTAATCAAGCTATATCTTCCATCTGTTCACAGGCGAGAAACCCCACGCCTGCAGCTATCCAGGATGCGAGAAGCGATTCTCACGTTCCGACGAATTGACACGGCATTCGCGGATACACAGTAACCCAGGAGGCAAGAGAGGCAAGAAGGCACAGGCGGCTGCTGCAGCCGCTGCTGCTGGCGGTCTTTCTGGACTTTCAAGTGGTTTCCATGCTAAAACCGAAGATAGCGATGGATCCTTCAGCCTGGGACCTAGTGCCAGCAGTAGCGCGTTGCACACTCCAAATATTACTCCACCTGGTTCTGTCATGGTAGGCATCGCTCCGTTCTCTTCAGGCTGAACAGCAGGCCCATGGTGTTGGAACGTTCGTGCTGATCAGAGGTTTCTCCTACCTCCCCTCCCATCCCCAATCCATTTGAATACGTGCACATCTGTATTACAGGGCGACAAGGATGTCAAACCTTTCCCGGGTGGTGTTAACGGTCTCGATAATCAGGATTTTTCTGCGCAAGCTCAAGGATTCGCCTCCATGCCATACGTAAGTCAGAATGCTGCCACAATCCATACCAACACCAAAGGCCCTTGAACTGACGTTCTCGATTTGCCGATAACCTTTGACTTCCGTTCCATCTGACTGCGACATGCTACACCCCACTACAGTACCCCTCTTACCCCGGATACCCGCCACCACCTCCAGCAGGTGCTTATGGAATGGCTCCATATCCTTATTACGGTTACCCGCCGTACATGGTCCCCGGGGGCCAAGCTGGAGCTCAAGGCAGTGATGCGAATGCACAAGCTCAGCTTGCAACTCAGCAGCAACATCTTATGCACCAGTCTGGACAAGCGCAGCATAACTTCGGAACGGCAGGTCAAAGTATGACCTCGCAAGCTCAGCAGATGCTAGCAGCTCAGGCCGCGCACAATGTTTCGCTACCTTCTTCAGCTCAAGCTTCTCCTGCGCAATCTGGCTCTGCCGGCCCAACGAACACATCTCATTACTCTGGCTACCCTAATTTTGCCCATCCACCACCTTTTGGGTACGGCGCTCCACCCTACGCCCAAGCCAGAGAAACAGACGGTCAAGCGGCCACTGCTCAATCTGGCACGAAAAGTGGCTTGGTAGCTCCTCAACCTGTACAGCCTATGACTCACTTGGCACAAGCTGCTGCAATGGAGATTGAACGCGTGGAGGCAGAGAGAAAGTCGGAACCTAGAGAAGACAATCCATCCTCAGCCACCGCCGGATCAGCTGCGCCAAATGGAGCGGCAGCTACAGGCGCTGCCGGATTCCCCGGTCAACCGCCTTACCCACCATATTACTACCCATATCCACCTGGCGCTTACATGATGCCCCCTGGCTATCCATCTTATGGAGCTCAAGGCCTATCTGCCGCAGGTACAACAGCGCAGACAATGCAGAGCGAGGGACAGCAACCTACCACCAATGGCCAGCAACAGAATAATAACGTAAACTCGGCCGCTGCATCAGGCTCAGCTGCTCCTGCTCTACAAAGCGGAGCTCCTACTGCTGCTTCTTCGTCATTGCCTGGATCTGCCGTTACAAGTAGCAACAATAGCTCCTCCTCCGATTTACAGCAAGTTGCTGCCCAAGCCGCTCCTTCTACATCTGCCGCGAATCCAGCATCGGTACCTACCTCCGGAGGGACTTCGCCTCTCGGCGCTTCCGGCAAGAGCCTAGCTAAACGACCGGCAAATGCTGTATCACATCCTTCCAGTTCGGCTGCCTATCCACACTGGCCCGCTGGCAGTCATCACTTCAGACCTCCCCCGCCTGGTTCCGAACAAGCCCTACACCACTACTTGAATCATCATTATTACGGTTCTTCTTTCGGACATCCCCGCTCAACGCTTTCTGCTTATGACAGGCATCATCACTTTTCTTCTCACCGGGAGCGTGGCGAACATGACCATCATTACGATCGATACGCAGGCTACGATAGAGAACGGGAGAGACACCACCCGGGTGCTGCAGTGGATGATTTCTTTAGGCACGCTCATGATCCAAGCCATCCTTCGCATCACCATGCATCACGATTCCACCGACACGCCTTTGCCCCTTACCCCACTTCTTCGGCAGCTTCTTCAAGGCAACCTTCCCCAGAACTTTCGCCGAGATCAGATCTGTATCACGGCAATGATGAAGAAGATCACTTCGCCGGTGTCTTGCCAGGCGCGCCAATGAGCTTCGAGTACACGCCATCAACTTCTCCTGTTCTTGGGCCACTGAGAGGAATGACGCTTCGGAATCCGCATTCGAGACCTGGTTCTCCTGTACACAGCTCCGGTCTAAGATTCCCTCCCAATTCTGTTCAGCAGCATATGGCAGGCTCGGCTGGGCTTTCGGGTACATCTGGGGCAGCCGGCCGCTCGCCGGATTACGATACCCTCTCGTCAGCTGCGGCTGCAGTCCTAGGCGGCTCAGCACTGGGTCTCCCTCATTATGGACACGCCTTACCTTCGAATCATTCCAGTCATCCTCATCGATCTGCTCACAGAACACAGCCATACTCAAGGCATTCGTCTAGACACGCTTCACCGGTAGATTTCTCTGGTGGCGTGTCAGCCATGTCTGGCCCTGGGTCCAACCAGTCCCTGTCTCAGCACAGGACAACTAGCGGTAATACCTCAGGGGCATCTTCGGGGCCTTCATCTATCGCTGGGAATGGAAGCGCTTCGCACCCTCCTACGCCTGGCTCTTCCGTTGGGCTCGCTCCTCACCCGCAGCCAGGGACGCGTGAATTCGCGCAGGCTCTGCATCACGCTGCTACACAGGCTGCTCAGGGCAAGTACCCGTATAGTGGTGAATCGACTCCATACGGAAGTGTGACGTCCGGAGGTCACTCATCAAGACATTCCTCTCAGCCTGGATCTAGAGCAAACACACCTCCGCTCTCCCCGGACGAGAACACTGCAACTTTGAACAAGTTTGCAGTCCCTCATCCTGTAGGACCGACATCTCCCAACCATCAACATAGACAACACCACCTTCCCCATGGCTTCTCAATGACACCCATATCATTTGGACACACATACTCGGGTGGAGTTGCTAGATCACAACCTGGATCAAGACCGACCTCTCCTCGATAATCAAGGGAACCCAATGTTCACGAAGTTCCACCTGTTGCTTGGGTAGTCTTCTTCGCAAATTTGGTTCACCCTGGCTTCCTCTTTCAATACCTTCTATATAGACATGCAATAGACGGGCCATGGCTCGGCTTTTACGAACCGTGTCCCCTGCGGTACCCCTTTCGTTCACTTCGATTTCTTCTCTTGCTCATATGAATGCAAATCAACAATGTCAAAGATGAGCCCGAAGGTCACATGTTATAATTCGTTTATTCAAGACTGCCGTTAGAGGTCAGTAAAGCTATGTTCTTGTAAATCAGTGTATATGAGACTGCTTCCGCTTGAAGACGTCACCCTCAAGGAGAGCTATCGACTTGTTCGGTTATAAATCCGAATTACATTTCCTTAGAATCCTTCTTCAGTACTTCGTTTTTAGATTTCTTGATTACGCTGCTTGTGGGATCATGCTTCTTGTGCAAACATCCTTCAAAATCAAAGCCTTAGAAAGTAGAAGTCGTAGATATGCATGCTTAGAGTAATGGAAAAACAACCCTCATGCTCCTCTGTTCTGCTTCTTGAAGGTCACGTTGTGTGTTGTGCAGCTGTGGCGGCGTCCCGCTTTCTCACTTGACATGATGGCCCGCAACGAGGTACTTGGTCTTCTCGTGTCACTAAACCGAGGTCAATTACGGTGATTGGAGCCTGCGAGAAAGTGAGGATCCACACCGCGAGTCCCGTCTGGCTCAGCGGGTGGCGGCTGGCTTGCACTGCATGGAGCGTAATGATGCAGCCTTGCTTTTGAGCCGCTGCAATCACGTATCAGAGGGAGGAGACTCAGACCGGAGGTCTTGTGCACAACAGCAGGCCACTGAAGTGGTCCAAGGCGACAGCAGCAAGATGGTGCTCAAGCTCAGCGAGGAAATCCAAGATCAAGCATCTACAGTTTCAAAGCTAATCGGGACGCAACTCGACTATCTGGGAGACGTGCAGAGCTTCTATGCGCACAGAGTCAACCTCGAACGCGAATATGCTAAAGGACTCGCGAACCTAGCGCAGAAAGCTCAGCAGAAAGCGGCCCAGGTATCCGAATTGCTTGTTGCCGGCGAAGCACCGAGCAAGACTGTCCGCGAGGGAGCTGGGCGACAGCAGTAAGTGGAAAGCATTCACGCTTCATGGCGGAATCAATAGGCTGCAGATTGATGCTGTGCTGAAATGCTTTGCTAACGGCTGCTTCTGTAGTACCCTCGATACTGCATGGCGTGAGTTCCCGCAGTGCCTAGGCGAAAAGCATGACATTACGCTTATACCAAGATTGTATGGCCCATGGACCACAGAGACTATAGTACAACAAGCGGACGAAGAAGCTTATTCCAGGTCTAATTATGCTGAAGCCATGGCGCTCGACTGCGTGGAAGGCATAAAGACCCTAGTCAAAAGAATGGAGCTCCTCCGATCTCAGGTGGGGGTTGCGAAAGCAGTACACCCAAAGGCGTGCCGTGTCATATTGCTGAATCTCCTTCGCTCTTTCAGCATACAGAGTTCGCAACGAACCTGCTGAAAGAAAGAGATGCTGCATATAGTTCGAAAGCGAAAGTCGGTATTATTCTGGCATGGCGCCCTTCCTTTCTGGGTGTTTGTTTCCTGACAGAGTATGGTCATTCGCACAGGCTAAAGCAAAATACGATGAGACGTGCAAGACGGTAGAGTCTTATAGACAAAAGGTATGGTAATTAACTATGCAAGACTGAAAGTCAGTCACGTGCGAATCACCTTATTGCGGCTGACGCGGGCCATTTGTCCTGTCAAAACTGTAGGAAATGACCGCGAAAGATAGCAAACATGCAGAAAAAGCGTCTCGAGGGAAGGAGAGTGCGATGGTCGAGATGTGGAACGCGAAGAACATATATCTCTTGAGTATCGAAGTCAGCAATCGGTTGCTACACAAATACTTCGATAAGGACTTGCCAGCAATTCACGATGTGAGTCGACTTCAAGTCAGTTGCATAGGTCCGCCTGTCATTTAGTCTGAGTAATGGCAAATATTCATAGGATATGCAAGCTCTCTGGACAACGATCATGGTTCGATTCAAGAATATTGTCAAGAAGCAATGTACAGCGACAACCCGACAATACGAGGTCCTTCAGCGGTACAATGAAAATGGACTAAAGGCAATCACGAATATAGATCCAGAGAAAGATCAAGCGCTCTTTGTGGACTATAATAAAAGATCTTTCTTCCCCCCACCTGAATTTACCTTTGAGTAAGCTTACGCTTTCGACCAATATGTCTCGCAGACTCGTTTGACCTCTTTCTAATATCTCACAGACCCTGCACAATATGGCACGATAATGTGAGTCGAGCCTTTTTCTGAGTAGACGTAACCCACGAGGTCAGTAGCTAAAGGGTCATTCATCAGAGCGAATTCAGTCTGGAAGTCGAGCCAAAAACATTCTTACAAAACAAACTTGCGCAAGACGAAAGTGAATTAGATGAAGTCTTGCCTAGAGTAAAATCGCTACGAAATGAAGTTACTAAACTTGAGGAATTACGAAAAGCGTATATTGAGAATCCAGCTTTGGGAGATCTGGATTCGGTAGTCGAGGTACGTCAAAAGTTGTTTTGCTTTCCTCACATGATATCATTGAACTTCAGCTGAGCTTGAATAAAAAAAAAATAGCAATACTTTTATAGCGTCCAACAGGCTGTCTCGGCGGAAACGCAAGAGGAGACGTTGGAAGCTGAGATCGATTTATTGCATGATACATTGGGAGACGATACCCACCCCAACGGCAAAGCACACGACTTCAAAGCATCTTCTTTCCCTGTCGCGAAATTGTGCTATGTTTGTCAACAGAAAATATGGGGAATGGGGAAAGTGGGACTTACTTGCAGAGTAGGTCCTCGTCAGATAAGCTCCTATCTAGGTTTCAGGCCTCATACTGACTTTATTGCGCGTTGCAGGATTGCGGGACCCATATACATGGTCAATGTCAGCTGAGTGTAGGTTCAACGCAAAGTATTGAAAGATGGAAATAGTTTCTGAAACTTTTAAATGCAGTGTCCGGCCGATTGCGGTGAACCCAGCTTGGATTTGGCGCGTGCTTCCACTCGTGCATCTATGGCGAGCACGCCAAACGTCTCAGGTTGGTTTCGAAATCCGATGAATTCTGACGCGGGTCGGTGGGCTAATTGCAATTCCTTGTATTCAGCTTCATCCGATAGTGGATCGTTGAACCGGAGAGCGAGCTATGCGCCTTCTACTCGAAGTCAAATGAGTGGAAATGGTAGTATGACGAGCCTTTCGGCTGGTAATCAAAGCGCGAAAGCGATATATGACTATGATGCTCAATCGGGGTCACAGCTTTCTATAACCGGTATGTTAAGACGCTTTCCAGTCGTGAAGAGCAATGACTGACCCTCAATATTTATCTATAGCTGGCGAAACCTTGACTGTCGTGATGCCAGACAAAGGGAATGGATGGACGAAGGTATCCAACAGCAATGGGGAAGTTGGGATTTGCCCTTCTAATTACCTGCAAATCAAGACCAATGCGCCACCACCACCTCTATCCAGACGGCCGGGCTCATCAGCAACATCGTCAAACTCGAACCTTGCCTCGTCGCAGTATGGTACTGTGACTGCCATATACGCTTACACAGCTGGCACTCCGCAGGAATTGAGTTTGGCCAAAGGCGATATCTTGGAATTGACCGCAAGAGGTTCGAGTTATGCTAATGGATGGACAGAGGTGGTCAAGAATGGGCAGACTGGGATCGTCCCAACGTCGTATGTAAAGTAAGGGATCCGGGTGTAGGCAATGTACAAAGAATTACTTGACATTACTGTAGTATAAAATGGTAGATCGAGCATATCGGTGGGACGAATTCGAAAGCTCCCAGACCAGCCGGCAGTCGCAGGGCTGCACCAGCGTGCTCGTCAGTCTTGATGATCCCACTACGCATACTCAGTCTCACATAGGCCGTGTCTGCTGTGCGCAATAGAGCGAAAGAACGAGGGCCGGAAATTTTGGGCTCGCCATGGTGGACAGAGCAAAGCAAAGATCAAGCTGGAGCTGCATCTCTGGACCGCTCCACGCTCGACACTCGAGACAACAAGCAACACAATACAGACGTGAAGCACTGCACAGCAAGCACTCAGGCTCCCTCGACACCACACAGACTTGCCCAGCATGGCGCCCAAAAAGAGCAAGATGAATCTGAACGACTTCCTGACCATGGACGGCGGAGGTTGTGAGCAGAATGGACTGCCAGGAAAGCCCGCTGGATAGAGCACACGCTGACAGACTGTGTCCACAGCATCCACAAACTGGGCCGATGACAGCGACGACATCGTCCTGCCCTCGCAGCGTGAGTCGGTCTCGCTCTACTTTGCAGACGCACTCACTGCTCGGCGCCCTTTGAGTCTGGCACATACTCTAGACTGTGCAAGACACTGAGGGCGCCAGGTCAAAGTGGGATGCGTCCATAAGACCTGCGTGCTGATGCTGATGCCTACCCGGGCTGCGCTGCTGCTGTTGGCTTTTCCCATCTCCAGCTGGTGAATACAATCCAGCTATGCTGCCAGCTTTCAAGCGACCACAAGGCGGCGAATACGGAGATAGAGGTAAGCCCCATACACAACTGCATGCAGCATTTGCATCGTATCGTCCTATCGGATGAGCGAGCGTGTCTGATTTTGCTTACCTGCTTGCAGACTCCTTCGACTCGCGACCCCCAAGAGCCGATGTCCCGTTCCCGACTGCACCTCCCTATACCGCCTTCATTGGCAACATGAGCTTTGAGTCTTCACAAGAAGATGTGAAAGATTTCCTCCAAGCCGAAGGTAACATTACCGTTACAAGCGTCAGGATGATTTCTGGTTTCGATGGAAAATCAAAGGGTTTCGCATACGCCGAATTCCCTGAAGCAGATATGCTCAAAGCTGCTCTCGACTTGAACGGCAGCAATCTAGGCGGACGCAATGTTAGGGTCAGTGTTGCGGAAGCACGTGAGTTGCATATTCGATCTTTTATCATGATGCCATTGGATGCTGACATTGTGAATGTACAATACATGGTTACAGCAAAGGACCGAGACGAAGGACGCTCAGCTGGTGACTGGACCCGCAATGGACCACTTCAAGACCTTCCCGGACGCTCGGGTGGCGGTGGATTCGCGTCTAGCCGAGGTCCTCCTACTCCCGGAGACTCTGGCCGCGATTGGGGTGATGCTCGAGGGTCGAAATTCGCTCCATCTGCACCTGCTTCTCCTGCCATGGGTGGCAGAGCTCAAATGGGTGGTGCACGCCCAGTGGTAGGCGGATTCAGAGAGAGAGACCCTTCTGCTGGATCTGAAGGTGGCCCAGACCGCGACTGGGGCGCTGCTCGCGGAGGCCGTTTCACTCCCTCTGTCCCTCCTACTCCATCAACTTCATCCGATAGAAGACCTGCATTCGGAGGCGGAATGGAGCGTAATACCAGTGACATCGAACCTAAGGATTGGAGAGCACGAGCCAGTCCTGCTTCCCGTGAGTGTCTGGATCAGGACTGTTAATTGTCAGATCCAAGCTAATACATTCACGACAATCCCTTCTAGCTGCCCTTTCGGACAGCTCATCCGGAGCTGCCGCTGCTCCCGCCGCCCCACTTGAGCGCAAAAAGCTCCAGCTTGCAGCCCGCTCATCTACCACTTCGAGTGAAGTCGCAAGTCCTCCTGCATCAGCCTCGAGCACTACATCTAACAAGCCCAACCCATTCGGTGCTGCTGCACCTGTCGACACTGCTGCTCGAGAGCAAGCCCTTCTTGATGCGCGCATAGAAAAGGAGAGAGCTCAAGCTGAAGAGCGGAGACAAAAAGCTGAAGCCGACGCCGCTGCAGCAGCTCTATCCAAGAAACCTGCTGCTTCACCTTTCGGCGCTGCTAAGCCTGTTGATGTAACACAGCGAGAGAAGGAAGTCGAGGAGAAGTTACGTAAAGAAAAGGAAGAAGGTATATCAAGTACTACAAAAGCTATGGGAGACGCTAAGATTGCAGAGGAGAAATCTGCAAACCCAAAGAAGGAATGGAGACGACCTGCGGGACCTCATGCTGGTTTGACCGGTGCTCAAGCTTCAGCTCCTCAGTCTCAGGTTGCAAAGAAGACTGGTAGCAGTACGACACAAGGAGACGCTACGAAAGTTGGGGCTCCTGCTCCTGCCGCTGCCGCTGCTGCCCCTAAAGCTCCTCGTCAGATTGAGAAGAACGCTGGCGTTCGCAAAGAGGGATTCTCATACAGTAACATTGCAAAAGGAAGTAACAAACCTCCTACGAAACCAATCGCGTCTGATAACATCGTACCCGATAACGTGCCTATCAAAAATGCTTCTTCACCTGCTCCTCTTGTTGATAACATGACGGGGGCTGAAACTGCTACCGACAAGAGCATCAAAAGTGAAGCCACTACAGCTGGCACCGATTCGAGCGAGCATATGTCACAGCGTGCTTTGACAGGCGATAGCGTAACGGAGGCATAGATCTCTTGTCAATGTACACTCAAAGCATGAGACTGGATTGAAACAAGTTCACACTTGGGTCGGCGTATCACCTTGGGCATCTTGGGCGAAGGAATGTTCAAACTATTCATCCTCTCCGTTCTTTTATTTTCTACTTCTTTCCCATATCTAGAACTCTCGCCTTCTGCGGCATTGTCTGTTCCTGTGAATAGTGGGTGGACATGATGAGTACTTAGAATACCCTCGACCGCCAGATATATTTGTTTTGCTTGAACAGCCTGGATCCGGTTACAACACTGTTTCTCTTTCGTAGTTGCAGTTCCTAGAATACAGAGGGTATACTCTATCGCTCCTGCTTGCCGTGTCGATAATTCAGAAGGCACTTTGATTCGCCTTTTCCGCCACACTTGATGGAGGAGCGTTGCTTCCATGACGGAAACAGCCGTTGAGACCTGTTGAGCTGCTGGTAGCAATTGTATAGCACGAAACAGGTCATCTCACTGCCTGAAGCCTGTACTCTGACAGCTGCTTCGCTGGCAAGCTTTTGCGATCATCATCATCTTGCCCACTGCTTGAAGCTGGATTGCCTAGCACCTTGCCCATCCGCCAATACTGCAAAGCTTTCCCAAATGTGAGTGCCACTGCTCTCTATGGCTGGATGGCTATGCTTGGACTGACAGATTGCGGCATCCTGCTGTTCACACAACTCCCAGGGCATCCATCAGAGAGATTTCAGCGACCGAGCAAGCGGCGTACGTCGAGGATGACGCCAGCTCTGGATGTGAGTCGAGTGTGATGTTGGAATCTGTCGCAGAGTACGACTCGTCGATGCAAGGCTGACTGTCCATTGCTTCCCGACCCGACCTATCTGCCGACCTCTACACCACGCAAAAAGTTGTCACCGAGAGCGACGACGGGCAATCTGATATCAGCGACGGCGACGATGAGATTGAGCGAGAGCTAGCAGAGTGGAGAGTAGAAGAGGAAACCATCACAGATCGCTTGTACGCTCTCCGGGACATTGTGAGCCCAAGGACGAGAAAGCGCATCGTCGAGACATGGAGAACTTCAACCAGCTATGCAACATGGGGCGGGAAACTCGCTGGAAACGCAGTCTGGGTCATCACTACGAGTGCTCTGCTCGTCGGTTTACCGCTCGCTCTCGCTATCGAGAACGAGACCATGATGGTCCAGCAGGAGAAGGAAATGATGGCTCAGCAGCAGGGTGCTCAGCAGGTGCGCCAGCCAGCCAGCTCACACGACGAAGGACATAGCTGACACACATTCATATCACACAGATGATGGGGACTGCCCAGCCTGGCGAGCAGAAGTCCGATGGCCTCAGACCACCTGGGTTCTAGAAATTGACGGTGGCAAGCGAATCTACGAAGCGCCGACCTCGAGCATGTATCATCTACTTCTTTTTGTATAGCGACACAGCTACTGCACACATACTCAGATGCAAAGCAAGACTCCACTCTTGAACAGGCAGCTCATCCCACTGCTGGCTCTGGCATTATTGCAAATGCATAGGCTTGATTTTGCGGCCAAAGCGTTCAAAAAGCGCTACAAAAAGCGCTACCAATGCACGCTCAATGAAGCTCGAGTGGTAACAAAGCACGCTGCTGAAAGCATACACATGCATTGGTAATTCACTTCTGTGCTACTGATAGGTCCATGCATGAAACAAAAGCTACTACAGGCTTTGAATAGTGCTAAATAGGCCGCCTTCACTCTCCGGCTGTTCATTTTCTCTCTTCTGACTACTTAACCTCTCCCTGCCTGCTTTACCACTTGTCCCTACCCATCAGAACCCATCACAGTCCAGACACAATGCTTACATCGACTTGCATACGGAGCTGCCTTTCCAGCATGCGCGCTGCCCGAGAATCGCCCATACAGATCATTCAGTCTCGGTCCCGGTAGGTTCCTCCTCCTTCCAAGCACTAATATCACGTTGTCGTCAGCTAACACTTCGTGTGCACAACCCCTGGAAATCGTTTTGCACATTAGCCGCACCCAATTCACTCCATTGAAGTACGACCCAAGCCAGCTCACTCGGACGCCCGAGCCTCAGCTCACACCAGCGGGCGCAACTGGTACTTCTCAAGTGCCAACATGCGGCGGTAGACCAAGCGATCCATCAGATGGGGTGCTGCTCAGAGATGCCGAAATTGCCATCCGCGAAGCCATTCTTGCCGATATCTTGGCTAGTAAGAAAGCAGCTGCGCGACTTGCTCGTCAACAACGCAAGCAATTGCGGATCGAAACGGACATTCACTGGCTGGGCCAAGTTTATCGCGGTGAACTTCCTCACGTTAAGCTTACAAAGGACATCAAACATTTTTTCGAAAGGGGGGAGGGGTTCAAAGCAGCTGGTAGAAATACGGAGCTGGATCATGTAGAGAGCGCTCAGCCAGTGAAGAACGCCAAATCATCCTCTATGAAAACCAGCGCCAATGCCTCACGATCATCTCCCATACTTTCTGCGATAGTGAGCCTCAACGGGCCCGACCCAAATGGCGTCCAGACACGCCTAAGTACCGCATTCTGCAACAACGGTAAGGCATTGTTTGCGCCAACCCGTTGTAATCTTCAGAAGCTAAAGCTGACGAATCTGTTAGACAGCTCCGGCTAGTCCGTTTCAAACGGCCTTGTCATCGCAGACAAGACAGGAGCGGCCTCACAGACCAGAAGATCTCGACTGGAGGTTGGCCGCTGCGAACTTCTCTCGCCGTGTCCCTTCTTCCCCACACTCCTGTTTTAAGGTATGTCTTTCAAGTTCGCCCTTGTACTGCTACTAAATTAGGGGAATATGACTGCTAACAGCACCACTTCACGGTCACTGTAGAATGCTTATCACCTGTAACCTGTCAGTTATACCTGATATACCCAGAGCCCTGGATAATACACGTTGTAAGAGTATTTGTTCGTACATGTAAACTTCCCAGCCACTTGCCCTAGTTCTGTATGCTTTTCTGGAAAGTTTGCTCGAGTAGCGCATTGTACTTTTCCGTGCATTGTGATGGTAGTGCGCTATAAACCATCTTTTGTGAGCTTTTGCGACTTGCTTATTGGCCTGTGAACTTACTGTCCTCCGCCTGGTATCACTATATATTCACTTCCCTGAGGTTGGCAAGCGTTATTTATTAGTCTAGACCCTCTGAGAGTCACACTGCGGCTCACCGGAAGCATATCATGCAGATCCTTCGATCTTTCAGGGTTTACGATAGTATCAGCGTCACCCGTGACGATGACTATGTCTTCGATGTTATCGGCGACAACCTTCAGGCGGTCGGCCGATACCTTGTGGCCTCTACAAATATATTGGACATCAATGGACCATCAAGTGGTATCCGAAACTGCTTATAACATACATAGCAGCTCCTGATTGAAGGATGCGACCCATCATTGTCTGCCGCTGGGTCAAGTCATAGCGATACAGGAATTCCTGGAAACATCGAATGAGTCACCTGGTGCAACTTCTCCGGAGTTACCGAGCACTCACCTTTACAATGCGATCTCGGTTCGTGGGGTTCTCGCTTTTCTCGTCTGGTGCTGCTAAATACGTTTCAGGGTATAGATTGCTGACTACCAATCTGACCATTTCTTGCGGATCTCGAACAAAGAATAGCTTAGCGAACATTTTGAGCGCGGACATCTGTGTGATGAGGTCAGATGATGCCATAGGGCGTCTGCGATTATATTTGGTATCGTCTTACCGGTGCTACTTCGCTTGTATTACCGGCCGTAGTCGAAGTCAGGACCAAGCTTCGAATTCTGTCCGGGATCATGGTTGCCTATTGATACCGAATTAATTAGAGGTGGAGGTAATGACGGAGAGGGCTGCAGACCTCGCTCACCAATTCTTGCGCAATCATGCTGTACGATATGCTTAGCTTCTAGCTGGTAATGCTCACAGATGCAGACTAAGCTCACCCGCCCATCGAAACACCGACGATATGCAATGATTTGGGACGACTCCACCCAACAAACTCGAGCAAATCTATAAGATCTTTCGCCATTTCGCTAGTCGAGTAAAGGCCCCATGGAGTACTCGAATTGCCAACCTTTATATATTTCAGTATCCAGAGTTAGCTTTGTCGCGTGCATAGCTGCAAGACATTACGAAACTGACTCCGCGATTGTCCATTACAAGACTGAGGTATTGTTTCTTATGACCCATGGCTTTGATCTGATTGTGCCAGCCAAAGCTGTGAAGGATATGACACGTTATCATCGTTGCGGACCTGGTTGCTTTCCAAGCGGTGGCTAAAACCGTACCAACTATTGTTTAGACCTGTAAATAACGCATCAGGATTGAGAAGTTTCGGTAATACATTGAGTCTACCCACCCATGATGAAGACGACATGCTTGGTAGCAGGGTCTTGCAGAGCTTCTGGCTGTCCATGTATTTCTTGTTAGGAGTCCAACAATCGCGTTAGTTACTAACTAAAGTCCGTACGCTGACCAATCAACCGTAGATGTACCATAGTATATGTGGTGTGGTTGCTTCAGGCGTGTCTTGCCTACTTCGCATAAGCCTTTGCGTCTGCATGTTGCCGAGTCGAAGATAGCTGTGTGCCGCCACGACGAGAGCAAGGCTTTCTTCAGCACCGATTCCACCTCGCACCCGCAGATTCCAACGACTGACTGGGCAGACTGCTGTGTCCATTGGACGACTCGGATTCCATTCCAGCGTGTCGATGAGAGCGCATGCAAGCGGTGGCAGCTGGAGAGTCATTGAAGTCGTAAAGGCTGATCGGCCACACAACAGCTGCATCGATACAGCAAGACGAAGACGCAGAGCTCCATTGGGAGTTATATCACTGCTCGCTGGTTGGCGAGTGCGACGTGCTTGTCCACCCGGGATGATGTTCGAGCATCGAGCAACGCGAGGCTTTGAAGCAGAAAATGGACATCTATCAATACTCAGAAGAGGAAGCATACGCTCAACGCAGTTTACTGAAATGTCTGGAGATCAAAGTTACAGGTTTCGAAGCGAAGTTCGAAGAGGGTATGGTATACATGCTTGGACAAGCATGGCTGTCGAAGAATCCAAATTACGCGCCACACAGCTAGAACATCTTCTCGCGTCTGGCTGTGTGTCGAGCAGCCATTCGCTGGACAGGAGAATAGGTAGCTGGCTCAATCGTGGAGGTTTTCTGACAGTTTGACGAGGATGGATCGGGGTGTGGTCTTGGTGTAGGCTTCTGACCTTGTCGCCAGGTGGATTCGGACCCATCTTCTTGTCGATATACGCCCCTAGTATTACAACACAACCCGTTCAGCGTTCTTTTTTTCACCTGGAGGCGGTCCGGATGGAAAGAAAGTTTGCAAGCAGACTCACATTGGCTGTCCCGAATCTGCATCGCAGGTATCGAACCCTGATTCGTAATTGCCTGGCTCATTCCACTCGCAGCCCATGACATCGTAGATGTGCTGCAAACGCCGAATCAATAATCGATGACAAATGCAGTACTCACTGCTTGTTACGTACCTGGCAGTAGCGCTTGTCTGCGTCAGGGTAACCTGGAAAGAGTTCAGCTTATAATCCAAGCTCCAAAGCCTGTCAGATGTAGTGCTCACAAGCTCGGAAACAGAACTGTGAAAGCAGCACACTAGTAATCAGCAACAAGATTCCGCATCAAACATGAACATAAAGACTTACCATATCACTACCCAGGAAAGAAGTCCACTCCGGGAATTGTATCAAGCTTCCGTCTTTATCAGAGCCAAGCACGATACCACCGATAGGGTTGGATTTATTGTCTTCACCATGGGCATCCATCTCCCCTCCAGAGTCTCCCTTCTTGACATTGATCTGAGTTTGATCTAGTCTACCTGTGACCTGAACGAAATTGTCGGTATGAACGAAATGAGCGCTCTGAATGGTATCTTGGGGAATGAGCCGCGTTCCATGTCCGGATCGTGTGCAGTACGAGACCTGATTACGCAAGTGTGAGAAGATGGTCAAGGCAGCAAGAGTCTCAAGCAACATACCGCATAGCGTTCGGTATCCCCGATTGTACCCATCGAGGGTGGAGCGAAGAGACAGCTGAAGCCTTAACTTAGCAAGACTCCATTGAGTGGAAGAAGCTCGAAACACCTACAAGTCATCCAGTGAATTCATCCACACGGCTGTGGAGCAGCGGTCATCAGTAACCGCTAGAAAGTGCAAAACCAAGGCAAAACGCAACATACTTTGGCACTTGCTGTTAGGATTGTCTGAGTATCGTTCGCAGTCATTATAGCTAGAGGACAACAGAAGGATCAGTACAAGATCACAACGTTGAAACGCCAGGAGCCATCAAAACTCGAGGCGAGAGACTTACCCATATTGACCTTCTTCAGTTTGATGTGGAGGATTATTGGGATTATCGATGACAGTGTAGGCAATCACCAAGTTCACTGCCAGGGTGGAAGAGAGGAAGAAAAGATTCTTCATGATGGTCTGCAGAGCGATAGGAATATGAGTATGAAAGAGTAATAGGCTGGTGTTATCTAAGGAAAATAATCTGCAAGAAGCAAAGAGACAAGTTGCTCTGAAAGCCAGTGGAAAGCTTGCGCTCCCGCTCCATGCGCTTGTTTACTGCTTGAAATATTTGGGATCTGCAAAACAACCCACTTCGAAATGCAGGCAAATATGGGACCCTGTCCAGAACTAAACCAAATATGTGACCGTGGCTGGCTATTGAATCTGACTGAAACATGCTTGATATCGAGAATGCTGAGGGCGTTCATTCAGGCCCACATTGAGAATTTCCACAACGCGTGAATGCGAAGAACGTTATCACGCGGCGTCCATGCTCGTAGACAACCGCAAGCTGCCGTAAAAACGCACGCATCAGCTATTCAACGGCTTGACGAACGAAGATTTCACGTGGATAAAGGAAGCTCGCGCGGTGGGCAATCATCACTCGTATCTCCAGGCTATGCACATTGTTGATTCACAACGAGGAGTAGCTCAAGCTTTCAGAGGAAAACATACAGCTATCATACAATTTGAGAGAAGCTTGGTATTACTGCTTCAATCGTAATGAGCTTGTTCTGCGTGAAGGGCGTGGGATGCGTGTAATGACATTAACGACGATAAGAACTAGTTGCGACATATTCTATAATGAGGGGTTTATAAAAAACAATGTGTCCTTTAGTACTGAAAGCTCGGCTGTATCGGAGCTTGATCCCAAAAAGTGATTCCAAGGAAGGGTAATAAGATATGACCGACAAATTTGCAGAAAATAAACGACTTGACTTTTATTGACGATGAACTGAATGAATATAGGTACTGCTAGTCCGTTGGTGAGATTGCTGACTGAGGTTGTGTGCTGCTTGTCCGTTTGATTTGAGTATACGTGTGTGTGATGTGCTTGGGGACCATGCTAAGAGGCACGAATTGTCTTCAAGCTGTAGTCTGAAATAATGTAATGGGTACTAGGCGACTTCTACTCCGCTTCAGGAAAGTAGAAAAGTCTTTTCCTGGATGACGCCTGTTGGACCGATTTAACAGTAGATTGAGTGGAAGAAGGAACGGAAGAAAGAGCTTGTTCAGAATCATCTTCATAAACCGAATGTAGACTCGTTCCACTCTTGTTTCTTCTAACTTTATCAAGATCGAGAGCGGCGTATTGAGGTACATATGGAGGTAAATGATCCCATGTGAATGAGGAGCGACTCTTGGACCTAGCATTCGCTAACAGTGGTCTTCCATAACCTCCATTGCTGGGATCTTCGACTAATTGGTGCATAGCAGAATGTGATCCGCTTCTAGAATTATGATTGTACAGGCCAGGGGAAATGGGAGGGGACGGAAGTGCTGGATCACTGCTATTCCGAGGCGATAATGTGGCTGGACGAAGGTGGGAGGGCAGTCTCTGTAAGGTACTACTACTAGATCTTGAGGTTTCGACGCCTCCACTAGAAGGTGGTCTACCAGATCCAGAACCAATAGATCTATCTGAAGCGACTCTCTCTAGATCTGTACGAGTAATTGAAGGTGCTCTTGTACGACCATAGTGATCTTTGGCGACTTGATGCACGATCTCATGGGGTGGTTCTTCACCTGTACGACCGTAGTGTCCGACGAAGCTATGTGACCTCGAAGCGAGACTGCCTTGAGTTGGTGTATTGTCCGGTTGATGATGACCCATCGCAGAAGAAGGAGGGTGTAGTCTCCCAGATGAATGGTTACGGACAGGAGCAGGATGATGAGGATTCTGATAAGCAGCGTTGATGTCGAAGGTAGCTCTTCTAGGCGAATAGACACCGTTAGAAGGTGTCATTCTCAAAGTGGAAGAGTGAGAATGCGAGTTCTGTGCAGGAACAGGTCTGCTGCTATTGTTTTGCCGCTCTCTGAAGACAGAAGAGATGGTTGTGCTTCCAGTAGTGGTATCTATATTCTTGGTATCGAAAGATGCTGAAAGTCTTGAGCTTCTAGTGGTTCCGAACGAATGAGCACCAACAGGAGGAGATCGACCATACGATGACGAGTATTGATGAGTGAGAGAAGGTAGAGAAGGCGTAGACGGTGTACGTTGATAGAATAATCCATAGCTAGCTAAAGTAGCGGTACCGCCATTTCTCTCATCATCTTCAGATTTCCGAGGTAAAGGTTTATATTCACCATCATCAGAAATGTCACCTTCTGCATAATCGTCATAATATTCACCTTCACCTCTGACAGAAGAGGATGAAGGATCTGTAGAGACGTTTGATCTTCCTGAATTGATAGAACCTGAACCAGGCGAGGAAGGGGAACAAGATAGATAAGGAATAGATGAAGTCGAGATATGATGCGAAGTACGATGATGTTGATGCGAATGACTCCTCGACATGGCATTTGCAGGTCTTCTAGCTGGACTATGCGATGATTTTCTTTCAGCGACCATAGTAGCTCTAACATCTTCAGCCGGAGAAAGAGCAAGTGTAGCTGAGCTTTTTGAAGGTTTCAAGAAACCACTTCCGTTCGCAGATCGAGAAACAGAAGCAGGTCTGAAAGTCTTGGCAGATGAAGGAGCTATGTACGTTGATGAAGCTAAATTGCTGAGTGATCCAGACACTGAAGCATTCTCTGCAAGGGTATTGCCGCTATTGTTATTGTTCGCAGCACTTGCAGAGCTGTTTGATCGGATAAGGATAGAAGCTGTTGTACCGGATGAAGTAGATGGTACTGATGCTTCTCCTCTTGCGTTGGAAGACGTAGTAGGACTGGCTGCAGATGGATATAGCTTTGAAGAGCTCGCAGTCCGATTAGGCGAAGTTAATCGAGGAGAAGCGGAAGTGGAAGTAGTTTGCTGTTGATGATGAATTGGTGTCATAGCCCTCAGACCACCTAGGGCACTGTTTGAACGATGCCCTATATCGGGTCTTGCGAGCTGCTGTCCATTGCCTCCCGACGAAGAATAATCATAGTGTGAAGAAACGAGTGAAACGAGTGAATCATTCGATCCTCTAGTCCTAGACGAGCTTCTTCGGGCGTGTGGATTATGTAGTGTAGGGACAGGCGCGTGTCGAAGGTGATGATGATGATGACTTGATAATCTAGAAGAATCACTAGCATCCGAGAACCTTCTCCCTTCGCTACCGGAAGTAGCAATTATATCGGAGCTGTCTCTCGATGAAGTCGCTCGGTGTCTAGTTGTATGCGAAGAGGAAGACTGTCCATGAGCATGCTGATGACTGTCCTTCTCTTTATGATGCCAATCAAATTCACTTCCTTCGCTATCATTGTACCATGGCGAATGGGTACCTCGATTGCCTAACCCTTGAGGTCCAAAAGTAGGCGAAAGCGAGGCGTTCGAGTAAGCTCTTCCAGGACCAGTATGCCCGTTCGAAGATTGAGCTTGCACTGCCGCGAGCTTAGATAACGAACGTTCTCTCTCTTCATTTAGATTTGCAAAAGATAGCCTAGATCTTAATTCATCTTCATTTCTGCATTCTTCACTACAGTAAATCGCCATCCAGTCTGGCAAGTTTTCAGATGTTATAGCATCACTTGCGCCTTCTGTCGATGTATCATGCTGTGCGCCTGTTTTTCGGAAATCGATGAGTGATCCGGGTAAAATTTGAGTTGAATTATCGGTTTTCAGGAGCAGGAAATCGATTTGCAGGGGTATGCGGAAAACGTGCGCGAGACGAGACAGAAAGTGGACAAGCGTCAGTCGATGCAAAAAGTACGACAGTACAATGCAATATAGAGGGAGCAGGGTTAACTCACCCTTAGCAATAACAGCGTCGACTGCTGCCGAGATTGCAGCTGCATTTGCAGCAATGGCCGTCGAGCTCGCTGTCGAAGTGAGAGGTTTGATGCCCGATTTGGTATGAAGCTTGCCATGAGACTGGTTCCTCTTGATGCGGGCATGGTGGTGGCCCCTGACTGCATGGTGATGAGGCTTCTTCTCCTTGGTTTGTGGTGGGTGTTGCTGCTGCTTGTCACCACCGCTGCTTGCTGCTGCTGCTGCTGCATTGTTGCTCAATGATGCCTTTCCTGCCCCTGGATTTGACGACTGGCGGTTGTTCGCAGAGACGGGGGACGAGGTGCCATTGCTTCGGGTCGACAATGCAGATGCCTGTGTGCGTGTCTTGCTCTCTGTTTCCTCGCTCGACCAGACAATGGCGCGATTGCACACGATGCACACGTCCTCCATGGCTGCCGGCTGCCGGACGTCGAAGGTAGAGGCTGCAAGGCGGAGTTGGTGTGGCCTGACCCAACAAGCAGACCCAGCACGACCAAACGACGCGGGTGTGCCTATTGGGAGAGCGCCTCGTCTGCTTTTGCTCTGCTTTGCGTTGCTTTTGGGCAGAGTTGAAGCGGAATTGAGGTCGGTCTGGACCAGAGATGCGAGGCGCAAAAGGGCGGTACGGTGAACCCGGCGAATTGGCAGGGAGGGGGAGAGCAAGAAGGGTAAATCAGCAGGCAGTCAAGAACAACACACACTGCCTGTCCACTCACCTTGCGACTCGCTGTTTGCGCGCAGTGTTTATTGTCGCTAATTCGAAAGTCGCCAACCCGGAGCGAGTGGCGTTAAATTGATTGCCTTTAAGCTGATGTACCTTTCTTTACTCCGACGAGCAACGTGTATTCGACGCGGGAATGCTGCTGACAAGAGACACCCGCACACCTTGAGCATCGTCAGCATCCGCATCATTAAGTTACCCGCACCCGCTGTTTCGAGGTGGAATGCCATGGACTCACTCACCTTTGACGCGATCGGCGGATTTCCACGACTGACAGGCGCTGTTGCACGGTAACCGGTGTGTCCTGTAATTGGAGGATGCTGTGATAATACTGTAGTATAGTAAGCGGAAGTTGTGGAAGAGAGAGAGAGAGAGCACTCACTCCCGCTGTTGGCTCCCTTCCTTTTACTGGAGGTTGTCAAAGGAGCACTGATCAGAATGTACCCTACAGTTACAAAGAATGCACACATACCGTAATGCATGCGATGCGTCCTTGAATGGTGTGATGTCACCTTCAGTATACCGTGCTTTCCTACTTCCAATTCATAATTGTCCTGTTGCTGCTGCTCACCGTCCCAGGCTGTGCTTTGCGCAGAAGCGTGGAGGTGTCACTGCTTCTGAGGGTCCTCGTTACACAGTCATCAGCATCTGTCACACCTCTACTATCACTTTGAGCAGCTCACGTCTGCCTCTTTGGCTGGATATATCCTGGCAGCATCTACAACTATAGCTTGCTCTCTCGCCTCGAACCGCATTATCGTGTATTTCCCCGGCTTTTTCTTTCTTCTGGGTCCAAATGGAGCTCCGCTTTTCCCGTTTACCGTCGCCGGCTGCCGCTGTATTTTAAAAGTTATCCTCGCTCGCTTGCTCAGAGTCGCGTGTGTCCGGCTATTCAAGCAGTGGTAGATCTATTCTCCCGGTGCGATAGAAGCACGCTGGTGCGAATATCATGACAGATGGGTAGGTCTTGACGCTCGATATAGGTAGAGGGTGTCTTGAACCTAATCGCTCCATTCTTTCTTCTAGCTGCAGGGAGTATTCCTCGAGATGTCAATGGAAGCTCTTTGTGCACGACACTGCAAGCGATATCGATGGTGGCGCACTAACACCGCCGAAGCTTGGTTGATGGGCTGAACAACGACCGCCAGGCCAATGATAGAAGCGTTCGTTAGATGAAAGTCGACTACTCCTGCGAGGATCCTCCAAGCTTCAATCCGATCCAGTCTTGAAGTCTGCGACTTGGACTCACTGCTGCTCGACTCGGACAAGCTGCAGGGACACCTGGCATGAGCAAGTCAGGCAGTCAGTCAGTCGATACACCCAATGAACACGACACTCCTGGAAGACTGTCATAAAAAGTCACACTTAGCTCAGCTGGTTAGAGTAAATGTGACAAAATCGTAAATTTCCTGAAGTACCATAGGTATTCTGATTATTCCAGTTGCGTTTTTCCCTTATAACAGTGCAGGGTAACAGACACAATACAAGATGAAGGAGCTCATTCATCACCAGAGCTAGAGCTAATAGACATAGCTTCATCACTTGAACTATGCCGCCTCTCAAAACGTGGAGTAGAAGCAGAATCGACCGACAATGAGTCCCCCATGACGACACTTTCACCTACCTGTTCATCGCCTCCCACCCCTTTCGAAGCAGCATGAGTTCCAGTAGATCCGGCAAGACTTTCTTGTTCATGCAATAGTTTACCGACTGTCTCTTTGGCAGCTTGTATCGTTTCTTGACATTGCGTACTGCCAATTGATATTGATGGGAGACCGTCGCTTGTCGCTAGCGTACCGCTCTTAGATGTACCCGGGACACTAGATTGTTCTCTTGAATTCGATGCAGGTAATAGGACGTTCCCTTTCGTAGGCTCTCGATGACTTCCCTTCTTCTGTTTCTGCTTTCCTTCCAACTTTTTAATCATTTCCAACATCTTTCGAATCTCCGCTTGCTTAGCTTCTAATTCTGTATTATGACCGCCAAGATTCCGATTGGCTGGTAGTGATCCCGTAGGAGGAGGTCCGAATCTAGAAGTGACTGACGGAGTAGAGCTTCGCGAGTGTATCGATCGAGGAGGTGGTGAAGGTTTCTTCTTGGCATCCGAATGTGAGGGAAGAAGGGTAGGCACTGTGGCGCTAGGTGGAGCGGGCGAGGATCTGGCAGACTCTGATGACCTGGTGAGATTATTCAACGAATAAGAAGGATAAGGTGTACTAGAAGTTGACGAAAAGGAAGAAATCTGATAATAACCACTATGATTAATACTGTCTTGCAATCTAGAATTCTTGATAGCCAAACGTAATTCTGTATCATCATCGTTGACATTTCCTTTTCCTGGTTTACCATCCCACTTTTCGTCGTCGTCATCATCATTATCATCTTCAGAATCAGACAAATCAATTAACATTTCCCTATTCTCGGCGCTTCGCCTTGACGACTCTAATAGCTGTTCCGTCCATCGTGGTACATTCGAAAGCTTGTGCGAAGGGTCAGATTCGAAATCTGTAGCTACTGGCCGATGTAATTTATTTGATCGAGTCGCAAAGGTAGTAGAAGAGGTGCGGCGCGGTGTTCCGGGACGAGACTGCATGGGAGCGAGGAGGGAAGTAGTCGGCGGAGCTAGAATTGATGTCTCTGGCATAGGGAATAGCGATGCTTCCACTTCTTCGTGATCTTCTAACTCGGTGATGCCGAAAGAGGTCGCGGGTGAAATGGCTGATGCACTCGGTATAGAGACTTCAGCTGCCTGAGGAGGAAGAACAGAAGTTGAAGTGTAGTCACTAGAAGTATTGTCTATATCCGCCTTGGTCTTAGAGAGCAATCCTTCGATAAAGGTTTCCGCTCTTCGAGCATTCTGTTTAGCAAGCGCAGCTTTCCTAGCCTTCAACGCTTCTTTCGCGGCGGCTTCTTTGCGAGCTAATTCTTCTTTTAAAGCTTTCAGTTCTGCGGACATGACCGTTGTAGTGGAAGTAGAGGGGGTTGAGGGCAAAAGTGGGTCTGAAGGTAATGAGGGGGTAACATCTTGTGATTCTCGACGACGTTTTGTTGATGTAGGCGGCGCTGAAGTAGGTGGAGTAGATAATACAGGTCCGAGGCGCAATAGGGAGGAGCTTTCTGTGAGACTTGATGTTGGGCGATGGAGCTGATTTGTCGATTGTGTAGACGCAGGTCTTGCAAGATCAGTCACAACAGGCGAAACCGCCCGCTTACCTACGGGTATACCTCTCTCGGTGGCGACATTCGGGTGACTCTGACGCTGAGAGGGCTCCAAACTGGAAGTAGAAGCAACAGGCTGCTGACTAGATAAGCTATCTTGATGCTCTCTCCACTGTCGCTGTTTCTCCAAGTGTCTCTCTAAATGGTGCTGAGGCAGCTTGTAACCTCTTTCAGCAAACGTGCTTATCACTCGGTCTTTTGTGATGCCTTTGTTGATGAGGTAGTCGCATGTCACGCCGTATGTGTACAACTCATCTATGAGTGCTTCAAACTCCGCTAAAGTGGGAGTGAGGGATGCAGTGGAAGGGTTGGACGCGCTAAAAGTTGTGGAAGGGAGTGGTGCTGTGAATGAAGCATAGCAGTTAAGCTGTAGAGAAGCACACAAAGAAAGCTGACGTACGTTGTGATGAAATCGAGGGTTCAGCAATAGGTTGATGGCGCGCTGTAGCTGTAGATCCGCCGCCCAGCGGAGCGACAGTCGTCCTCGCAGATGAAAGAGGCTGAAGTCGCTGTATCCAGCCTAGAGGCATGCTTTGGGGTTCCTTTGCTCCTCTGTGCTTACTCGCTATGAGCGATGCAGCTATAAACTCCGCCTCGCTCGACGAGTCCTCACTGATCTCTCCATCCTCGAGCAATTCTCCTTCTTCCATCTCGTCATTATCTTCAGGAGCACTTGCAGACTGCTTGGTCAAAGTCGTATTCACGGTGCCCGAGCTGTATGGTATGGATGCTGTAGCTTGAGAGGTACTGGCGACATTCGAGGCTGAGGCCCTCGCTGCTGCCGAGGCAGCAAATAGAGGCGCTACAGCATCCAGGGGGATCTCTTCTCCATATGTGTAGTCCATAGCAATATATATGGTAGAAAAGCAAAGGGTACTAGCTGGTGGTGATGCGTCCAGCTCGAAGCAGCGCTAATGCCGTCGCTGGCCAGAACGCAAGCGGTTGCGTTGTGCGGGTATTTGGATTACTGAGCTTGTCACGCTTAGATGAGCTGTGACTGCAGTCTTTGAAGAGTGTCTTGATCTTGCTGCTGTCCATCGAGACCTCTACAAGGCCTTCTAGCATGCACCGCTCATCTGAGTGATCCCTCACAACAGACGGTCGACGGCGAATAGAGACAGATGGCAAGTAGGGTACGCGGGAATGGCCTCTACTGTCCACACTTGAAGCTTCGATGATTGCACAGACACAACGAGAGAAGCAAAGGTAAGGTGTACCAGTCCAAGGCGATCGGCGACTCGAGGGCAAGGTGAATTGCAAGATGACCGGCTTCTTCGTGGTCAATTCCCACGAGCATACACTCGAACGCCGCGTGAACACGTTTTCGTATTGCTGTTCATCGTCGTTGAAACACTAGTCAGAGGGAAGAAGAGGCTGACGGTATAGCAGTACATTACGAGACCTTGGAAAACTACAAAGTATGCCCTGTTGGCTCTCACTCTCTAATTTCCCTGCGCCCATGCATACGGAACTATCTCTTCCATCGATATCTGTAGTAGGCATATTGACGCTCAATCAGGGTACATATTTGTAGCGGGCTGGAAGCGAAGGTTAGTCTGCAGCCTTCTTATAGTTGTTAGAGGTTAACAAACTCACGGTCTGTGTCCGCAACAGCGCCTGGAGGGAACTGTGAACATGGAGCATGTTAGCTCGAACAGACTAAGAGGCTATGGCGTGAACCCATCTTGCTTACCACGTGGTCTGATTCAAGCGACGCCATGATTCTGCCCTTTCTACGGTTGGCATAGCTCACGTAGACAGAAAGAACAATTCCGGTGCCAGCCATCCAAGTTGCGGAAGTAAGGGAAATTGCAGCACCTGTACGGTATAATGGAGCATCCTTGGTCGGATAACTGTGCTTGGAGTTAAGTACGGCATGTCTTTTTCGCACAGAACCGGCGCAGACTCACATCCATGTGGAAAGAATGCCGCCCAACTGTGTGACTACGTACGCCATTGCAATGGCTGTAAATATAGCGTACAGTAAGTACCACCCATGTGTTCTCGAGCAACTAAAGTTTCTGACTAACCTGTCGAACGCTTATAGAATGGGGCAATGTTCTGAGAAGAATGGAAATGAGGCCCGAAGACTTATTGATGGAACGGAAGCAGCGACTTACATTCACCATCCAGGCGCTCAGGCCTGGTGATAAGCCGGGTCCTGCGAAAATTTGGAAGCTGTCAAATCAAAATGGAGAGCTTCTATCAGCTGATTACCGAGAAAAGCAATTCCTCGACCTTGTTGGTGCTGACGCCTAACTCACAAGAGGGCTGCATAGCGACTGTGACGTTATACATGATCAGTATTTCACCACATTAGCAAGCAAACTTGATAACGAACAGCTGTTTCTGCTCCGGTTTAGCTGCCAAGGCCATGATGTAGCCAATCATACTGATAACCCCAAAGGCGATAAATTGAGGCCCTCGGATCTTGTACTTGTCGGAGAAGTAGCTGGTAATCATCGAGCCTGGAGAAATGCTAATCAGTTTTACAATAGAATCGGGTTATCTAGTTCGGAACCTACAGCAGAAGACGACGACATAGATTGGGACAGTGTGAAGCTGAGTTTGGATTCGGGAGTAACCGAATCTATTTGGACGACACTCAACTTGGAGCAAGAGGAAGATAAAGGCAGACAAGCTTACGTAGCGACTACCGTAGGCAAAAAGTAAGACATGCCAAAGACGATACATCCGTTGAAGAAGGAGGCGGGCAGGAACAGCATGCCGAAACCACTCTTGAAGAAGCTGAGAACCTCCTTTCTGGTAAGCTTGGTTTCCATTTCAAGATTCTTGCCGGCTGAGTCGTGCACGGTGAGGAGCATTTCCTTTTCTTCTTTGGTGAGGAACCAGGCTGAGGCGATATCGGCAGACATGATGAAAGGCACGAGTAGGCCGACTCCGATGGACATCGCACCCTCGATATAGAAAACCCATCTGTTGAGGAAAAGACCAGAGTAATAATTCGTCAATTTAGGGTCACGAGGGCAGCCTAAGCAGTATTTCCAAACGTACCGCCAACCCGCAACTCCGTGTACGCCGTCAAGCGTCAAGATTGCTCTGTTGGTTGTCACACATCAGAATCCCTCATTGCGAGCTAAGCCAAAGAAACGATAAGCTTACGCAGCCAGCACTGAAGGGCTCAAACCTGGTCAGTCTTTCAGTCAACCGCATACGAGGTACAATGAAACTTACACCCAGCAAATGCGCCAGCCATAGAAATGAATGAAAAGATCCAGGCAAGACGAAGCTGGATTTCCGACCGTTTGTACCAAGTGGATACCCACATGACGACACCGGGAATAAGGCCACCTTCAGCCAGTCCAAGACAGAATCGGGCTGCCAGTCTTCATGCGGCGAGTCCTGCGTCAATACCAGCTTAAAGCGATGCGGCGACTGCAGCACTCACAATCCTCCATAGGAATTGATCGCGCCTTGCAAACAGCACACCAATCCGAAGCCCACTGTCAAAATAGGGAGTAAACCTATCAAATGGGCAGATTAGCGATACCTTGTCTTTGCACTAAACAATCAGGTACTCACGATGTGGCCCTAGACGCTTGAGTAGCAGACTAGCCGGAAGCTCGACAAGCATATAGGACGGGTAGAGGATAGTGAGAGCGACAGAGTACTGAGTACTGGTCAAGTTGAGATCGGTTTCCAGGCCTGCTACTTTCGCATTGCCTAGATTGGCTTTGTCCAAGTATCTGTAGAGCCGAAATACGGTATTAGATCTTTGATATAATCCCTCCTAAAATTCACTCGTCACTCACGCGAGGAAGTAGAGTAGCACGCCCACGCCTGTGACGAGGAAGTCGACTGATTGACAGACAAAACACTAGTTAACAAGAGACCTTGTCTTCGTGCACCATTCGTGGGCGAGTCTGTCTTACTTTTCCAGCGAGCGTTCCTGTAAGCCTTGGTGAGCTCTAGGGGATGAACTCCATCCTGCAGGTGCTGGTGTGAAGCTTGTGGGAGCATTTCGATGTCTGCCTTTTCGCCACCGTCCATGGTATCTTGGGCTTGTCTGACCTCATTTACGGATGAGACGGTGGGCGCGCGATGTGGCTGGCTCATCTAGCTAGGAGTACGAGGGGTAAAAGAGTATGGATAGTAGTGAAAGAGTAAGTGGAACGGCCAGTATTGAGCAGGAGAACAACCCGCATAGAAACTCCAAACTGTAGACAGCCTGCGGAGTCCCACATTTCTATCTCGGCAATTCGACCCAGCCCAGCATTTTCATTTTACCGTAATGTGCTATGCGGAATAACATTATGCAGTGAAGGACCCCGGGCTCAGCCTGCCCTCGTGAAACTTAGAATGCTTGCATTCTTACCTTTTATCGCCAGTCTTTAGCAGTCTTCGGAATTGCCGAAACTGAAAGCCCTATCTAGATTCGGCACAGCCATTGGTGTAATTTCGCCCTGCAATAGTAGTCGACGAGCACCTTTGCCTGGCAGAAGTCTGTATGTTGCTTCGTGTTCGCGTTTGTTATAGCACGTTTGAAGTAGTTTGCGGCAGGACCTGCGCCACCTTGCTGCCGGCGGGTTCCAAATGCCGAAATTTGATGCCGTCTATCACAACGCGCTACAGTTCTCCGATTATTATTTTGAACAAAAGAGATTCACGACCCCTTCGATGATATATTATTTAAGCTTCTATTAGTTTATATGGGTATAAATGTGTGAACTTGGTGCCCTCGCAACCCCGACATATCCGCAGCTTCCACAGATCCTGTATTACAGCACAACCGTCTGGTCTATTATGCGATGTCGACATGGCAGGAGGTTGTACGTTTTGCCAGCTACCGTGGAGAATATTACTGACGAACGATATGCTGGAAGCCCCGCAGTGATCACATATTGCAGTAGAATTCGAGTCTTGCAGGCTAGTATAGATGACGAAACCGAAGCCGAAAGGGGTGGAGGAAAGTCTGCTAAACCCGCTGCTCGGTGACTCTCAGTCATGCGATTTTGTATACGTGCGGACTACAACCTTACCACCATGCTATCCCAACGACATACTCTTGAACCGGACTCGAGTGACCAGATAGGACAGTGTAACTTTGATGTGGAAATGACCTCGCTCGCGTAGATCATGCTCCGTCTGCACCAATCCAGGTTGCTCGTCGCCTGGCGTTCATATAGAGAGTTCGTAGCCATGCAGTCGAAAACATGGGCTCAAGAGTTCTCCATAGATGTCTACAGTATGTTGAAACTGACAAGACTGTCAGACCCCAAATAAACTGAAAGAACAGAGCCCTCGTATATGGACCCCGCACCTGGCTGTATAGTGGTCATCCTGAAGGTCTTGTCTCCAAATTAGCAGTGTCAGCGGAGAACCATGCTGGCTATATCTGGGCCAGTATACGGTACTCGTTACCCTTGCTCGATGTCGCCCACTTCGCTTGCCAGCGCTGTCAATTTTTCGAGAGGTCCCATCGCCTCGCGCTCAGCTGTAGGCTGAGTGGTGGTTTGAGTAGCAGTTGCAGCTCATCTACAGCCTCCACGGCTAGTTCGTGCCTGTTCGTTCATTCCCGACTTTCAATCCTACTATTGCTATGAAGCAGAGCAGCAGCAAGCAGCCTTCGCGCCAACTTGCAGTTCTAGCCACATCAAGAAGAAGGTGCTTCGCGCTGTCCTGAATGCATGTCTCTCTTGTCGACCAACTGAGCATCCCAGAGGTGCGGTACTGTAGTAGAAGACCTGCGATATGGTAGGGTTAATCAAGTCTCATCCTCCTATGCCCTGTCCTCGGGCAGAACCGAAGAGCCAGTCGGAGCGTTGCGCATTTACGGCTTGTCCGCAGACGGTGTGCCGGCTACAGGCTGCGTCTCACAGAGACCTTCGTGCGTGTTGTATGTATAGCTCCACTTGACACCTAAGCTCGAAGCAGTCCACCGGCTCTGCATCAACTGTCTCAAGCCTTGTCCTCGACTCGCAGCCAACCTATAGCTATCGCACATCACCATGGTCAAGACCGAAGCTATCGTGTCTCTTGAAGCAGGAGCAGACTGGCGCGTAGAAGAGATAGAGCTTGAAGAGCCTCGTGATGATGAGCTTCTCGTCGAGATGGTCGCTGCTGTGAGGCTGTTCTTCCTCAACTGCCAGCAATTTCTAAAGGTGATCGTCTATTGTATATACAGGGAGTATGTTTCACAGATGTAAAGACAGCACAAGGCAAATTTGCAATCAAGCCGCCTGTCATCTTGGGACACGAGGGAGTAGGCTATATACGCTCAATTGGATCACGCGTCAAGCAATCGTTTGCCGTTGGCGATGCCGTTGTGCTAAGCTACGCGAGCTGTACTTCATGCGCGTCATGTCAAAGTGGGAACAACCCATTCTGTCAATCCATAGCTGCGGTCAACTTCTCCGGCCATAGAGCAGATGGTTCATCGGTCATTAAGAATGCAAGCGATAAGAAACTAAAAGGTCTCTTCTTTGGTCAATCTTCCTTTTCGAAATTGGCCATCGTCAACCCTAGCTGTGCCGTCAAAGTTGAGGTAACGGACAGGGAAGAACTCAAGAAGCTGGTCATTGGATGCGGATTCCAGACTGGTGCAGGAGCCATAGGTAAGCTAGGGGACTCTGCCAGCAATGTTCGAAGCTAAGGAGGTCTTGTAGCCAACGTATGCCAGCCTCAGATCCAGTCTTCTATAGCCGTATGGGGCTGTGGAACAGTCGGCTTGTCAGCTATAATGACGGCCAAGCTTACAACACCAAAGTATCTCATCGCAATTGATATGCTGGATGATAAGCTAGAACTCGCTCGCAAGTATGGGGCGACACACACCATCCACGGGGGAAAGGAAGACGTCGGCAAGCGTCTACAGGAGATCACAGGTGGATTAGGCGTGCAATACGCGTTAGACGCAGTTGGCTCACCTGCCATTCTAAAGCTCGCACAGCAATCCCTCGGCGTGAAGGGAACAATGGTTACAATCGGAGGAACCCCACACGATGTTGTCTTATCGACACTGCCACATATCCAGAAAGGTCTAACATATCGAGGTTGCCATATGGGAGATGCTATACCGTCCTTGGTGAGATCTGCGTTCACCTTTGCCAGTGTACAAGCTGCTTACGCTCGTTTAATGTCCTTTTCTGTCTCATCAGTTTGTGCCAAAATTGCTGGACCTATGGAAGAAGGGTAAGGCCAACTGTCATTCCGGATACGTCGGCGGCTCCTACTAACTGGTCCACAACGACAGGCCTGTTTCCATTCGATGAGCTCCTCACATTCTACAAATTCGAAGACTTTGCTCAGGCTTTACAGGATCTGAAAGACGGAAAGGTAGTGAAACCTGTCCTTGTGATGTAAGCAATGACAAACTGTGTGTGGACTTTGCAGTCGTACCGTTGCTCGCGCTGCGGTGTTCAGCAATGTAGACCGGTCACGTGACTCGATGGATTTGATTCGGACTTTCGGAGTCGCCCACGATGACTGTATGAGGTCTGCTTTGCCAGCTTGTCGCTTCTAGTGTCACAATAGCCGGAGACCAGTGACTGCCCACCCCATGGCGGCCACCTTACACTTCTCGCTCGATCATCGATTCATGCTGCGGACCTTCCGACTGGCCTTTGCCTTCGCCTGTTTTGCTCACGGCAATTCCGTCCACAACCCACGGAGCAGCGCTAGTCACCACAATAATGACAGAGTCAAGCTTCTTGCAGTGAGGAAGGCCTGGAGCAGTAGCAGAGCTCCTGTCTGCCCCCATGGCAAGGTCTGATTCACATTGCGGCTCCATTTCCGAGCAACGCCTGAATTCTGCGGATCCTTCCATCACGCTCACCGAGAAAAAGCGGCTCGGCCCGTCTCGAGTCTTCGTATAGACCAATCCAATCCTTCTTGAAGCTGAATATGGGGGCTCCGCATCGCCCTTTCCTTCTTTTGCGTTTGTTATTAGCAGATAGTGGTGGCCTATCTAACGCTAATCACCATGGCAGCAACGCATCCTGTCAGAGAAGAGTCCTTTAACGGCAAGGAGGAAGTAGATGAAGCCCAGCATGCCTCAACTGCATTCGCTCCCGGTAACGACAAAGGCGGTTTCAGCGACAAGAACGAGGATCTTGATGTCGGAGCTCAGGTGCGTGACATGCGTTGTTGGCTCGACGTAACAGACTGTCGTCTCGCTCTGCTACCATGGCTAATCGTATTGCAATTTTACTTGCTAATAATAGGCACTCACCGATTTGGACCTGCAATATACGAAGCAAGGTGAGCAGATACGCCCACCCGACTCTTCTCTAGGCCTACCTTCCCGCTTATCATGCTCCGCGTCTAATCAGAGCACGACAAGGTGTTATGGAAAATCGACTGGCGACTTATGCCCTTGTGCGCGTGGGCGTGCGGCCTGCAATTCGTCGACAAGGGCGCATTAGGAGCTGCTGCTACTTATGGTTTACGAGAAGACATTCATCTCGTTGGTCAGGAATTCTCCTGGTGTGTGACTGTGAGTGCGAGAGTACACGGGCTCTCTCTCACAATACCTGACATTGAAAGCGCAACCAGGTCTTCTATTTTGTGAGCATCCAACATCCGCTCCGCAGGGCCGCCTGTACTTACCTCGCTGCACAGGGTTATCTTATTGGCGCCCCAATTATGGCGCGAATCGTTCAAAGATTCCATGCTGGACGAGTCCTTGGCGTTGCCTACTTCTTGGTATGGCCGTCGGTCCTTGCATGGCTACGAGGTATACCACTGATGCGTTGCTCACAGTGGGGCTGCACGCTTCTCGGTATGATAGGTGTCAAGAACTTCGGTCAAATCATGGCTTTGCGATTCTTGCTTGGCTTCCTTGAATCTGCTCTCGTCCCTGGACTTCTACTCCGTTAGTTGACTATTTGCTCAGGAAACAGCGGATCAAACACTGACTTGAATTGTTCAATAGTCACCACAATGTGGTACAATCCTACCGAAATGCCACTCCGTTTTGGACTGTGGACAGTGACCAATGGTGTGCTGCCAGTACCCATGCTCATCATCTACTATGGTCTCGGACACGTCGGCACTGTCCATCTTGCTTCTTGGCAGCTCATTTTCCTTTTCCTCGGACTTATTAGCTCTGCCACCGGTGTTCTTTTGGTGAGTTCCCTATCATACCAGTGTTCTGTCGGAACTTCGCTCACATGCTCTCACGACGCAGTTCTTCTGTTTGCCCGACAATCCCACTGTAAGTCTCTCGGCGTGGTAGGCTGATACAGTTGTACCATACTCATCATTGGAAATGTTTTCCTCAGACCGTCTCCTGGTTGAGCCCCCGCGAGAAATCTATTGCCGTACACAGAAATGCCGCATCCCAGATCGGAATAAAGAACAGTGAGCTTTCACACGTTTGAAGCCATTCAGGCACGCCTTTTATTGACGACTACCTATCAGGCCATTTCAAATGGGATCAAGCAAAAGAGGCTTTAAGGGACTATCGAGTATGGCTCGTCGGTATTCAGATGTTCACTGCCCTAACATTTGGAAATATCACGGTCAATTTCGTTGGTCAGTCAGCGCTGGACTCTGATAACAGATGTAATGATGGTACTGAATCGAGCACACCCCACCAGGTATCATTATCAAAGGTCTAGGATATACGGCCCTTAAAGCTCGTGAGCCCAACTTGTTCCGAGTATGCAAGCCTGAGTTGACTGACCCACTGTCTTGTCGTAGAGCGTAAGAAACCTCTAAATGACGCTGTGCACTAACGGATGTTCGGCTAACGTGCATTGATACAGTATATACCGCTCCGAACTCTGCAGTTCAAGCCTTGACCCAGATCTGCATCTCAGGTCCACCTACCTTCTTTCACTGGTTCCGCAACAAGAAGCAACCCTTGGCCGCAACTTGGAGTGCAATTGGAATCGCCGGTTGTGCGATCCTGCTCTCGGTTCCTGCTGGACCCAGCACCCAGAGCACTCGTCTAGCCGGTGTGATCTTAACATCCACAACAGCAGGAAACTACACGGTCATTATGTCCGTCATTGGTTGTAACTTCACCGGTTTCACTAAGAAGCAGGTCGCTACCTCCATAACCTTCGCACTGTACTGCATCGTGAGTCTTAAATGTCGGTATGCATTAGAACTGTCTCAATGGTTCGCTGACGAATCGTTGTGGCCTGCAGACAAACATCATCACTCCCCAGACATTCTTGGCCACTGAGGCACCAGGCTACCGCACTGGACTCATCTTTACTCTTGCTATGCTCGTCGCATATATTATCTTAGCGTGGTACACTTGGTTCGACATGGGATGGGAGAACAAGCGTCGAGACAAGCTGGCTCTTACCGATCCAGAGTACAGCAGAGTTCACGATAACAGCGATGTTTTCAACGGTCTCCGCGATCTGACCGACCGTCAGAATAAGCATTTCAGATACTCTGGCTAAATCGATCAGGAAGGCAACACCTATATCAGTACGAACAATCCTAAATAGCAAAACCTTCATGAGTATGCATAATGGAGGACTTTGTTGTCCAGAAATCTTGTTCCGCGAATTTCATAACCTGTGCCAGGCGGGCCAACGATATTAGGTTTTGGCCAAACGTTGTATAAGCAGTAGGTCTGTCATATTATCACTTCTTAGGGCTGCAGTACGTAAGTTGTGAATAGTCACAACAATGAAAGACCCAAAATTTGCGACTATCTATGAGTTTGCATAATGGGAGAAGAAGCCGAGGTCATTCTGACCGTTGTTATGATGGGCCGACGCAGGATACAAGGTGTCGAAGCTGGAGAGTGCTCTGCAAAGAGAAGGAAAGATGTTATTGGTGGACATTCAGAGCATTTCCTAACGGGAAATAACTTGTACTTACTGTGGGGCAGAACCTGCACGAAGAAGATCACCTATGGACCAGGCCGAAGGCTGCGTGGATTCCCATTGAGAATCAGGCATATACGTGGTGTCGCCTCCTGCACTACCCAAACTTTGTAGCAAGGATGGGTCAACCCAAGAAGTACTTCCCATATCTGATGTATTTCGCCAAGACTCGTAATTCGGGAGTGTCGGAACATCGGGGAACAGATTGAGGAAAGTTTGATAGAGATCAGCCGGATCAGACATGGAAGTTTCTTTAGCCCGTGTGTGGGATTCGTTCAGTTGACGGGCCACTTCGTTGCTGCTTTCGCTATGTGCGGCTTCCCTTTGTGCATTGCTTTGAGATGGAGCAGGGCTGAACATATGCGGTGCTGCGGCCAAGACGTGTGCCGTCAGGCCCGTTATGATCCGATTACAGTTTCTGGCTGTACTTCGCGCAGGACCGCTTGGAAGGCGCGGCAGTATTGACTTTGGTTCACTTGGGTCGTTGCTCAGATAGACTTCGGCTGACTTTAGGGCTTTGATGGCTCTGACGAGATCCGGGATACAGGATATACTCTTTGCCGATGCGATGACCTCAATTATCAGGCCTGCGATAAGTACTAGACAGGCGGAATGGAAGTAGTAAAGATGAAACCCTGAATCACCACTTATTAGCTTTTGCGAGATAAAAGTAGCACGCTTGCGCATAACCTACACCAAGCACCGCCTACCCGACGGCCATGTTCCCAGCTATCCGTTACGTGCTCGATGAGAAGCAGCGCTGCCGAACAGCAATGTGCCATGCTACCTCTTGCGATATCTGCGTCCAAGTGCGAAGGCGCATCTCCAAGCAAATCGTTCGACGACGCTCTTTGGCAGATATGAAACAGCATAGGACGATGTATGAGGAGCTTGAGATTTAGGTAGCGAGCGTGTAGAACGTGAGATTGGAGCTCTAGCTCGTTACTACGAGCTCGTAAGCTTGAGCCGGAGTCGTTGGTGCCTAGTACATGCGGCAAAGAAGCTTGCCATCGATCAAGTTCGCGTGCGCTGAGCAAGATACTGTTGACGTCTGGCCATTGTGGCGTTGTGATAGAGGGTGCGCTGTAGAGGGAGCATAAAACTCGAATCTGGATTGCTAAAAGTTTCGTGGTTTCCCGCATAAATAGGCTTGAAGACGTGTCCGAGATGGTCGGTGAGCTAGCACCATTCGTTACAATGCTGTCATCCTCTTCTCCTGAAGGGAGGGCATGCGGCAGGCCGTCTGGCGAGAGTAGAGGAGGCAATCCCAAGACAGCAGAAGCGGTCGCATCAAGAATGATCACACCTGCCCATGCTCGCCGTTGAAGTTCTACCAGCAATGGTGTCGATTTGGCTGCGTACCATTTGACCTGTAGACCCTGTGCTTGTGCTGAGCGGACTGCATGGCCAACTACATTCCGGCAGAGCGTCGGCTGCGATGTCGACAGCAGATACTGTCCCTGTGATACGTTGGAATCGAGTCAGATGAAGCCGCGTGTCGTAATTAACAATGTAAAATTACCATCAGCAGAAGGTACTGTAGGCCTTGCAAGCTTTCAGTGCAGAGTGCCACGGGGTAGCCGAGTGCTAATGCTCTCTGGTGGAATGTATGGCCAGCTCCAAATTCATCATCCCCGACTATGTCCCTTCCCCCGATCTGACATGCAATGGCGTAGATCTGTAGAAATGTCCGCCTTGTCAGCTGATCATACTCACTGCTGTTCACTTAAGGGCAAGGATATTGCCTTGCTAGAGTGATAAGCTTGATCCTCACCTGATTGAGTGTCCCTAGCCAGATTGGATCCGCTTGCTTTCCCGCTGTAAATGTTGCCTCGTAGCTCAGCATAAAGGTAGGCCAGTGTAGAACTTTGAAGACTGGCAAATCTTGTTCATAAACAGCTAGTTCTACTTGAGTAGGCGAATGTGTCGTGCTCACTCGGATAATTTAGTGCTCGGTACACATTGACGAGAGCGTCGGAGATGTGTCTCTGTGGGAGAGTGTAGAGCTCTGCCTTGCTTTGACTCCATACAAAGGGCAAATCGGCAGGTCGGGAACGATGAGGTGAATATGAAAATGCGGTTTGATTGCGAGCCTGAGGAGGAAGCCCTTTCCTGTGCGGTAGCTGCTGAATTGCCGCTTCGACGCTATGTAATAATGTTCTAGCAGACGAGTCGCCGGTCTCTGTATCATTAGCACTCCTTAGCTTGACTCCTTCGTAAGGCATACTTGACAGATAACAACCCACCCAGATGCCGACTTGGAATGGAAGGCGACGCCAAAGTAGTTAGGTATTGCCCTTCAGAGGCAGATGCAGGGCTCAACCCGGGTGAAGGGTGGTTGGCGGGCTCTTCAGTATAATCTGCCAGTCGAGACTCGGTAATCGTATGTTCATAGTGGGCGGCAGCTGGACTCCCGGAAGAGATCGCGCTGTCTCGCATATGATTGCTATCATAGTCTACAATAGGGGTCGACTGCGCTGCATCCACCTTGTACGACGTTGGCATAACACTCGAGCTTGATAAAGTGTGCTCGAGGGTCGGACGACTTGTCTCTCCATGTAGTTGATCAGACAGCTGGCGAAGTTTATCCTCGAGATTACGGACATAGTCCTCATCTCTCAGCGGTGTAGCAGACGGGTACTCGCAGCGTGCAGGTCTTTTTGCATCGGTACATGTCTTGCAGGGCTTTCTCCCATCACACTTGATTTTGCGTTGGCGGCAGATGACTGGGGCAGCAGAAATGCGTCAATACGGCATGCTATCATAGACTGACCTTGCTAATCAATCAACATGATATCGTTGCTTAGAGGCGGAGCTTACCGCATGCGAGAGCTACCCGGTGTCGCTTTGCCGGCGGAACCGCGACGGAGCCTTCAGCGGCAGGCCGAAAGCTGTCGGTCGTTTCCATGTCAGAGGCACTTCGTTTGGACATGGCAGACACGGTCGGAGGCATAAACCGTGCTGGACATCGAGGCTGGCTGGCTGTGGAGCCCGCCATGGCAGTCCCATCTCGCAAAGGCCGGCATTATACTTTCTCGGCAGCAAATCCGATTGGTTAAACTCGAGGTTGTATAAGTGCAAGTCTCGTGGAAAAGGTCGCGGTAAATAAGTGGCAAGACTTGGAACATGATGATATACTGCTGCGACTTGCATCTGCTCTGGCGATGCGGCAATGGCCCACAACATATGCCAGGTTGCTCTTTGTTTACATCTTTACTGCACACTTAGACTCTCCCTTAGACACAAGCTAATACTGGTTAATTCCGAAGACGTGGCTCTCCAGTCCTCCCACTCTGAGCTCTTCCATAGAAGCATCCAATTTCAAGTTGAAGGGCGCCCGGTCCAGCTTGAGCAGCTTGATCGCGTTCGTGCGAGCAATCTTCAGTCTGTCAGACTCGGAGATTGGGCACGTGTCCATCCAAGTAGCACCATTTGATAGCTTGGGCTCGTCTATCAAAAGTTTCAGTCATAATGCTAGTCGCCCTCCTTGTTCGGTCAACACACTCACAAGGATAGTCAATGGCGAATTGAATGCGGTCAGCTCCAATTTCAGAAATACATGCCTGTAGCATCCGACTGGAGTAATGACCGGAAGTAGTGATGTGGATGTTGTTGGCAAAGTAATCTCTGATGAGCTTGTTCTTGGCCATCGGCATTGTAGGGAAACGCTTTCGGTCAAGCTTGTGGTCTAGACGCCATAGATCGCCAGTGATACCTTCACCCATATGACCGAACATCATTTGTAGCTGTACAGGCCACTCAACAAGTCAGGTTTGATGCAAGCAATAGGCTGCAGTCGTGGACTCCTCACCTTGGGGAATCTGTCGAAAATACCACTTGTGCACATTGCGACAATGTGGGAAGCAAGCTGAGTCTTGAAGCCATGAGCTGAGGCAGCCAACTGTGCGCAATCAAGGAAGGACGCAGACAGAATCAGTACCGACGGATACGGCCGGAAAAGGAACAACATCAAACTACTCACCCATGGGCGCTTCTTGTAGAACTCTCCATGGTGAAGACGTGGGTGCAAGTATACCGGGACGTCTAGCTCTTGGAGTGTCTCCCAGAGGACATCGTAGCTTGGATGATCGTAGTAGAGCATTTTGCCATTGCTGTCTGGACCTTCTTCTGCCCATTCTGGTGCCTCCTCGTTGCATACGTTCTGGTAGTCGTTGAGAATCTGTGAATGGAATAGTTTTCAGTCAGCTTAAGGATCAGCCCAGGCACTTTGAAGTGACCTAACTTACGATTCCAACGAAATGGTCTGTTTCGGAGATCACAAGTCAGAATGCGATGTCTCGACAGAATAGAGGGGGATGTGAGGCTCACGCTCAGTCACGCATCGTCGTGCTTCTTTGGCGGCTGCTTCAGGATTAATCATGCAGATAGCAGCAAAGTTGGCGAATCTGCCTGGATGCTGTTCACATTGTTTCGCAACCCAGCTGGTGGTGCGAATTACCATCAGTATGCAGCTCTTGCCGGCACGTACAGGCTGTCAGATGCAAGACTCACTCATTCGCTTCACGAGCTAGAGCTTCACCTTCCGCAGCCTTGTCGCTGAGTTGAGGTCCAGGCGAGGTGAAAGAGAGAACCTGCAGCTCGATGCCAGTCTCGTCCATTTCCTTGATTCGTCCGACACTGCAAGATAGTCGCCACCATCATCAGCTGGGAACGGCAGCAAGACCGCGACACTCGGCTAGGATACCTACATATCAGGCATGGCCTTTTCCATGATCTTGGCTGCCTCTGGACTCGCAAAGTTGACGGCATCCCAGCTCAGACGTGGCAGGTTCCTGTCAAATCAGATGCTATTAGGCAGTGTTCAAGAGCTGCTCTTCAAGCGAGAAGATTCCGTACCATGCTCTAGAAAGGCAGGAATAGTCAGTTTGTGATGCCCTTCACTTTATGCTACCCTCAATCCACTCACTCTTCTAAAATGATCTGCAAGCACAAAAACCAAGGCCAAACGCTCAGCTTCCCGAGCCCGACGGTTTGCCTCGTGAAGTTCGGCGCTCTTACCTTTCCTAACATGATTGACAAACGAAGTATGCTCTATGAGACTGGCGCAATCACAAAAAGTATACTCTAGGTATGAGAAGAAGCCCAACGCTGGTCAAAAGCGGGCACGCAGTGTTCTTTCGTGCCGGTGGATCATCCGCCGGGCATGCCCGTAGACGTTCGGACGGCGCCGACCCCAGCTCAAGACTCGGCTCAACACCCGCCGCAACGGCTTGTGAGGGTCAAACGGTTCTGCAGCTGTGCTAGTGACTGGAAATAGCCCATGCTCGTGATGAAAATAGACCCAGCCTGCAAGGGCAATGAACGTCCAGGCAATAATAAAAGTAAGCTCTACAGATGCTTGCTGAGGTGCCCCATCACGTGATGTCAATGAGGACATCTGCTCCTTGCGAAGACGTATGTAGGAACAAGCAGCGTATTCCGTTTCCGGTGCAAACATTCACCCTCATATCCCAACTTTTCAATGGTTGCTACTACTGACTGGATACAGATGGATTGGGGAACTGCCGACTCTCAATCTGCGCTAAAGGCATTACTAAACGAAGTACTACTTTCGTATTATCGTGAAATCTTCCAAGTTGCTGGCACCAGCTACGATGGACGTCTCTTCACTTTCACCCAGCATTCGTCTGGCTTATGCAAGAAACCTTCCGTGCTTTTGAGGACTGTCTGTTTTGGATCTGCGAGGACAAGCTCATATCTATAGAAGAACGTCCCGATGAAAGTATATAGCTGCATCAAAGCTAGATTGCGACCAATGCACGCCCTCGGGCCTAAAGAGAAAGGATAAAAGTCCTTCTCGTTGATACGTCCTTCTTCGCCAAGCCATCGCTCTGGCCTATATGTTTCGGCATCTCCCCATACATTTTCAAGATGCTGTTGGAAAGCGACATGACATCGAGGCAAGCAGTCAGCTATGCCTCCAGTGCAAGTCGACCTAGTAGACTTACATTCAAAGTGTATGTTGGTACTGAACACTCGCTACCTCGCTTGAATACTTCACCCTTGAATTCGCTATCTTGCATCATCAGCCTTGGCAGACCTAGTCCGAGAGTATTATGCATTCTGAGACCTTCGTTGATGGATGCTTGCAAGTATGGTAGGGACTTGACGTCAGTAAACTCCAAAGTGGTGCTCATTTCACGATCTTGGAAAGCCTCATCAAGTTCGGCTTGAAGTATTTTCTGCTTGTCGACATTCTTAGCGAGATGGTATGCAATGGCACAAGACGTGTTGGACGTGGTATCAGATCCCTTCAAACGGAAACAGTCATTAGATTACAACATGACATCAAAGACGGCTAAGCAAACTGTACTCACGCCGATAAGCATAGAAATGGCTTCGGCAACCAATTCGTCAAAGGAGAGAGGTTCGCCGTTCTCATCGCGGGCTTCGGTAAGACGGTTCAAGATGTCCTTACGGTCGGCAGCGGGATCATTGAGACGTTTGGTAACGGCAGCTCGCGCCATGCCAGCTAGAAGGGTCACCGAGTTGTTGCCTTTTCGGAACCATGGGTCGAGAGTCTATGAGAATAACGTCACGGTCAGACCGCATACTCGTGAACGCTGTCGGTGAAGCACAGTGCGTACCTTAGCATATGGTCTCAGCCATGGTCTGATGACTCCCAGCGAAGCTGCATAGTCTCCTCTCTCGTTGAGAATCTGTATAGCAGGCATGTACACAACCGACCCATCCTCCTTCTTGATGACAGTAATGTCGGCCTCCTTGTCTACCATTCCGAAGGGCTCTCCAAAGCATAGATCACTGATAGTATCGAATGCAAGGTAATTGAACCATAAGAGGCAGTCTACCGTCCACGAACCGCCCGGCTCTGTCTTTAGAGCGTTTTCGCAGTGCTTGTCCCATCTCTCGACAGCCATACGGAGATACGACTGGATATATGGCTCGAAGTCTAACATGCTCTGGAGGTGCAGGGTATAATCAGCATGTGGCCTGACACTAGTCACAATAGTGTGCATCGAGTCACCTTCTGAGAAAAGGTGGCGGAAACTATCTTGCGTCGACGAGTATGGTATCCTCGATCTGTACAGTTGAAAAGACCCCTAATCTTGGTGGTTTTTAGTCCGACGAATGCATCGTCTGAGTGAGAGACCCAGGTCGTTTCAGATGCGACCTATAGTACAGAATTGTGAATTTGTCACGAGCAGACACTCACAAAAGACGGTCTTCATATGACCAGTGCTGTGACCGTACAGAACTTGATAAGCATCGTGATCTGCGATGCTGAGCTGTCTTGGCGAGATCCTAACATATTTGCCATACTTCTTGTGCGCAGCATCGACGTGCAGGTAGCGCTTGCCGGAGCGCGCCTTCTGCATTAACTATATGAAGGCAGCCGAAGTAGGTTAGTACCGTCGTAGCTGAAGGTATTTACCGACGTAACCCTCACCCATAGATCAGAAAAGGCCGCTAGACGAGGTCCTGGGTACTTGCGAAGGTCGTGCGGGTCGAGGAAGTAGATTACGACATGGGTGAGGACCTGGAGGCAGGGTCAGTCTACATGGTTTGCGCAAAGTCAATATGGCGGTCGCATACCACAAAGGTCAGGACCGACAGCCCTACAGCAGCGATACGCAGATTCCAGACAAGCTCTCGTACGCGTAATAAGGCTGGATGCGCTAGACAGCTTTTGACGAAGGCTTCCATCTTTTCTGCAACGAGTTCTTCACTTTGCACCAACGCGAGAGTCGTGCAGCAGAACAGCACTCAGAACATCCACAGGCACACAGAATGCGGGCACACTCCACAAGTACCGGATGCCTTTGCGTGGGCCTCCATCGCAAGCCCTTCCGGGATAGCGGTCCGCCTTTGAAGTCGAGGTTTCTCGGCTGTTTCCGAGCGCCATTTCGGCTGAATCCTGCAAGACGGAAAGAGCCTCTTCGAGCAGACAACGCATTTCCGACGTACTGATTGCAGCCTTGGCCTGCGTTTGCGCCTGGTGAGGGCGGATCTAACCGATGCAGACACCTACCCGCCGGTCAAAGCAGCTCGACAGCGCCACTTGAGCTTCTCGAAGCACTATCAGTACGGAAGATCTGGACATCTGTTGACCTACATCGAGTAACTAAAATGGCTATCAACACCACGGAGACTCGCGTAGATGTCCTCATCGTTGGAGCAGGACCTGGTGCGCTGGACTTCTCGATCAAGCTGCTGATGGACCCGACTGACATGATTTGCATACACTCAGCTGGTCTCATGCTGGCAACCCAGCTGTCGAAGCTCAAGCTGCACGTGAAGATTGTTGATAAAGCTGCACATCCTGTGCTGAGGGGGCACGCGGATGGTGCGTCAGGCTTCTTTACGCTATGCTATAGACGCGCCTAACGAGAGTCTTGGCTTTCATTGCTTAGGATTGCAATGCAGAACGGGCGAGGTCTTCCATGCTCTGGGTGTTGGCAATCGGTTTGAAGAAGAGGCATGCGAATGTGCCGGTGCGTTCGCTACCTAGTCTATCACTAGAATGGTTGTTGACGTGTGTCGCTTCCGTTTACAGAAACGGTTACTTATACGCAAGATCACCTTACCGGCAAATTAGTCGAGACAGCACGACAGCCAGATGTAAGCAATGCCTCAAGCAACGGAGATTTTCAATGCATACTAATACACCTCTACCTTCTCAGACGCTTCCAGGCACATCCTTGGCGAGACATGTCCTTTTGGGACAGGATCGGGTCGAGGCTATCTTTCTCGAGGCCATGAAGAAGAATGGTGAGTCAGAGGTGAACACTTCTCGTATTCACAGAAGTGAGACTGACAGGGACCCGTGTGTAGACAATCTCGAAGTCGACCGATTGCTACGACCTGTCAAACTGGAAATCGACGCCGACATCGAACAAGCCGATGCATCCGCATATCCCATTCACGTAACTTTGGAAGCAGTACCACCTCCAGCAGGACTAGCCAATGGAGACATCAAGAGCGGCCTGTATCGTTCCAACTTATTCATCAACGGGACCAACGGCCATAGCGATGTGGATGAACATCTTGAAAGACAGGTAACTCATTGCAAATACCTGGTCGGTTGTGACGGAGCGCACTCTTGGGTCAGAAAGTGAGCTTGCTCGGCATTTGGCTCACTTTGCGATAAAAAAGCTGACCGAGCTGCCATCTGACAGGCAACTCGGCTTCGAAATGCGAGGCGATTCAGCCAACATTTTCTGGGGGTGTTTTGATGCGGTCATCGAAACAGATGTGAGGAAGAAAGCAAGCTGTTTTTGTGTCTGGCTAAGTCTGCTAGCACCGCACAGCTCCCGACTATTCGCACCAAGAACTTGATCAACCTCACACATGGGGAAGGCGTCCGCATGATTCCTCGAGAAAAAGGCCTCGTCAGAGTGTACACCCAGATGGGGACTGTTTCAGATGGAAAGCGCGTCGACCGCTCACAAGTGACTGTAGAGAAGCTAATGGCGAGAACTAAAGAGGCCCTCTATCCATTCAAGCTGGACTTCAGGAGAATCGACTGGTATAGCTGCTAGTAAGTATCTCCGACCCTGGATCTCGAGTCCCTACTGATACTGTCCGCGTCATAAGCGAGGTCGGCCAACGTCTTTGCGATACCTTCTCGAAGCACAATAGACTTTTCATTGCTGGGTGAGCTTGCATCGCACCGACAAAATAGGAACGCGCTGATTTCTGTTTGGTTAGCGACGCCTGCCACACGCATAGTCCAAGTATGTGCCTAGGCTAGCAATCATTGCGTGCTGAACTAATATACCGTGTCACACACACAGGGGCAGGCCAGGGAATGAAGTAAGTGGCTGGCCACATTGATCCCTGCCCAGACTTACGTATGTATTTCCAGTGTCTCCATGATGGACACTTTCAATTTAGGCTGGAAACTCGCTAGCGTCATCAAGCAACAAGCTTCACCCGACATCCTAAGCACTTGTACGTGACGGTCCTATGAAGTCAGGCCCCTGAAAACTAGCCTTATGTTGATCGTCCTCGCAGACCAAGTAGAAAGACGCGCAGTTGCTAATGACCTCATTGGCATGCACGGAGTCTGGTCAGAGATCAACGCCCAAGTAGCCGCTGCTAATGGTCCAGAAGAGGTAAATATCTCGAAGTCGCAATCTACGCAAGCGGCCCAAGCTGAATTTCCGAACGTGTGTCTGTCTAGCTGGCTCGTGCTACCGATGAGTTTAGAAAAGCGGGGCTTCGAATGGCCAAATTCGTTTCCGGGACGGGGGTCGTTTATACGCCTAGCGTTCTTGTAGCAAATAAGCTGCAGGCTGAGGAAGGTGGCGCGACTGGTATCAAAGTTGGATCTGTAGGGTATCCGTCCTTACTTTATCTGCGGTAAATGCTTAGCGTATTGTCTCATAGCACTTTGAGAATCGACAAGCCGTATGCGTTAGCAATCTCCACGCTGTGCAGCTTCAGCGTAGGTTGAAAGCCGATGGACGATGGAAGATCATTGGTAAGTCTGATACCCAGGCGGAGCATCAAGTTTCCTGTCTAAAGTACGCGTGCATCCGACTATCTAGTTTTCCCTGGCGATATCCGTCAAGAAGCCTCTCGTCAGCGTTTCGACGTAGCAGCAAGATACCTCGACTCACCAGAAGGCCCAGTACGCCTGTATACCCCGAAGCAGTCCGATACAGACTCAGTCGTCGAGTGCTTGACCGTTGTTTCGGGACCTTACCAACATGCGCAATCCGACTGCCTTCGTTGGCCGGAAGTACTCCGCCCTGTCCGAGGAGAGCTACGTGTGACAGGTAAGTCTCTCTTGAGTCACTCGAGAACCATCTTAGCTGAGCCTACTGCTGATTTACCAGCCTTCGACACCGTTTTCGCCGATTGCATGTCCTATCACAACGGTCATGGTCAAGCTTATCAAGGTTATGGAATCGACGAGAACGTAGGCTGCATCGTTGTCATTCGACCGGACCAATATGTAGCTCAAGTGGTGCGGATGGACGAGTACGAACAAATCGGTAGGTATCTTGCATCAAGTACTTGTAGTCCATGCGCTGACTCAGGACACAATGGGCAGGCGATTTCTTCGGTCGCTTCATGTTACCGTCGCAATGATCTAAATCCTCCATTCGTGTTGATGAAGCTACTACTAAGCTTCAGTCGGACCCTTGTACTCATTTGAAATGTGTGTGTTCCCAGCATCGTCGGGCGCTGCTCGGTATACTTTGGTGGCAAACTATCACATCTAGCTCTTGCGATACAGACAAGCCTCGCGATGAATGATGTCGCCTTCTTAGTCTAAGCTGTACTTTACATCTAGTTGTAAAGCTAACGAATCAATCAAAACAAATCGGGCCATATGTGGATCCGAGCAGGTTAGCGCTGACTTCACCTAGCACACCTCTTGTTCTCGTCAACTCGTCAAGACAATGACATGCTCTCGTCGCTGTTCCCGCGAAGTTCAATATACAAGAGCCTGGATGACGAAGGACACGGGCACGCGTTCGACGCTGGCAACACTGCTCTCTTCAATGCAGACGAGCCAGACGAGGATGAGCAAGTCGATCACCGCTCCGGCATGACTGGCGGGCATCGCGGCCACAGACACCAGCCCTCGCTGCCAGATCCCTTCGAGCATACTCCAAAGACTGGTATCATACCTGCTCAGCTTCCTCTTATTCAATCTGCGCCGACCAGTCCTGGCCCTCATGGACGTGATCGAGCCGACTCACCTGCACAAGATGGTGACTCTGTAGCGGTAGAGACCAGCTTAGATCCTTTTGGAGGCCATGCAGCCTATTCAGACGATCCAATGGCTGCGCTCAGTCAACGTCTTACCAGACCTTATGGCGTCACTAGGGAGGAAGATGCTGCAGAGGAGGAGGAGGAAGGGCATTTAGAAACACACCACCTAGACGAAGCAGGACCACCCAAGTCCATGTAAGCAAAGTCACCTACCAGCTTACTTCATGATGCGACTAACTAGGTTTCTTGTACTAGCATGTTTGGCGGGCACCGCGACGCCGGGAACTCGCACCGTCAGTCCTCTATGACTTCGCCGACGAGCGGCCAAGATTCAAGTATACAATCCCAACTGGCATCCTCTTCTCACATATTGGAAAACAAGCGCCGAGAACCCTGGTGGCTACGAGAAAATAGGAAACGCTTGGGAGATCTAGCGGAAGCGAGCTCGTCACAGACAATCCGATTGCAAGGCCCTCCAGCACAAGATACTACGAATGCACCTGGCCAGAACGCTAAAGCTCAAAACGTCTCGACGCCAATAGATTCGCCGGCTACTCATACGATGTTCTTGCCGACTCACGCGTCGCCTTTCTCCCAAGGGCAGGCGTCAGCATCGCCATCGTCAAATATTAGGATGTTTGTGCAGAATGTTTACAACGTGGGGCGAGAGGTCATCAACTCTGGCGGCCGGCAAAGACAAGGTCCAATACGTCTACAAACCCATCTCAGCAAGAAAGACAAAGCGCTGTGGAATTGGGTCAATGTCGATGATCTGGACGAGTTCCTCCAGGAAGTCTATACTTTCTACGTCAGGAAAGGCATCTGGTCAATAGCCTTGGCTAGTTTTCTCGACCTTTTGTGAGCCTGAAGGCACACAATTATCCCCACAATCGCTGACGCCTTACTGCGGTTAGAACGATTGGCTTCGTCATTGCCTTTTCAGTCTTTTTATTGGGCTGCGTGGACTATTCTGTTATCAGGAAAAGCCATAGCCTGGCCGAGGTAGTCGTACCTCGCTGTGTTTCTCGGTGAGTCAGTCCTCGTAAGCTGTACGTGATGAAAGGACACTACCAACGAAATAACCTTAGTTTTCACGGAGCAACGCTGCTGTTGTTCCTGTCCGTAGCCCTCTTCTATGCCTTACGCATTTTCAAATTTGGTCAAATCGTGAAGAGACTGTTTGTCATGAGAGACTTCTTCACCGAGTTGCTGGAAGTTCCAGAGGTGGGTATTACCATATGCAACTCGCGTCATTCGGAGATTGAGTGTTTGCGTTTGCTTTCTTAGTCAGATATCCAGACTGTCCCCTGGTCTGTCATAGTGGAGAAGATATCCGCATTACGCTCCGAGCATCCTGCAGTCGCTCAGCATGAGGATTTTACGGATCTAAACGCAGGCGAAGAGTTGCTCCCAAAGCCACCTTCTGCAAACAAGCCACGTCTCGATGCGCATGATGTAGCGAATCGTATCATGCGGAAAGAGAACTACTTCGTTGCCTTGTTCAACAAGAACGTTCTCAACACAGCAATTCCAATACCAGCTTTACTTGCCAAATCCCGTACTTTTACCTTTTTGACTCAGAAATTAGGTCTAGTCACTACTGTTATAGCTACCGGGGAGGCGAATAGAGCAGCTACAGCTAGAGGAGTGGAGAACGCCTCGGCTGCTCTTTTGACGAAAGTTTTGGAATGGAATCTGAAGTTCTGCTTATTAGGATTTCTGTTTGGACCAGATGGACAAGTCAGAAGACAGTTTGTCAGCGAGCGTAACAAGAAAGACCTTGTCGCGGCGTGAGTCGAATTACGACACTCAACCTTGTCGGTTGAACGGTGACTAACGCATTGTATATTCAACAGCTTACAGCGACGTTTCATACTCATGGGCTTTATAAATGCAATCTTTGCGCCATTCATAGTCTTATACCTTCTTTTCTACTCTTTCTTTCGTTATTTCGAGGTCGGTCACTTGCACATTCTTTGCCTTTCAAGCTGTCAGGGCACTGACTTTGATGATCTCTGCATCATTTCACAGGAATATCACAAGAACCCTTCTTCGCTTGGCATGCGATCATATACACAACTCGCCCGCTGGAAATTCAGAGAATTCAATGAACTTCCTCATATTTTCCAGATGCGCTTGCATCGGTCATACCCTCTGGCAGACGCATACATAAGTCAGTTTCCAAATGACAGAATGGCACAACTAGCAAGGTGAGCAGATAGAATATGTTCCATTACCTTTTCGATCGCTCTCGACTTCGAGCTGAAATGATTATGCACAGATTCGTAGCATTTATTTCAGGTTCCTTCGCATCAGTCCTCGTGCTGTTCTCTTTGATTGATCCGGACGCTTTCCTGCACTTTGAAATCACGCCGGAGCGAACTGTCCTATTTTATATCGGCGTCTTTGGCTCCTTAATGGCTATCGCGAGGGGAATGGTACCGGATGATCATCGTGTCGTGGACCCTGAAGCATTGATGCGAGAGGTCGTTGAAGAGACCCATTATATGCCAGTACATTGGCGAAGTAATCTACATTCGGCAGACGTGAGATTCATGATGCTCTATAATGCAAACAATCCAACCAAGCTAACTTGTGTTTGGCTGTTGTAGGTCCATCGCGAATTTAGCCTTCTCTTCCCGTTGAAGATCGTTTCCTTTTTCCACGAGATCCTTTCCGTCTTCACCACTCCTCTCGTTTTATGGTTCACTTTACCGCGAAGTAGTACGCAGATAATAGATTTTTTCAGGGAATTCACGATACATGTCGATGGATTAGGGTATGTGTGTTCCTTTGCTGTTTTTGACTTCACCAAGACTGGTCTAGGAGATGTCAGGTATGGTGCACCTGCTCGCGTCGCAAGTACTGGAATACCTAAAGACAGCCACTCTGAAGAAACGATGCGACACGGGACTTCCAGTCAGAGTGAGAGTGCGATGGAAGGTGATAACGCGGATTTGGAAAGTCAAGATGGAAGGCCCCAAATTCTGATTGATGAGAGATTGATTGCCGATCAAGGCAAGTTGGAAAAGAGCATCATTGGTTTTAAAGCTGCTCATCCTACCTGGCAGGTGAGCTATCTCCACGTTTGAAGTTAGTATACTGTGGTCAAGTGTCTGACAGCTCCCGTCTCGCTGTGGCCGGTAGCCCCAAGACCAGTCAACTTCGCTATACTTGAGCCGCATGACGGATTTAGCTTCGAATAGTATCTATCTCCCTCCTGCATCGACGACTACAACACGACGGGAATTCAATCAATACAGAAGTAATCATCGACTACCTCGTTCAGGAAGTAGGTCTACCGCCAGACGGTCTAGGCATATTCAGCAGCCTTCTCCTTTCACTTCGCCTATACTGGAGGATGAAGATGCCTTACCCGGTATCGGAGTCAGCGGTGGTGGTCTAGGCGTCGCTGGAGGGGTGACCTCTTCAATTATCGAGAGTGGAAGACAGCATGGCGCACATATGTCTCATCGGGCACCGTATGGTAACAGTGGTACTGTTCCTCGGCAGCAGCAGCAACCGAGACATGTACAGCAGGCAGGGCTGCGCAAAGCTGGGATACCTACCGAGGAGAATTGCTCCAAGGAGGAGGACGATGTGGACCCATACATTCGACCAGACGAAGGTGGAGAGTCAAACATGCATGGTCATCCATCATCTGAGATCACCGGTGTTTGAGGGGTAGGTGTGACCGCAGCCGACGAGGAGCAGTAGCTAAGTATGGCACAGATGTGTAGCTTAATGGAGGTTCATGAAGGTGTAAAGGGTGGTGTACTTGTAATCTGCACAATGTCGAGTTATCTGTTTTCCGCAATCTCTGCTTTGATGTGAGTCTTTTGATATACCGTAGCAGTTGCTCCAGCACACAGTACGCGCGGTTTCAGTGTTCAAAGTTGTTTGCACGGCGGAGGTCTCCCGTTTCAAGGTGACGGCAGGCAGCTAGGCAGGCTTGCTTCCATGCAGCTCATACGAGCACGTCCGAACGTATCTAGCTGGTCGTTGATGCTGTCCTGTTACTCGCACTTCTCCTGGGGGATAGTCCAAAGTTGCACAATACAGGACATCGCGAAGTGGTGCCGCGCTCTTTGTGCTCACGCCAGAAACAAACGACGCACGGTTGAAGGGAGACTCGCGAGCAGGAAGGAACAGCTGGAGTGATTCAGAGTGGAGTGGGTCGACCGTCGCGCTGAATGTCGGTGTGAGTGCAGAAAGAGGTGCACCAAGACAGCAGTATTCAAGACCACCGCGATCCTAGACGCACGGGCAGGACACACACGAACACAGACCAACTCGTCGCGCATGGCGAGGAAGACATAGCTAGACTGGACACACCGGAGGATCAGCTGCTCGTCCTGCCTCGAGAGTCGGTCAGTCTGTCGGCACGTCGTCGTCGTCGTCTGCTGGTGCACCAACATCAAGCAGCGAGCGAGCTCGTGACAAGCAGCAGGATTGAAGACACAGCAAGCAGGCATTACAGCTGTCCTGCACGCCCGTACACAGCAGTATACCCAGAAACCATCCATCGCATCTGCTGGCCTCCTGGCACCTTGCTGCTAGCACACCGTGTGCCCGTGACAATTGTCTCTGTCTGTAGTTGTTTGAGGCTGCAGACGGTCGATACGGCAGTCACGAGTACGCAAGTGTACGACAGCCAGTTAGCCAGCCATGACGGCTCCCATGGCTCCATCATCGCTGCTACATGCTCCCCACGAAGACCCATCGCGCACTCCTCAGCGGTCGTCCTCGCTCTCCTACAAAGGGCACCACACCCAGGCAAGCGCACGCCGGCAGCAGCGACGCAGTCCGCTGCTAGGCAGCAACATGGCCCACGGCGCGGGCGAAGACGACGATGAGATAGCGCTGCACACCCGTCCAGCCTCGTTCGCAGCGCCCCCGTCAGCCTCGGCGAGATACAATCCATACCACCACCCTTCGCTGGCAGCAATGATGGACGCCTCTCACCTGGCGACGACGGCCACCGGCAGTCCTGGAGGACCTCCAAGGCATAGGTCTCCTAATCCTGGAGGTCCAGTGCATACCTCCGACAGAGACGGTCCAACGTCCTCTACCTCGAGACTCCCATACGGTTCAGACAACCTGACTGCCAGCAACAACATCGCCTTCCCACCCCATACAGCAAACGCACTCGCATCACCCCAATACAGCCATTATCAGCGAAACGAACAATCCGAACAGTCAGTTGCGAGCGTCTCGAGAGATAGGCAGGGCAGTAATGGATCCGGAGGCTCCAATTCTTCCCACAACTCCCCGTCGTCGCGCTACATGCAAAGCACTGGTAGCAATGAGTTGCAGGATTATCCGTCAAGACGGAAACGTTCCGTCGAAAACAATACAGAAAGTCTGCCTGCATCATCGTCCTTGTCAATACCAGCAAGGCAATTTGACAATTCATCACAAGCCTCATCCTCATCTTCGAATTCGAGAAGCCTGACTGCACAGCAGCAGCACTCATCACAGGGAGGAAGTACAAACAATACACAACAGATGAACCCGTCCTCTTCGGGACATAGACGGACGGCTCAGCTCTGCGCAAAGTGCAATTTGCCTATGACAGGTCAATTCGTGAGAGCTTTAGGAACCGTATTTCATTTGGATTGTTTCCGCTGCCAAGTAAGCACCATCCATTCCGATTCTCTTCATGTACTTGCTCTGTGCTGAGACTTATTTTTTTCTTGCGCTAAACAGGACTGTAACAAGATTGTAGCGGCAAAGTTCTTCCCCGTGGACGGGCCTGACGGAAAACAATACCCTCTCTGCGAAACGGATTACTTCCGACGGTTGAGCTTGATATGTGCTAAATGCGGAATGGCATTGCGAGGGAGCTATATTACAGCGTTAGGCAAGTCACCTTGAACTGAAGCGGTAATCCGCATTTGCTGACTTCAACCCTTTCCTCCATAGACATGAAGTTTCACGTCGAGCATTTCACATGTAGTGTCTGTCCCACAGTTTTCGGGCCACAGGATTCATATTATGAACATGGTGGACAAGTCTATTGTCATTTTCATTATTCTACAAGATTCGCTGTCAAATGTACTGGATGCAAGACTGCTATCTTGAAACAATTCGTGGAAATCAATAGGAATAATGTTGATGAGCACTGGCATCCTGAGTGCTATATGATCCACAAGGTGAGGAACCAGTTATCGCACGATTATGATTGGAGTATGTGAATTGATCGTCATGGTATTTCCTGCAGTTCTGGAATATCAAGCTTGTCCCAAGCTCGAAGAAGAATATTGAAAGCTCGCCAGCCACTGTGCAAGCATCAGGACAAGAGATGGATGAGAAAACAGGCGAAGAAAAGTCGACGAATCCAGATTCGCAGACCCAGCTGAGTCAAAGTAGTTCAGGAACATCATCAAATTCAATGCAGCTTTACGACTGGAGAATACAAGAAACAAAAGAAACAGCTACGACGTTACGAGAAAAACAAAAACATGTCGAGGCACAAGTTTATCGTATTTGGACGGTATTATCTACTTTTGAAGAAAGTTCTGCTGCTTGCATTTCGGAAATGCTGAGACATGTTAGCAATGGTCATTATTTCGATGGAGTCAGAATGGCAGAGAAATTTGTCTTACATGTTGAAACGCTTTTTGCTGCTATTGATGATTTGAATGCTGCGTTTAGACACTTGGGTTCGAAAGGTGGGTATTTCCAGAGTTATACGGTATCCCTCCTCGACTTGTTCGAAGGAATGATCTTCTGCTGATCTCCTTCTTGTTCTTGTGAAACATAATTCGTGCAGAAATACCGCATGTCCGAGAAGCGCGCATGCTTTGCAAGAAAGTGGTCAACTTTTTCTCACTCCTTTCACATACACACGAGTCCGGTGCACGCAAGATGGGAATCACCCAAGATCTACTATCTCTTGTCACTGGTCTTGCGCATTACTTGAAGATCCTAATTCGCATCGCTCTTACAGCAGCACTCAAGCTCGAACGAGATTACGCATCTAAAACCGCATTGTCACATTTCCTATCAAGATTAGATCGCTTATGTAGAGATCCGGAAATCGCAAGAACGTCCACTTCTCCAGTGGGCGGGCTGTCCGGTGGCGCTGTCACTAACGGGGGCGATGGGAGTCATACAGCAAGAGCCGCGGAAATTGGCAACAGTATTAATGCAAAATCTCGCTCGTGCGGGTATAAAAGTCTGGTCAGACCCGGGGGTTCTTTCATTAACCAGATCGAAGGAGACGCTATAACAGATCTGTGCGAAGTGTGCCATCTTACAGTTGAAGAAGAGTGCGCTAGGTTCGGCACGAATCTGAGATGGCATTTACAGTGCTTGTCGTGCTCAAGCTGCCATCGGCACGCTTCGAAAGAGAAGGACACAGCAAAATTGGCAGCTTTGGCAAAGCAACAAAGTATAGATAGCGGTGAGGAGCGTAAAACACCTCTATACTTGAAAGAGTTCCGTATCGAATTATATGAAAGACGACCGGAAGATGGGCAGTCTGGAACCGGGCGGAATCGAGAAAGCTCAGGGAGAGTTTACTGTTCGGAATGCCCTTCGAGCTCCATTCAAGATGGATTCGAATATGTCACAAGGCTGGAACAGTACGCTTTCTTGCTTTGTGTCGCGCTGAACAAGCTTTATTACCTACTCAAACGGAGGGGTGTGTTGGCTTCTTCACCTTGTAAGTGCTCAACCGCGTGTTTCGTTTTCGGAATTGCTGTAGCGGACCCTTTCTGATTTTACTTTCATTGCAGCGGCCGTACCTCAAGCTGGACATGACGAGGACGAAAGGTCGATACATGAAGCATACCGGGATAGTAGTGACATCAAGCGGATGAAGTCAGTCAATTTAGACCGTAAAATATCTGCAACCGCTCGTGTAGCCCAACGCTTGACAGTCGTGGAAAGCCCACGCGGACGTAGTGCGACCGCACAAGCTGGAGTTGAAGGGCAACAAGGGCCGCGCTCCGATGAGCCGCCTAACTCAATAAGACACGTACAGCATCCGCAACAGCAACAGACATCGCCACATCTCGGCCCAAGTAGCCCTTTACCGCCATCCACTTCGCCGTTGGTGCCTCAACGAGAGCTTGTACCCCCCGACGCTCAGCAATACCTGTATCAGCGCCAGCAACAGCATAGTCAGCATCAGCAGCAAAACTACCAGCATCAACAGGTGCATACACAACGTGATTCTGATCAGTCACTGCGACCTGGGTACAACAGAACGAACACCGCTATTCGGGTGGTAGAAGATCAACCTCTGCTTCAGAATGGCGCATTCCGTGATATGGATCACCTTGGCTCGGAGCGCTCGCCAGTGCAAGACGAGGAAGGCATAACGCTTGCTGACTTGCACCAAGTTATGGAAGCTGAGCAAGCCCGAGAACAACATGGCATCGTCCCTCGTCAGAGTCAAATGTTACTGTCAGAACTCTCAGCTCTTGAATACTTCATAGTCAAGCATGCAGCTGCAATAACCCTCGCTAGCGATCTCCCGCCATATAGCGAATTTGATGCTGCTGGTCTGGACGAGTTGCTTGATATCATCGATGCTAAAAAGAACAATTTCTGGGGTAAACTCTTCAAAGGCTCGAGCAAAGACAAGAAGGAAGTCAAAAAGAAAGGCATCTTTGGCGTACCGCTAGAAAATCTGGTTGATAGGCACGGAACAGATTCTATGCTTGGCGCGGGACCAGGGTCCGTAAGAGTACCTACTTTTATAGACGATGTCATCACCGCTATGAAGCAGATGGGTAAGTGTCAGAAACTCCAAATCGTTAGCAGAGATGCAGAAATAATGCTGACTTTTGTGTCTGTCCAGACTTGTCCGTCGAAGGTATCTTCCGCAAGAATGGCAACATCCGAAGATTGAAAGATCTCACCGAAGCTATTGACAGAGATCCCGACTCTGTCAATCTGGCCGATGATAATCCTGTTCAAATAGCAGCGCTATTGAAGAAGTTCCTGCGGGAATTGCCAGATCCGTTGCTTACCTTTAGATTGCAGCATTTGTTCCTGGCAACGCAGAGTGAGTCAAGACACTGTAGCGTTGGAGTACATAATACACGACTGACGCGCGTATACCGCAAACGCAAACAGGCATCGACAATGATGAAGATCGTCGCAAAATACTGCACTTGGTGATGTGCTTGATGCCGAAGCCAAATCGCGACACGCTCGAAGTGCTGTTTGTCTTCCTCAAGTGGGTGGCCTCCTTCTCGCACGTCGACGAAGAAACTGGAAGCAAAATGGATCTACAAAATTTGGCGACGGTCATTTGCCCGAATATTCTGTACTCTAGAGGCAAAGACGCATCAAAAGATGAAAGCTTCCTGGGTATTCGAGCTGTAGCTGAGATGCTCCAGCATCAAGATGAACTTTTCACGGTCCCTCAAGAGTTGGCTGGTATACTAGAGGATCAAGATCTATTCTTGAACCCGGCCGAGCTATCGTCGAAGGATATCTTGAAGAGAGCTGAAATGCATATTAGGGAGCGCCAGAGGCAGCGTGAGCGTGGCTACCCGGCAGAACACCCGATGGCGTACAAAGGAGGATCCCGTGGCGAAGTCAAACACACCCACCCTCATTATCACGCCCCGTTCTCGCCGGCATCGCAACAACGGCCGCACGAGAACGACAACGGGACGCAAAATGCCTCACCTCGTTATGGCAACCAGGATAGACCTTTAAGCTGGCAGGCCACACCCCTGTCTCATGGTCAACAACAGCAGCATTACCAGCCTCATCATCACCCATCACAACAGAGTGGAGCGCAGCAGCACTACCATCAGCAGTATCAGCACCAAACTCCGTTATCGCCACATGAGCACAGTACACCAAGTAGCATGCTGTCGCCTGGGGCGAATCCAAACTATCGACAACACTACAATAACATTGGTCCGGCGCCGCCGGCGGGATCATATCGACAAGCTCAACAGCAGCGATAATCTCACCTTCCAGTTTCTCGAACCCTTGCAATTGCTGGTCTTTGGAATTCTTTCGCATCCTCCTTTTCACACTACAACCATGCTGTTCAATACCCTCGTCTGAGCCTCTTGCAATCAGTAAACACGCGACATGTTTTATCTTAAGATGGGAAACAACAAATGGCAGTCCTGCAGTCAACAGTTCAAAGCTCGCCTACAACTTCGCAGTATCAGTCTATTTGGACCCCTTAATTAGTCACATGTTACGATATTTTCTTTTGGTTTCGATTCGTACATACCCCCTGTGGCTTGGCAGATTTTCAGCTTTTCCTTGTTGAATATTTGGCAGATGTTTCCTTTATTCCTGGGTAACAGCAATGCTATTCATTCAAAATGGTCGGATTCCTTCGGGGCCTGTTTTTTCCCATCCATTTTTGACAAAGGTGTCTACACAGAACGAAGTCGCGTCGCCGGTCACGGCGTCCACCACTCGACCCGCTAAACATTTTTGATTGCCTGAACGAATCGACGGTGCTGATGCTATAATGTGTTGATGACTTGTTCACCTGTTATCGCGCAAACGTCCGTGGCTCTCGACGCGTAAAGGACCGTGACTACCCTGCAGCTTGCAAACGCAGTAGACAGCAGACTGTCCACAAGCATGACTGGACGCATAGTTGCAGATGAACTCCGATATCACAGAAAGTGTGTTGCCTTATTGTTGCCCCCAACCTAATGATGATCAAGGTGCCATCTTGATGGATGGCAGACAATAGAGGTGCGGCATGTCCACCTCGCGTCGATTAAGTTCATCACATCAATGGGCAAAAAAGAGTAACTCAGGTGGCACGCGTAATTGCACTCCAGCTCTATTCAACTTAGAGGTTATGATGATAATCAACTCTAGCCATTCCACACCTAAGTTACAGCTGTTTCCGCAAGCCGCGCCGTCGAAGAAGGATGAGCATGCAGCCAATGTGACATGGCCAGCTCTCTCCAGTCTCGCAACAAGCTGACCATGGCTGCCTTCAGGATATACACGCCCCTGGAGCAGTGCACCCGTCGGCCATCTCGCGCCCTCCTCCTCGCCATCTCACTCTCCCTCTTCGCCCTCGTCGGCATCGCGCTTGGAACCACTGGCAGCCATCTCGAGCCCGCCATCAAGCTACCAAGCAAGCTGTGGTCCTCGACGCGCTTTGCGAGCAAGCCTGAAGAGACATGGTTCTCTGCTCTCACATCACCCCCGTCCGCCGCTCCAGGCGAGCCCAGGCAGCTTCTCGTGCTGCCAGTCACGGGGACAAGCGAGCGCTTCTGCCGAAGTCTCTCTGCCTTCTTGATCAATGGATACAAATCTCCTATAGCAGTGCGTCGCTATATCACATCGTAGCCAGTAGTATGCCCGTTGCATCGACTATCCTGCAGTACTGATGAATCCCGTCTCTCCTCCCTCCCCCGACCCTCTGTTATTGCGTGCATCAGATCAACTGGGGAGGCAGATCAGGTAGTAATCATTACACAAAGGTACAGGCAGGTTTGGAGTGGCTGGAAGACGGCGGTCATGACGACGATCTCATAGTCTTTCTTGATGCGTAGGTTCCGCTTTCTTTCACATACGAAGATCTTCTGGCATGCTGATCATCAACGGTCGCCACTATCGGCTTAGCATGGATGTCTACCCTCAACTCCCTCCGCAGGCCTTCTTTCAACAAGTGAAAGAGTATCCCAATCGCCCAAGCGTCCTCATAGGTGCAGAGAAGCGTTGCTACCCCGGACCAAACCATGCCGCTCGCTGCACCAGAATGCCGACCAATTCTCCCTTGGCGGAAGATATCTATGGAGAATTCACGGATATTGTGAACAAGACTGGCAAAGCAGGAAATTTACTCGATGTGGATCCGAATCTCGATGATCCATCCTCTTGGGTGTACGGCATGTACGAGACGATACGACCCAGGTATATCAATTCAGGCAGTGAGTCGAAGTCCATTGTTTCGATGCAGAAGGTGCGCAAGGGGTTGTTTCGCTTATTCTGCGGCATCATTCTTCTCCGCTCCCACTGCAGCCCTGGTTGGAACACGCGCTCAGCTTAAGACAGTCTACAGCGAAGCCGCCGAGCTCATTGATGATACCCTAGCCGGGATAGCCTCCGCAGCCCAATTCGGAAGCGATCAAGAGATCTTTCAAAAAGTCTTTCTGAAGAGGCAGGAAGCGAATCTGGAAACCATTCCAGCACCTGAGGTGCACATGCGTCTGTTTCAGAATGCTGGACACAGCTACAAGGATCTCTTCCCTCGCCGACTGGACGAAGTGCTTGACAAGCTGAGTTACCATCAAAGACATGTTTTGAGCAATATTGCAGCTCAGAGCGAATGGGGAGCACGTCAGATAGCGTACAATCATGTTGCGAGAACCGTAGCGTCATTTATCCATTTCCCGGGATATAAAGCTGGAATGGAGCTTTGGTGGCGTAGGATGTGGTGGATGCAAGAGGAGAAGAGCAGATCCAGCTTCCACTGGACGAAGGGTTCACAATCAACGCCACTTTATAAATTCATTCAGTATGCAACGGCACACGAAAATGAAGAGGAGGGATACGGCATCAAGCTTGAAAACGGCACTTGGCATAGCTACTTTGAGCTGTGTGAACCCTTCTTTCAAAAGATGCTAGACCCTGCTACAACTAGAAAATCAACTTGAAAAACGCTTTGAAGAAGCATGAATATTGCGGATGGTAGCTTTCAGGCGCAAGGCACTGGGCCCGCGTATCTGACAGCTTGGCATTGTGTGCTGGCCCGACAGCGCCCACCGAGGCTGTGGACGTACAAAGCTTCCTTTAACAAACTTTACCGGTTTGGAGAAACAGTACTCATGTTGGTCTCGTATGCAGCCCACTGAGCACGACTGGGTACGATGATCAACAAGGAATATAATGATATATCGTCGGAGGATATTGCACTTGGTCACGTGCTTGATGTTGAAGGCCAGTCACAATACGCTCAAGATGCTGTTTGTATTCCAAGCGTGTAGCCCGCTTTTCCTGCGTTGACGAAGAGACTGGTAGCAAGATGGATTTACAAAATTTGGACACCGTTCTCCGTCTGAATATCGTGTACTCGAAAAGCAAACATGTACGAAAAGTTGAAAAGTCGGTTGGGTGTTCGAGCTGTCCCTGAGATGCATTAGCACTAAAGACGCCAACCTTACTGCTCCTTGAGATTGGCGGCTATACTCGAGGATCAAGATCCATGTCCTTGTTGAAGATTTAGCAGATATCCTTCATATCCCTGGGCAACAGCTAGGCTGTGCATTCAGAATACTGGATTTACTTCAGGCCTTGTTTTACCATCAACGTCTGACAAGGCCTCTACAGATCATATACCGGTCACGGCGTCCTACCCCTCACCCAGCGTTTGCCGATAACACACTGCGACCTCCTGAAAGAACAGTCCTAGCGGTACAACTTGCTTACGCCTTACTTACTTCTGACAAAGTAGCAGCGCCCCCCGACTTTGTCGTCGGACGATTACACAGCACAAGGTCCGTAGCCGTGGGACTCGCTCAACATGCGACTCGAGCGGAGTGGCGCGTTGAACAAACTGAACTGGACTGAACAGCCAGGCCAGGCTCCCTCTTTCGCTTTCGCTATCTCCCTCTCTGTCTCTCTTTCTCTCTCTTCCCTTCGTTTCTACACTTTATGGTTTCAACGAGCGCGTACTGACCTGTCGACCCTCCAAAAAAATTTGAACCGCTTTTCAGCATCGAGACATTCTACACAGCCAATCGACCAGGCTATACTTTTCCGAAATGGCAGCAGCAAGGTCGCCTGTCTCTCTGTCTAGGGAGAGCAGCGGCCTCTCGACGGCCTCGTCAACAAGTGACTATGCGAGTAAGTGTACTCCTGCCTACTGCAGGGGCCCACCTACACCCACTTGTACCAATCAGTATCTGAATGTTTGCATTAACTCGCCACGTACAGGTCTTGTCTCTCAGATACAGTACTCTGGAAGACATGATGATATTGAGTATCAATATCGACATGTTATCCTCCCAAGCGAGTTGTAGGTGATCGTGGCTCGGTATGTAATGCCTGTTGACCCGACAGGTATCTGATGCACCTCCGATCTTAAAACCGCCGGACAGGGCAAAATATCTACCAAAAAATCGAGTTGCGTTGGTGGAGGAGTGGAGATCTTTAGGTAAGTTGGCTTGTACTTGTCTTCCACTAGACGTTTCGATGGGAAATCTTGGTCTGACTGATTTAATAGGTATCTGGTACGTATAACGTATTTAAAATTCTTTTCATAGCCCGCACGCCTTTACAAGTGAGACGATAGGCTGAAGGTCTGTTTGTTCTAACCCCAGTATGAGTCCAGGGTGGGAAAATTATGAGTTGGGTAAGTCTTGCAGGCTCAATGGCACCGCCTAGACTGGTAATTTTGCCCAACCTGACATGCCTTGTTGATCTCTCCACAGTGCCTCAACGAATGCGTAATAAGCACATTAGTAGGTCTTTTCATTCCTATTCCCATGCTCTCACCCTGTACACCTTGGTAAGTCAATGACAATGATGCTTCATACATAGTGGTATTCAGACGGCCGTTATCATTTGGACAAATGTACCCTGTTAAAAAGAAAGTCTCAATTCCGGCGGCTCCAACACCAACCAATACGGTGGAAACACCTTCTAAGGTATCAGCTGGCACAGATGAACATGATACTACGCCCACACCTGCGCCGGTTCTACTCGCAGATCCTGAGAAGAATTCAGACAAGGCAGCGGTTGAATAGTGAAAATTACTGGCCAGCGGTGATGCTGTGCCTTGTTTGTTTGATCTCTGACATGAATGCCTATTATTTGAAATTAGAAAAATTCACAGCTTACAAGCAAAGTGAAGCTAGACACCCTCCCATATCCATATCATATTGTTGTATTGTCTTTATCTCACCTCCTTCTTTCTCTCTTTCCGTTCCGCTGCTGCACATTCATTGAAACACGGTCTTCCAGCTTTTTGAAGGTATAACGAGCCTAGTCGAGTAATAAAAGCTGAAGGAGCATAGAGCATGTTCATGCCAACCCCAACTCCATCCATTTAACGCGTCTTGTTCGATTTCTTTGCCACCAGCTGTGACTGCCAGACTCGGAGCCTTGTCTTTCAGCTGTGGGATCTCTTGCACCCGCTCGCACTCTGCAGCATTGACCAGCGACGCCATACAAGTGCAGCATGCAACGAGTGTCGAGATGGCCATCAGTTGGTTCATCATGTCGTCCACCAAACAAGGTCGCCGAGCATGCTTGTTTGGCTGTGTTGAGGTCGACGCGTTGATGCCAACAGGAAAGATGGCTGTCCGCTCAGGTTTGGAGGATGAAGAGAATGTCAGAGATGCACCTTGGCTCGACACTCACAGCTCTGTTGCTATTCGTCAAGTTTGCTGACACCCATCGACCACCCCGGCATCTCACGCTTTCGTTCGTCGGCACCTTGAGCACGGTATTTACACCCCAAACGCTGGAGAAGCTCGAAGCAGCAAATCAACAGCGCACACCACAAGCAAGCTACAGCCCACACGATGACTGTAAAAGACACGCTGGATTCCGAGTGGGATAGCATGACCCAGCGCGAGCGGGATATCGAGAGTAGGTAGTCAATCGTCCACTACGCGCCCGGCAGGCAGACGGTCGCGCTTCAATGGCATCGAGGCCTGTACGACTCGTGCAGTAGCCGCCTTCTGTTGAATGATATGCTCCTCCATACGTGTGCTGCCCCTAGCTGTTCTGCTCGAGATTGACTCGTCTCTGGTTTAGGGCGTTCACGCTGACTTTTGTGTACAAAACGCCACCTTCGCTGAATGTGACAATAGAATACGCCGATTCCGTCTTCTATTCGGCTAGATACAACGACGATACACACGAATACAGACATGTCATCCTCCCGAAGCAACTGTGAGCCGTACGCTCTTTTGACGGAAAGCTCTATGCACACCTGACCAGCTGTCAACAGGGCTCAATACCTCCCCAAGGGCACAGTGGCTACAGAAGACGAATGGAGGAGTCTCGGTGCGTTACTTGCAATCAAGGCTCACTTCTTTCTTCATTTTCTTATACTGATGATTCTTGATATCACCGTTTCCGCCGCGTGTAGGAATCAGGCAAGCTTGTCCAATAATCGTTGGAATTGCACTATTGTTCTTCGAACGCTAACGCTTCGTCTGTATCACAATAGACAGAGTCCTGGCTGGGAACACTATGAGATTCGTGAGCACATTCCGCCAACAACTGGCAAACCCATTTCTAGCCTTTTCTAAAGCTTGTTTATTTCCTCAGACAAGCCCGAACCGCACATCAGTAGGACCATTCATCATTCAACGACCGAGTCCAAGTACTGATGTCGAGATGTCATCTACTTGCCCATATACAGTGCTCTTTAGACGCCCTTTGGAACTGGGCATCAAGTATCCCGCTCAGCAGAACACAGAGGCTGGGTCCAACTACATCAAGGTTTGAGCGAGAGCATAAAGTCTACTTTACTCTGGAAGAACCTTGCTCGTACCTACCACGTAGGACTATAGCTGTGCTACAGTATTCCTCTCCATTTTTCACCCGATAGCCGTTTTGTCGTAGCCCGTCCCTGTGTGTTTCCTGTACCCTGTCCGCTTCAATCCGACGTGCAATATACCATCTAGTGCTGTTCAGAGATGTCCTCACTCATGTTGGCCTCACCATTGCATTGACGCGATACGATGCACGTGATCGAGGTCTGCCCGACCTGCTTTCTGGATCAACTCGATGTGCAGCTCTCCTTCGTTGCTCATCGTTCTCAAGCAAGCCTCGGCATGTCGCTCGTGGGCTTCCTTGCCTCGCTGGGCATGGCGGTCGGCCCGCCGTGTGTCTATCTAGACCAGTACTTCAACATCATCAGACGAAAGGATTCAACTGGCTTCTCGATGGACGTCTGCGGTGTGCTGGTCAGTCGCGTTAATTGCTCGTAGAACGACATGCAGCTCGGATCACTGTGCATCAAGTGGATCGCCTTGATGAGCTTTGTACTCATCCTGCTTTTATCCGCCTCGTGCTTGAATCCACGACGCTATGCAGATATGCGCAAACATCATTCGAATATTCTTCTGGTTCGGCGAGCAGTTTGAGATTGCTTTGTTGGTTCAATCTGTCTTGTGCGTAGCTGCGTCCTTACTGTGCTGCAACTGCGCCTCAAGCTGACGTTGCTGTGCGGATACAGGATGATTGCTTTTCAGCTAGCCCTCCTCTATGTCTGCATCAAATACCGCAAATCGCCTCTACCTACGATACATGTGCAGAATAGGAGTGATGATGCGGAAGATCTATCGACAGGCTTGCACCCCGAAGGTAATTACAGTCCTGCTGCTGTTCTACATTTGGATTGCACACTAACAGTGGCAATCTCATACAATAGCTACAGAAAGCAGCTCTAGCTGGAAGCGACCCTACAACTTCTGGCAATGGGAGAGCTATGGTGTACGTCTGACTGTATACTTTCAGCCAAACCTTTCTGACTCTGTCTTGTGCGTGTTGAAGACATACATTGAATTCGTCGGAGCTCTCATCGCGGTGAACACCGTCTTGTACTTTGCGCTCGGCTGGACCAACTTCTATGTTGAAGCCATTGGTCTCATTGCCCTTGGTTTAGAGTCAACAGTGAGCTAGACTTCAGCGATGTGTTATCACTCGTCGCAGTCGCTGAGATCACCATTTTCCAACTACAGCTTCCCATACCGCAACTTCTGTCAAATTATCAAAGAAAGTCATTATCCGGCTTTCGAACGACCGTTCTTGCCGGTTGGGTGTTTGGAGATGGATTCAAGACGTTATACTTCTTTTTCCAAGCTGGTAACTCCTGGCAATTCAAGGCAACGTAAGCTGACTTGAACATGCATTTCGTCTGATAGCACTGTCTGACGCTTGTCCGTCCCCATCCCAGTGCATGTTTCCAGTTGAGTATCGATATACTTATTTGCGGACAAGCCTATTTGTATCGAAACAATACAGCTTCGAGTGCACTTCATCAGCCTTTAGCGGACCAAAGCTTCGACAACACGGCGAGAGAGCCTGAACCGAGGGAAAGCATAGAGATTCGATAAAGGGTCAAGAGGCACATGATAAGTATGAGATAAATTAAGACATTCTACTGTAGCATTATTATCAAGGGGTCCATTCAACTCTTCAACTATGGAAGTCTTGACACGTTTACTGGCCTGGAGGTTCCCCGCAATGTCGGCACAGTCAATCGTACGCACAGGTCACCTAAGCAGCCTTCTCCATCACAGGAAAAACCTACGTATGAGCAAGCCTGGAAACTTCATCATTATCAAGCCTTCAGTGTCTAGCCGTGTGGCCAGCCTTTCCCCGCAGGAGCCAGACCGGTCATTGGAGACCCCACAAATAGCACCGTACACAGCACCTGCCATTAAAGATTGTTGGAATACGTTGATTTGCGGAGCTGGCTAAAGCTGAAGAGTCGATATACGCTCTGCCTATGACGCCCATGTCTCCACCTCCCCACGTCTACTGACAGAACCCTGACGGTTGTCAAACAGACAGCCTCCTCCCCTCTCCATTTTGATTCAGCTCCTCCTTGTGACTAGTATCGAGCCCACTCCTCTCTCCTCCACTCCATCATAGCGAAAGCTCGCATCCGTACTACCCAACAAACACCAGATCTGCCATGCCCGCCAGTCAAGCTGACCACAAGAAGGCGCGAGACCTCATATTGCAATCGATGAGTCGAGACTCAGAGAGGGAAATGGATGAATTGGTAGACGACTCCTATGTTGCCGCACTTCCATTCCCTACTCGTAAGTACGACATGTTCGAGCCTGGGCGCGTATCATTTCGTATTGACGGGATATATCTATTCTTGGTCAGAGGGACCTGGTCGGGAGGGGCTAAAGAAGATCTTCGCCGATGCCAGGTAGGTTTATCATGACTGATTTCAAACTTGACCAGATGTATCTCAGTTATCCCGGTCTCCTTAGGGAAGCATTTCCTGATGCCATTTGGACCGAAGTCTTCAGCGTTGTAGGTTGCGCAAGCGGAACAACCACGGTGATTGCACGTCTAGTTGATTCAGCAGGGCATTTCAGGTCGACGGAAATAGACAGGTTCTACGATACCATGCTAAGGGGACTCACAAGCAAGACTGGCTTGGTGAGTGAATATGTTCGCTCTGCCTGACTATATAATCCCGGGCCTAATGCTTCGCATACTGTAGGCATAACCGCGAAGAACAACGTCGTCGACCTGCCAGCCATATTCGTCATCGACCTCAATGACAATGGCAAGATTGTTGTAGGTCGAGCTCGCGCATCATAGGAGCAGGAACCCAATGCGCTAATAAGTTGTGCGTCCAGCGCACCGAAATGTTTATGGACGGACTTACATTGACTAGTCAGATGGCAGCTTGAAGTAACCAGAACTGTGTATTTCAAAGTCGTCTTTTATGATAACAGGAAGGAAAGCTGAGGCCGATGGTAAAGCTTGTAAGATAGATTGACTGCCCGTGTTACCTGTAACTTGCCCTATTTTGCCACCTCTTGCCAACTCGGGGTTCCCTTCGCAAGGGTGCGTTTGCATGCGACTTCCTGCTTTACACTCAATACAACAAGATAAAGCAAAGTGAAATACTTTACTCGCCAACAAGCACTTCTTCTCGCGCTGGCGGGCTCGGTACTGTACGCCTCGAAGCCATCGATCTTGGCCGGGCTGTCCAAGCTGTATAGGTGGAGACCTGCGGCCCAAAGTGCAACAATGTCAACAAGCACGACGAACAACCCTTACCTCAATGATAATGGCAAAGAGTCACCGTGGAAGTATCCAAGGCCCCCCGATTTGCAGAAAACGAACAGACATCTAAAGGTCGTATATGGCGAGGGCGACGAGCAAGTCGTCCTTGCGGACACTACAAACGCATACCGTGTACTGGAAACGAGGTCAGAAGATTGAAGCTACAGCTACGAACACCCATCTGACCCGATTCTCAACTCTCCCTCAGTCACCCACCAACCTACTATTTGCCACCGGATGATGTAAAGCTGTCGCTTTTAAAACAGAACAATCGCCATACTTTCTGCGAATGGAAAGGATCTGCAACTTATTACGACTTCAAACCACCTTCTGGAGGCGATAACATCAAGTCTAGGATCTGGACTTACGAATCTCCAACTGAGAAGTTCAAGCCTATTAAAGGCTACGTAAGCTTCTACGCTGGCCCTTGGAAGTGCTTTGTAGATGGGGAGGAAGTCAAGCCTCAGCCAGGTGACTTTTACGGTGGTAGGTGAAAAAAAAGACCATTGTCGATGACGAATGGGGTGGTCGAGCTAATTATGCTACCTTTGCTCAGGATGGATGACTAGCGACATCGACGGGGTGAGGACTCTGTTGTTCAGTCGCCAAGTCTGCAGGGCTGATTTCTCCGTTTTAAAGGGTGCGCGAGGCGTCAAAGGTGGACCAGGCACTTTTGGCTGGTAAAGCAGAGCAGTCGTGTGCAGCATGTGTATTGATACAAGAGTGCAGAGTGCAACAAGCACAATAGTACGAGTACAACGAGGATGTGGGTACTAGTCATTATGCAACTGATAAACATATCGTTTGAATTTCGTTATCCATACGCGACTTTCCTCAATCACGGCGTCGAGTCGAGGAATGTCCACTTCGCGACCTTCGTGAGGTAGATTTCATCGTTTCCTCTGTACTACGCTGGGTAGCTTCAGCATCTTCAGCGATTTCACCCGATGCTTCGCCCGATTTAGCGCGTCGTATTTCAGCCAGAGTCTTTTCTTTCCTCGCTTCGGCCACGGGATCGTTAATCTTGATGACCATAGTTTGCTCTTCGAACATAGCCTGAGTTTGCGTTTCTTCATTGCGATGCTGGCCGAATTGAGTCTCATCGTAATGGGCAAAGGCTTGACGACGAGCCAATGCCGATCCTTCTATAGTGCTACTTGTGATCGCAGGGCGGGAAGAAGCATTGGGAGATGCTGAGGCTGAATCTCCGATTCTGCCAATTGACTTTCGTAAACATGTCCTGCTTTGATATCCACCTTGCTGTTGGAAGGGTAGACGAACACCGAGCTGCTGTGGTGTAAGGTCATTCACTTGCATGAGTGCTTGCATCTCAGCCATAATCTTGTCGCTAACCGAAGTAGCGTCCTTTGTAGTGTCAGATAAATGTACTGTATCCGACGATTTTGCAAGCAAAGGTGTGTTGACTACTTTTGTCTTTTCTTTCCCAGCGGATGCTACGAAGCCAGAGTCATCTGCTTTAGGTAGATTGAGTGAAATGTCGGCTATATTCTGGTCGATATCATCCAAAAAGGTTTGCGAGCGTTCAGGTATGCTAGTCGAAGGAGTTGCATAAGACAGTCCAGCTTGTGGTCTCGGCGGCGAGGCCGGAGGTTGCGGCGAGCGAATACTTCTTGGCATAGACTGCTCAAGTTCTTGATTGGAACGTGTAGGCATGCTGCCGGACTTCTTCAAGGGTGGCGGGAGGTCGTACTCATCGGATGTAGGGGCATCTTGCATAGGCTTATCAGACGAGGAGCTGCTTACTCTAGCCATACCTTGCGACTCGACCGCAACAGCCAGACCGCGCTTAGAGTCGCGAGTGTGCTTGTATGACGCTTCTGCTTGTTTGAAACCCTTTTCTGCAGTACGTCTAAGCCAATCTGGGTGAACAATCTTGATTCTGTTCTGGGAAGCGAGAACAAAATCTTTACTCGTCGGCTTCGTCAGACTGCTTTGATATAACAGATGCGTAGCTGTCTTGCCCATTTCATTGTCAAAATTTTGTATCGTACGCGCGCCGAGCTTTATAGCTAGTTTTTCGAGATCTCTCCAATCCTGCTCGGGCCAAATCTTAGTACATGTTTCAAATGCGTACTGTTTTCTTCTGAGTGAGCTTCACACACCTGTAGTCTACGAGAGATATGCACTCGACAGTCCTTCAATGGGTCCGTCTCATCGTTCGAATCGTCTGATGATGGCAAGGGATTCTCCAACCTGTCAATCCCTTCATTCTTGACAGACTGTTTCGTTTCGTGCGATACATTCTCGTAAACATCCAAAGCGACTGGGTGTTGAAGAGCTTGCTCGCGTATCCATTGTGGGTACACGACTTTAATACCCCATTCTTGGGCTGTGCCTAATCTTTGACTTCTATACGATTGATCGGGAATGATGATATGCGTCGTCTTAAGTTTACCATCCATGTCTCTTTTCCGTATAAAAGGCTCGTGCGGTATACCTACATTCCAAGACAATGATTGTTAGTATAAATACATTCCAGCAAAGTGTCATCAGGTGTGTATATATGACACTTACCGAGTGTATCCAACCAGTTGATTAGTTTTGGCTTTTCATAATCTACATCAAAACCAGAATATGATACGCAGACACGGCTTTCGACTAGACCAGGAAGTGGTAAAACACATCTAATAGGTTTTTGGAAGGCTTCGACTAATGGAATGTCATTTACGATTTCATCAAAGGCCATACATGCTTCCACCCAGTCGGCAGTAACCAAGCGAGAATCTTTCAGGTCGAATCGCATTGGCGTATTACTGTAGAAGATGGAAGGGTTAGAAACAAGTCGAGGATAACGCAAGCGACCGAAACTTACGCTATGGTTTTGCAGATAATGTAATCAACATTATCGTTTGTACAGTCGGACTGCACCCCGCCGCGCGCAACCATAAGGCTCGCCATGCGAGAACTTAGCTGTTTATTAAAGTCTTCAGGGGTGATATAAAACCGCTTGTTGTCGAAAATACGTGAAGGTATAGATTGTTCACCATCAGGTCCTACGGCATCAATCATTGCTTCCTGCGCTTCTGAATCAGGTATAGGCGAAGCTGAACGCGTATCAATATCAGGCGTTTCCGATCTATTTAACATTTGTACTGCTTTCGAAGTAGAAGTCTCCGCTGAATCATTTGGAGCCGGCGTAGAATCCTTGATCTTATTGATAAACTTGTTCGATCGTTCTTTACCCATCTTCGAAAGCAAGGAACCACTCGTACTCGAGGATGGTTGTCTTGTAATCGTCATCTTATCGGTTTTAGCTCGTAGCGAGCTCGTAGAACTTGTAGGCGCAATAGGTTGCTTATGAGAGAATTCCTCATGTTTCGTTACGAGTAAATCTTGGACACCCATTAATTCCATATGTGTGGAAGAGCGCGCTTTCTTCATCGGAGGTCTAGGAGCTAACGAGGAAGACGAAGAAGCAGCGTCTATAGTGGGCCCAAACGAATTGGCTGAAAGAGAAGGGGATTGTTTCTTGACGGCTGCTGGTTCCAAGATCTCCTGACGGCTTTCGCCTACCAATATCGAGCTATCAGCAATCTCATTCGACGTTTCAGTAGACGTAATACCCTGTTCCGTCTTGGCTTTCTTTGAAATAGACAGCTCGTTGACCTCTGATTCATCCGCAGCTCTCTTCTTTATCATTGTCATTTCTGCCGACGAGCCATCTAAAGAATGATTCGTTTCTTGTTTTATCAATTTTCGTTTCGATTTAATTTGAGCTTGATCATTCTTAGGTCTTGATTGTTTCTTCGACATTTTCTTCAAAGGACTAGAAGCATTTCTTCTTTGTATTATATCTTGAGATCTTTCACGAGGGGGTGGTCTTACTTGGTTCCTATCTGGTACTATATCTGTACTATAAGGTTCTTCTCTAACTCTTCCGAAAGCATATAAAGAATGTTCCAACCATTCACCCCAAACTATCCAGATTGATCTTTTCATAACTTCACCTCCTTGATTTTGACGTTTATTTCTTTTATTATTAATTTGTTTAGCGTATAGGTACTTACCATTCTGCATTAGATCATCTCTATTCTTGAAATTAGGTCCGACTACGAGATGAGTTACTTCGTGTGTGAGCTCAGGTGAATAGGCTGCTCCTCCTGACTGTGTTATTACGTTTCGATGACCATCGCGATCGTCGCTGTAGCCTGTCAAGCAGATTGTAAGGTTTTGTAGTGGTGATAGGCGGAGGTAATTGGACAGCTTCATTGTGACGGAAACAGTCAGCTGCCACAATTTGAACTCTCCATAGAAAACAAGAAGACTTACTCCGACAACGTCGCAAGGTATAAGCTCTAGCCAACGATGATGTAGCTCTAGAATGAAGCTTGATTGAATGACTGGGATACCATTCTCGACACATGCCTGTGCAGTGATAGCCGTAAAGCAGAGAAGAGAGAAGAAAGAGAGATGATTGAGGGTTCGTTCGATCAGCTTCATTTACGCGATTCTCCAACGAGCTTTGAGAGACTCCATACACACCTTGTATTTGTCGCTTTCAGTAGTATCTGCTAGCAGGAATGTCGTTTCTGTGGTCAAAACTTGCTCGAATAAAGCCCCGAGAGCTTCGCACATAGCCTTGATGTTGTCCTGCGAGAGGGCGAGGGTGCGTGTTGATTGTGAAGCAGTCAATACTGAGCAAGCAAGTAGCGAGTAGACGCAGCCTCACCCTTGGGAGTTTGAGCTGTCCAGAAGAGCATATGACCATTCCTTCAAGTGGTCTCTGTTCGTCTTCTCTTGCCATATCTTCGTCGTGATCATCATCGTCGACATGATCTTGAGCGAACTGCTCTCTAGCGATTCTATCTTGCTCATCTTCCTCTTGATCCTCACTATCACCATCATCGTGTTTTGCATTCTTGCCTGTTCCTTTTCTACGTGGTTTAGCTCTCTCTTCTATCGCTGGTGCTGGACGAATCTGTAGGAATTGCCCATCCATCCATCACACGCGCGCGCGCCCACGATAAACATTCGCGTCAACTGGACTGTCCCCAATCAAGCTGGAGAGTCGCAGATCCCGAACCAGGACGGATAGAAGCGCACCTTTACATTCTTAGGCACCCTGCTGCCCTTTCCTGGCCTGCTGCTGCCTCCTCCACCCATTCCTGCTGCCTTGCTGCGTCGCTCTCTGTGTTGGTGCAGGATAAACGACTGGCATGCTGGTCCAATGCCACCACTTGACGTTCGACCAGCTCTCAAACACGCAGTAGTCGGATACAAGAGTCAGCCGGTCTCTGATGCTATACCTTGCATGGCTGCCCTTGCTTTTTCGGTGCTATATCGTGCTACATGGAAGATGCGATTGTTCGAACAAGTCGGATCCTGCCTGCTCCAGCGCGAGAGTGTTATGCTACAACGGCAGATAATGTCCACTGACCGCTTTCTCGCTTTGATTGACCTGCTTCTACTTGTTAACATGACCTGCGCGAGCAATGGCTAGACTGACCAGTCTCTATCCTGACATGCATATGAAGACACGGTCAAGGCGAGGCCTGTCTTTCCAATGGCAATACCATCCCCTCGACCAAGCACGGTGGTGCTGCTCGTCAGGAGTGTCATTGAAGGTGTATCCAGCTACTATCATCATCCATACTCGGAGTCTATTCCATTATTATTATTCCAAGTCACTCGCCCTTGAAAGCTGACAGCTGCAGCCCTCGTCGTGTCTTGCTTGGCTGAATTCGGCCGAAGATCAGAACGAGTTCGGCATGGGCAGAGGGTGGCGACGGGGGAGAATGGCCTGGGAGGAGGGACAAGAGGGAGGTGTTGGTGTGAGTGTGTGTAGATGTCATTGTAGTTGCTGTATTACTGCCATGCCCTGGTGTGTGTGTGTGTATTACTACTACTAATGATGGTCAGAGTTGGGTTGACCAAATCCAAGTGACCGACCAAGTGACCGACAAAGTGACCGACAAAGTGACCGACAAAGGCGAGTCTGTCTTGTGGCTCCATCCACCCAAGCAGCCAAGAGAAGAGCAAGACAACTCCCTCGTAAGGCGTGATGATGTAATGCATTGTAATGTAGGTCATTCAGAGCAGTCAGTTGGTGTGTAGTCGTGTTGGATTTGGGTTGGTCGAGGTCGAGGATAGTTAGTCTCGAGCTGTCACCTTCTGACTCACGGCATCAACTCACTCGCAGCTTGACCGTGCATTGACTGGACATTATCACCACTCATTAGTCACACCACCGCACCACTCTCAACGACCAGCGCAGTCAGTACCGTAGTCAGTCAGTCGCTCCTAGTCCACCTCCAACTTGGTCACAGCGCATTACAGTCAAGTGCTGGCAAGCAAGCAAGCAAGAAACCTGGCAAGAGAGCCTGTCACCGGGGACAGCAGACAGTCAGCAGCGAGTCACTCCAGACCAGGCTAGTCCTGCCTACGTTATACTCGCATCTACCGAGTGCATCACACTCCGCCTGTCGCCCATCATAGCCACGACCACACCCACGCACAGTCAGCAGACTCGAGCCATCAATCAGATCGCAACGAGCAAAAGAAGGACCCGCTATCATCCATTCAATCAATCAGGAATGCCCCCAATAGCTTCAACAAGCAAGCTGCACTCGTGCGATAGTGCCCTCCCTCGCTCACCTTCAGCTTCAGCAGAACAGAGCCGCGACGGCGCCAGCAGCTCGAGTACCGGCATGCCGACGATGCACATGGACAGCCAAGGGAACTCTTCAGACGAGGACGAGCTCGATGAAGAGCAGCCATTTGCATCCCCGCGTGCTCCATCTGGCAAGACTAATAAAGCGACCGCCTCCTCTCGCTCTTTGAAACAGCGTGCTTCAACGTCTGCTTCGACTCAGTCGCCTATGGAAGATTACGACTTGGCAGCTGGCAATACAGACCCCAATACGCCTAACACTACCACCACATCTACAACAGGCAGTAACGGTGGTAACACTAATAATAACAATCAATTAAGTAAAGAAGAATTAGCACTAGCAGATCGAAGACGTCGAAATAGAGAAACACAACGAGCGATAAGAAAGAAAAAAGCAAATAGATTACAAGAAGCAGAATTAAAAGCAACTAGTTTTGAAGCTGAATTAGAGCATTTTAAATTATTAAATAGAGATTTGGAAAATGAATTATTGGTTTTAAAAAGGGAATTGGAAAATTGGAGATCTGGTAGAATTCAAGCTAATCCTTCTTTATTACTACAACCTTCTTCTTCTTCTTCTTCTTCTACACAACTTTTGGGTTCTAATACTACTTTGAAAAGAGGAAGAATGAATATAAAAGAGGAAGAAGATCATTATAGGTCGACTCCTCATCCTGAGGAATTAGCTTACTCGAGAGCTTCATCATCGTCTCACTATCATTCCTACCAAGCTCCTTCAGAAGAACGTCAGATAAAACGAAGACAGAGTACAGATATATCACGACAACATCCTACCTCTCGTCATTATATAACTGCATCACCCATGGATGCGCCTAGCAATATTAGATCAAATCGTATAGGATCACCTTCATCGATGCATTCTGCCGCACTTGGATCTATCCATCGCCAATCACCGAGTGTTCTTCAGCCTGTAAGTCAACTTGATCAATCTAGACTTGGTAATCTTCTGTTCGTACACGACACTGATATTTTCGTTTTTACTAAATGTGTACAGGTACCTACTGTACCCTATGGGAGAGTGACCCCAATCATGGAATATGCAGCTTCTCAGAGGGCGGGAAATAGGAATGTGAGTATCATCTTTCTAGTTCGCCTTCCTGCTCGGCATAATAGATGTCAAGTATGCGTGTGCTAAATATACGTTCCTCTTCGTGTCCATCTTACAGCCCGATCAACCATCAGCATTAGATACAAATTCGAACGAAGAAGGAAGTTATGCAGGTTCCGATCCTAGTCCTTCTTCGGCCGGTACGGTTGTACCTTCATATACATCAGCATTCAACGTCGTTACCGGAGAGGTACTTGCATCAAGTGCTGCTGCATCTAGTCTTATCAGCGAAGCAGTACAAGCCGTTCGAGCACAGAATGGGGTGCATGCAACGTCGTCTACAATCCCTACAACTTTGGCAACTGCAGCAGTAGTAGGTGATGTCATACCGAATGATAATATACCAAGATCACATTCTATACTTTCAACTACGACATCATCAATATCAGATAGACCTTTTTCATCTTTTGATGATTATAATGATTTTTGGAATTCAAATTCTCAATCTGATAGTCTAACTTCTGCTTCAATGTCAAGTTATAAATCTGGAATAGTACCACCACATAATCATTATTCTTCTTCTCCTCATATAGCAGCAGGTGTTACTGGGAGTGTTGCTGGATATTCAAATGGTAATTTATCAAGTACAGGAGCAGATGGAATGATTTTATCAATGTCTAGATCTAGCCTATGTGCTTCTCCTCTTTCAATAGCTGAAGAGAAGGATGAAAGTATTCTCCAGTCTCTAAATGGCCCTCCTGTATCTGCGGAAGAAGATATGGGTAGTGATGCTAGGAGCATGCAACAATCTCAGCATCCATCACTACAGCAACAGAATACACAGAACAAACCTATACTACCTTCATTATCATCAACTCTGAAAGGAGATCATTACGGTAATAATGGTCTGAGAAGTCCAGATAGGACTAATTCACTACCCCTCCCAGCACCAAATATGACCACTTCACCACAAGCTTCGTACCTACCCTCTTTCCGACCTGCGTATCCACACACTCAAGCTCATCACGCTCATCTTCACCACCACCACCACTATGCTCCCGCTCAACGTCTTCCATCACATAATCAGCAAAGAACAAGCCCAGAATCTCATCATCCTACTACATTACCCCCTATTTCGTCAGTTTTGCATTCAAGACAAGCGAATAGTACAGATTTATTACCACCCCCGTCAGTAAATAAGAAAAACTCTATAACAACTAGAAATGGAAGGGGTAAATCTACTTCTTTCCCTATTCTTGATACTACTTCCTTTGATCATCATCCTGGAAGTTTAGAACCACACAATAGATCTTTCAATTGGCCTTCTGCTCTACCGAATAACACAACCACCTCTACCTCGAATGCGAGTGCTTCGGTAATGTTTGGAGATGCACCACGTATATCACCACTTCCTCGACGCGCATCTACAAGAGCTCCAATGAGTAGCACACGGGATGAAGACGCATCGGTAGCAGCAGAACACTCTCATCACCTGCAACAGGACCACCACAGCCATGAATCAGCTAAGATAGGAATTGAAACAATAGCATCACCATCGGCATACGATGAAGACAATAGCGCCATAATAGAGGATGATGCCGATGCTGAAAAGATGGAAAGTGTGATAGATTCAGGAAATACGACGATGGGAAATAGTAGAAAACCTCAACGTAGAAAATCAACTTATGAAGATTTTGTTGAATTATTCGGAAATCAAGGAACTGCTTGATTCCTTTTGACACATTCTTTCTCATTCCCCCCAATTTATATATTATCCTTGCTTTGTCGGCCCTTTGACAGTGTTGGAGTGTCGGAGTTTATCAGTCACATTTTATACTTATTTCAAAAAAAGAAGAGTATTGAACAGAAAAGAAAAACAGCGGATTTGGATTGAAAGAAACGAAACAAAACCCGCTGTTTTATCTCTCTTGAAGGATCCCTTTTTTTCATTTGTCTATGACATTTCAGTTCAGTCAATTTTGACTTGTAGAGAAAAAGAAACAATCCTATCAATCTTGCCCTGGATTCTGTTCATCATAAACAACTTTTGTATCCTTTTAAATTTTTTTCCTGTCCAATTAGATCGCAACTTTTAGAGACGGTTTTGAATTTTTCTTGCAACATAGAAACGCCTGCGTAGTATTCTGCAATGAAAGATTATCCCGAACCAATTTGCCTTCCCAAATATTCGTCAGACACTTGTGCTAAGTTGTAGTTGCACCAGCAAGAACTCGTACTCGCAGAAAATGGGTTCGCTAGTCACAATTTAGCGACTTGTAAGCATTTGGTCGCCTTGAAAATCAGAGCAGCCGAGTCCTTAGCGGTATGCTGCCAAGGGAGACGGCAGAAGCATCACACTGCAAAGTAATAAGGCTCTTTCGTTCATAGCCTGAAATATCGAACTGAGCTTGCGATACTACTGCCAATTCGCCGAGCATGCATGCAACGTCTTGGCTGTTCAGCGTAAGAGTTAGCAGTGGTGAAGTTCAGGTAGCGAGTAAACAGATGAGGAACTCGATGGAAAGAAATCCAAGCGTCACGTCAGATCATTTCGTTTTAGGGGTAGTATAAAATTGCCAAAATCGTCTGTAAAAGAGCGACTCCTAAGGTTGAAATTACACTGGCTCATTCAAGTTTTCTCTATAGTGGAAAGACCTATATCATGCTTCTTTTTTGGTGTGGTTGTGACATGGGTGCATCTCTTTAGGGGAAGAAGATATTTATGCGCTGGTGTAGCTAGAGACGTGATCCTGGATAGCCTTCTTGATGCCAGACTCGATTTCAGGGGTCATCTTTCCACCAGAAATTTGCTTGAGGAGGTCGGTGTGTTGGCTTCTCAATGTAGAGAGGAAATCCTTCTCCCAAGCTGTGATCTTTTCTACTGGGACCTTGTCGAGGAGACCGTTGACACCGGCATAGATGATGGGGACCTGAACCTCGAAAGGTAGAGGAGAGTACTGAGCCTGCTTTAGGAGCTCGGTTAGACGGGCACCTCTGTTGAGTGTGTGTCTGGTCGAAGCATCGAGATCGGAACCGAACTGAGCGAAAGCGGCAACATCACGGTACTGGGCGAGGTAAAGCTTGAGCGAACCAGCGACGGCCTTCATGATCTGTGTATTATAGGACGAAGATCAGCTTTGAACTATTATGTTCTGTTCAAACCATATAAAGACGACGCACCTTGTACTGAGCAGCGGAACCGACACGGGATACGGAAAGACCGACGTTAATAGCTGGTCTGACACCCTTGAAGAAGAGTTCGGCCTCCAGGAAAATCTGTCCATCGGTAATGGAAATGACGTTGGTAGGAATGTAGGCAGAGACATCACCACCCTGTGTCTCAATGATGGGTAGGGCGGTGAGGGAGCCTCCTCCGTGGGCGTCGTTCATCTTGGCAGCTCGCTCGAGGAGACGAGAGTGGAGGTAGAAAACGTCACCGGGGTAAGCCTCACGTCCGGGAGGTCGTCGGAGAAGTAGGGACATTTGTCTGTAAGCGACAGCCTGCTTGGACAAATCATCGAAGATGATAAGGGCGTGTCTTCCGTTATCACGGAACCACTCTCCCATGGCGGTACCCGAGAAAGGAGCCAAGAACTGCAGAGGAGCAGCTTCGGAGGCGGTGGCAGCGACGACGATGGAGTACTTGAGGGCATCGTTCTCTTCTAGGGTCTGAACGAGCTGGGCGACGGTAGATCGCTTTTGTCCGACGGCGACGTAAACGCAGTATAGCTTCTTGGTCTCGTCATCTCCGTTGTTCCACTGCTTCTGGTTGAGCATGGTGTCGAGAGCGACGGCGGTTTTACCGGTTTGACGATCTCCAATGATAAGCTCTCGTTGTCCTCGTCCAATGGGTACCATGGCGTCGACGGACTTGAGACCTGTCATCATAGGCTGGTGAAGAGATACGTCAAGAGGTCAACTGACTGTTATAATCTAGGCACATTGCCACGCTCCAACTACTTACCTGGTTGACGGAGTGTCTGGGCAAGACACCGGGAGCCTTGAGGGATGTACGACGACGTTCCTTGGCGTTAATGGGTCCCTTACCATCGACTATAGAGATGGGTGGCAGAGTCAGTAGATGTGTCGTTTGCTTTCGCTACAGAGCACGAATACGCACTGGGGTTGCCGAGAGCATCGACGACTCGTCCAAGAAGTTCTGGGCCGACGGGGACATCGATAATTTGACCGGTTCGCTTGACAGCATCACCCTCCTTGATGGTTCTGTCGGAGGCGAAGATGGTAACACCGACCTGTACGTTGGGAAGAGAGAAGAATAACAAACGAAGTCAGAAAGTGTGCTGCCAAATCGAAGTTCATTTGTACATCTCTCCATTTGCGCAAGCTAGTGCTTGTAATGAAATCGAAATCGCTCGAAAGTCGGCGCCATGCCCTTGCTCGGCAGGGTTCGCGACTGCCAGCAAAGAGATGCGGTATCTCCCGAGTGATTCGACTTCATTATGAGCAGTGGCTTGTGCAAGCGAAGAAGTACGTTCTGATATGACTTGTTTCGCGTACATTGTCGGCTTCCAAGTTGAGGCACATGCCTCTGACACCGGACTGGAACTCAACCATCTCTTCGGCTGGAGGAGAAAGACAGGATGAGCATTGCGAATAAACGAAGTAGATGCGTTGCATATGCACCTTGAACATTGCGTAGACCGTAGACACTGTGTGCATTGAGGGTAAAAGATGGGCCAAAAGTCAGCGGGCCGGTGTCAGGGCGGAACTTGCAAAGCCCAAGAAAAGCACTAGGACGACAACAACGCACCGAGCAATTCCATCTCCGATTGTAAGTACGCGACCGCTCTCGGCTAAATCTGCCTCGGTGTTGCTGTTGCTGATTCTGGACTCTAGGATTGAAGAGACCTCGGATGCAGCTGTGGTTGGATCGAAGTTTTGAGGAGCGGGATTGGGAGGAAAGGTCAGCGGGCGAGACGCGACGACGAGAGAGGCAAGAAGCGCAAGGCTTACCTGGCTTGGCAGTAGCATAGCCACGTCTGGCAGTGAATGCAGCGGCTGTTGAATGGAAGAGTGTTCGAGGGCGGGAATTTCCGTCAGCTGGAAGTCTTTCTGGCTCGTGCTGCACTCGAGGACCATTGAACTCCGAGCACAGCATAGGGACGACACGAGACGCACGAGCAGCGAACTGGCTGGTGAAGCGGGCAGCAGCGACCTGTCTCTTGAGCTGCGGTGGGGTGTTGTGGGCGATTTGCGTATGGATTGGCGGGCGAGTATCGACAGCATCAGCCAATGAGGACCACGCATGGGCGGGGACGGCGCAGGGAGCACGCAGGCAGCCAACTCACGACAGAGGCCGCTGAGCGGGTGAGTGCGCGAGCGGGGATCATCGTTGTGGATGGGTGATGACTTGGTGTGCTGGATGCGACGACTTGACTGGAAAAGCGTGGTCGATGGAAGAGAGCAAAGGAAGAGAAGGAAAACGGCGGGAGATGCGAGCCAGGCAGCCAGCAGTGCGGCGGGATGGGAAGCTTGGAAGGGAGGGCGAGATGGGCAGATGACAAGGCAAGCAGCATCGTCCTGGAACTCTCAGCTGTCCGTCCATCCAGCTCGCTCCCTCCTGCGAGGTCTGCTGCACCTTTTACCATCACGTCTTCCTTCTGCCTGCTCAGTGAAGCCGATCATCCAGGCCGATATGTATTCGATATTCTACTTCAGACAATCCACACTTCAGAGCACACTCAGCGAGAATAGGCACATTGCTCTCTGTCATCCAACAAGCTGAAGTGTCCCTCTAAGCTCATTGAGAGCTCGAACAGCTATGTCGCACACAATCAACAAATACCGTTACACAATCCTATTCACCATTTCACAATTCCATGCATGAAGTAGAAGGGGCACAACGGAGAACATCACGACACAGATATTAGCTCAACAACGATTCATTCGCTTGATCCTGCATCGCTTGCTCTTGCTTGGATCTGTTTGAAGACTTACAAAATTATAAATGGATTGACACCAGACAATTAGCCAGGTGCAACTTTTAACGTCACGCAGGGCAGGGCCTCCCATTCACTTCATGAAAGCTCTTATAACCCTACAGGCATGTTTCCAAGTACTCGATTTAAATTGAAGGCGGCTGAGATGATGGCAATATGCGTAAAGGCTTGTCTGTTGGATTCAAACCGAGGGAAGTGTGTGAGAATGAGAGTGAGAGGGAGAGTGAGAGTGAGAGTGGGAGTGAGAGTGAGAGTGAGAGTGAGAGTGAGAGTGAGAGTGAGAGTGAGAGTGAGAGTGAGAGTGAGAGTGAGAGTGAGAGTGAGAGTGAGAGTGAGGTAAGCAAACCGAACCAAAGATAAACCTACTCTCATAAATCATGGTTTTCAATAATAGGAAAACTCACGGCATGTTACCCAAAGAGGATCCATCTTTACTGATTTCTTCAGAAAATAATCCAACATGATTCGCATAACCCATTAAATCTTCAAATTGAATTCTTGCTTGTCTTAATAGATCAGCATCGTGTTGACCGGCTCTTGTCAAAGCTTCTACTGCCCAGCATGCACAGAGTACTGTTTTGTTTGATACGCATGAACATTTGAGCCCACGCAAAATTGCAATTGGAATAGTTCAGGTTCAGTGATAGTTTGCGAAAAGTGCGCCGCCAAGTTTAGGGTCCTCTCAACTTACAAAAGGCACCCTCTTCACCACCAACACCATCATCGGTCTTTGAAGTATCATACCGATATACCAAAGAATTGGCAGTCAAACCGCCTCGTTCTGGTGTTTTGAGGATAGCTTGAAGAGTTGATAAAAACCGAGGGTCCACTGGAGAGATGAAGAATACCAATGCTATCAAACGGACACAAGAGGGAATTCAAGAGGGTAGAGATAGAACACGTTAGTGTGCAGGCACAACCTTGGGAGATCGAGAAATGCATAAACCTACGCATTACGAGTATAGAGGCGTCCAATGCGTCTTTATTTTCGTAACTCTGGCAGAAGAAACCTTTTTCTTTGTTATAACCCTTGAGGTATAGATAAAATGGAACGAGTATGAAACGCAAATTAAATCGACAGCGTCCGGGAAGAATAAAGGCTGAAAAATGAACTTACCTTTTCCATTATATCTTCATAGAGGTTATTTCTAGCAGCCTCCCAATTTTGTCTTTGTGGACAAGGTAATGACCTTTTGTCGGCAAGTCTAAGTCCCCTATCTAAAGCTACCCACATCATAACTTTACTATAAACGAAATTTTGCTTAGCATTTCTAACTTCCCAAATACTCATATCGGCTTCTTTATAGTGTTCGCAAACGAAATCTACTAATTTTCGGACTGCACACCATAGATCCCATGAGCAAGGTTTAGCCAGTTTTGCAGAAAGGTAGACCCTGTAAATAAAAGTTATACGGAGGAGAATTCAGCTTTTCTCAGCACTTCATGTTTATCCGGTTGAGCGCAGCTTACGCATCCATGAATTCTCCATAAACGTCTAATTGCAGGTGATCTGCCGCACCATTACCAATTCGTACGGGTCTCTGTCCTTTATAGCCTTCCAGGTGGGGTAGCTCAATCTGTTCAGTCGCACCCAATGCATCAGCCTTGTCACCTGTTCGATCATTTGGATCTTTCCAAGTCTCGTTGACTTACTTCTGTCAGATCCGTCTCGCCTCGAATGCCAAATACAATTTGTAGTGGCTTGGATGAATCTGAAGCTTCTATTCGAGACTGCATAAACTCCATATAAGCAGTAGCTTCGGCTTTGAATCCTAATCGAATAAGAGCATAGACTGTAAAAGAAGCATCACGGATCCAAGAAAATCGATAATCCCAGCTATAAAAAGATTGAACAAAAGTTTACGCTCGGTCAACCATTTGCCGTTAGTCTTTCGCTGTTGAAAGGTACACTCACTTGCGACCTTCGCCATTTGTGCCTTCCGGCAAGCTGAAAGTCGGGGCGGCAACGATAGCTCCAGTAAGCTCAAAGGTGAGAAGCTTGAGTGTGATAGCAGAGCGATGGACTTTTCCAATCAGGAGGAGTGTCAGATTTGACTGCCAGACATGCGGAGTGTCGTGTGCAGCAATGCTTACCAAACTCTCTCCACCTTCCTGTATACCTTGATTGTTGACTATACGTGGCGGCAAGATTGCCAATCAGCGATGTTAGACAAATGGTGGACACTGTTAAGAATGGCGTACACCCAAGTATACCAATAAATACCAGTCTAGAAAGTCACAGAAGAGATGAGCATTTGTCATCCACATGACTAGAGAATGGTGTTGCAATCACTTACCGATTCCTGGAGACTTGCTATTGCGTCGGGGTCGAGATAAGGGTCGATAGCTTTGAGATTGAACAATTTACTGATAACGTGTGCTCCATCTCTATCTTGAACTGGTGCTTTATTAACAAATGATAACTTTGATTGTGGCACGCCCGCAACCATTCCAACAGTTTGAGGGTCTTCCCGTAAAACAAAATCAACAGTCTGTCCCTCCATGAGTGAGAACTCGGCTACTACACCTGGACCTTTATGGCCTGGCCAAGTTGTTTTATCTAATTTGAACTCTACCGAGGGACATCTAGCTTCTCCTTCCTTGATTGCCAAGTTATCATTACAGCCAGTCACAGATCTAAGCTCGAGTTTCATATCTTCACAAGCAAAAACAGCTTTTTGACGAGGTAGATTTGTATTCTGATCTTTCATGCAATTGTCATCATCTGTCAAATGTGTTTTGTGTGGTTTTCTGGCATAATCGAAACCAGGGAAACATTCAAGTCTAAAATCAAGTTTTCCTCGTATAACTTCTACTCTTCGTACTATCCAAGGTAAGAGAGGTTTGTCACCTTTTGTCGTTGCAGATGGTCTTGGCATGAAATCTGTAATACTGCATACCCCTTCCTCTGCAAGGAACTTTGTGACAATGATAGCAGTGTTTGGCAGATAGGATTGCTTGGTGTGTGCGTCGGCTGCAGTAGGTTGGATGGAAAAGTGGCCCCCAATGTCCTTGTCCAGGATGCGTGCAAATATGGAGGGAGAGTCGAAGTAAGGATAGCAGACTGTAGTAGATGGTTGTTTATTTTCAGTACGTACGCCCCCACACCAGAAAGAATACTTTGCGAAAGTAAGAAGAAGCTCACAGCTATCGATGGAAGCATCTCTGCTGACCATAGCCGCTGTGCGTAGGTTGCCAATGATAGCTAGAGTGGCAGGCAATTAGTCACGTTTAGGCGTCGGTATGTACCTATGTCATGGGCCATAACGTATTGCGATAGCCTACCATAGTCACTGCCGATTTACAGAGCAATGAAAGCGTCAGATGGTGACTGTTCACACAACAGCTGCAGTGCAACTCGCCTGCGGGTATCATCCAATGCATACAGAGTCGCATATAACCAAAGTGGTCATCAGAGTGATCGGCAGTTTCGGCAATGCATTATTTATCCAAGCAAGCATCAGCAACATCCGCAAGAGCGTGTCATTGCAAAGCTGGCGCACCTGATCTCAAGGTAGCCAGACTTGCGAGCCGTCTTCATGAGCGCCCCGCTGCGGGCGACGCTGGGATAGGCTTGCTTTGCGCTGGCACTTGCGGGTGTGCTGTACCCACTGCTGGTCGTGCTGGTCGGCCAGGACGGGTTGGGGGGCAGCAGCAGGCCGTCTTCGCTGACTCTTCTGACGGGGGTCTGCATGCCTGACATGGTTGATGGATTGATGGATTCAGCTGGATGGCAGCTCTGTGGTGTATATAAGAAAGCAGGTCTTGATGCCATGCTCGATGTTATTAGAGGGTGATCGAGGCAATGGCTGACAGCATGCAATGGTGGCCAACGACAGGCGAGGCTATCGCTCCTTCAGACCAACTCGCACCATCCACGCACACTCCATCACCTGGCAGTCCACCTCCACACGCCCTTGTAGCGTCGCCGTCGCCGTCGCCGTCGGAACAGCAGGCTTTGGCGGATGTGGGGGCAGGGCCACCATCGTAAAGGCCGACTGAGGCGAGTCTGTCTTGCACGGACATGTAGTTGTGATGGCCAGGCGTGCTGACCTGCTGCTGCAGTCTCCCATCTATCCGGATATCGACAGCGCCAGACCTGAATAAAAGTACAGACCCGAACAGCGCCCCGCTCGACCGAGGGTTAGCCAGCTCGCATCCTGCAGGCCTGGGACTAGCAAGTCGCCCTATTAGAAGCCATGATTTCCAGCAGGGCACAACACATTCACATGCGCGACATCCACGTCAGTCAAATGCCAGTCACGGCGCAAGCGTCTCTAGCTCGCACCATAGCGACAGTGCTCGTCGAGAGAGTCGCCAACATACTGCTATCACTACCCTTCTACCTCCGCCAACAAGAGAGCTAAGCGATACTGAACGAGAAATAGAGCACAGCATATTGTTTAGGTCATTGCGTGGGGACTATAAACCATATGACGACGAAGAACAGCCGCCACTCGAGCTGCAAACCTCTGTCAATGATCCGTTCATGCCCTCGGACTTGATAGCAGCGATTCAGACGTCCATGAAAAATTGCTCAGAGTATGAGAGACAATGTGCACAGCTTGAGGTGTGTCGCTCGTCTTTTAACCAAGAATGTCCTTTTTGTACCTAACACATCGATGCCTCTCCAAATATAGCACAGCATCGAACACAAGATCCTGATGTTTTCTCATATATTAGAGCAATATGAAGGACAGGATCACACCGCCACCGAGCTTCGAGAGATGATATCTGGAACAAATTCGAAATTGCAGGGTACCACGCCCACTATGCAATCAGCAGAGACCACAGCCATTACAGTTCACGAAAAGCTAGATGAATATCAAAAGACACTGAGTAAGGCTACAGAGATAGCCAAGAAGAGCAAGGAGACAATGACAGCTCTAGAGGAACATATGACCGATCAAGAGATCATACATGATAACATTGAAAAGTGGCAGAATGCATTGTTGGGTTTTGCAGCTGCTCTGGTAGTTTTATTGGGGGTCCTGCTAGCTTGGCTGTTCTCATGAGTCTAGATGTATATCCAATTGGCAGTATATTCACACTTGTTGTTGCTATATTACTTCGCATGCATGCATATAAAGCTATGTCACATTCAAGCCTTTTTGTCTGCTAGTGTATCCTGAGCGATCCAGTCCTCTCGAATAGCTAAGAACGCGGCTATTCCCGAAGCACTGCCTACAGTTGGTACAATTCCCACACATGCCAGAGCTACACCAGTCTCGAACCTGCTATGCTGCAACCGGGAGCGCCAGATCTCGATGACTGCCCATAACTGCCAAATACCGTTTGTGCACATGACATCCCAGGAGATGCTAGCTTGGGCAGGATAAGAGTATACCACCTGCCATAGCGTCGCATCGAATTTCTCCCAGGAATAGTTTACAGCCGCTAGAGCTGGTAAGCTATGCTTTGCATGCATCAGGGCACTGACTATTGCGATAGTCCAGTATATCCACTTGAAGTTCATCGATCTGCGAGCGCTCTGCGCCCGATTTGCTGGTTGAATATTTGAGAGTGCGAATAGCGGTAGTGTGATGAGGACATGCATTATCAACAGATTAGGTAGGAAAGTCTTGTCTTCGACTGTGTAAGGCACGATCGCTATTGAGATGAAAGCTACAGCGATGCAGACAATGAGGAAAGAACTTGGAGACGCTGATCCTGATCTAGGGGCATTGGCCAAAGCGGCGAGGAATAGAGCTGATGCGAAGGAGATTGCCACAATTTGACCGAGTATCATGAAGCGTACTGCTTTGCCTCGCAGAACAGGATGTCGCGAGCCTGCACAAGAAATGGGAGAAACAAGTCAGCTTAATTGATTTACCATTCAAGAATAAGCAGCTCTGTACCTTCAGCGTAGAGGAATACTGTAAACACGCCGACCGTGAAAAGGCAGAGTTGGCTTGAGAACCACCATCTTTCTGGTGTCCTGCAAACATATCTCCAAGCTTGATCGAATAGACTAGTCTCTTCTAGCCATCTCGTCGTGGATATTGAGCCGGACAGACCAGCTGAAGCGCGATGATCTTGGTACGAGGTCTGCATGTATTTGAACATGTATGTCCAGGTAACGCCGAGTGATCCCAAAGCGCCTAGGATGAAGATACCGCTTCGTATGTTGCGGACACGAGGGAACAGATGGACAGAGAGCGCTGCTACGGCGACGAGGTACAGGGCCAGAGGAGCATGTTGCAGGCCGTCGTTGAGCGTGGCCACCTGCATGGCGGAGAGAGCGTCGGCACGCTCGAGGCCAGCGAGACACAGACCTGAGCAAGAGTACCGCCTGTCTGCCAACCCGAGCTGAGTGTTGTGCGAGTGAGTGTCGAGCTTGTGGGAATCAGAGGAGATGCAAGAAGCTGGGGTAAATAGCCCGGTCCTTTTCGTTCTTCTCTCTTGCACCACGAGTAGCGATCAAGAAAGCAAGCAAGCATGTCGGATATCGAGACGAGCGTGCAAGAGGCAGCAGCAGCAGCGACAGCCAGCGACGCGCCTATCGATACAGACGACCTCCCATCGGACGCAGAAGCCTCGACTTGGGCGGTTCCAGCGAAGCAAGCTGGTCCAGGCAGACCAAAGGGCAAGAGCACGATGACGGCCGCGTCGACTGCTAAAGATGGCGAGCAGGGACTGCAGAGCTACTTGCTGCCGAGGACCACGAGTAAGCCTTCCTCAAACGAGTGTACAAGCTCTGCCGTCCACTGACTTGCTTCCATGCTTCCCAGTCACAAAGATCGCCAAAAGCGCTGTACGCGTAGCCACTAGAGACGAGATCAGCTCGAGGTATCTACTGACATGATCTCTCTACACAGGTACCGCCCAATACAAAGCTGCGTAGGTAGTCACTCATCCTTCTATTCACGCACTGTACTGACTGATACCTACCGATATTCCTGCAGAAAAGGAACTTCCAACAGCTCTCACGCGTAGTGCTGTTGTTTTCATGAGCTACCTCACATCTTTGTAGGTGCAACAAGCAGTTCCCATTAATCTCCATAGCTAATGTGATACGTAACGCATAGAGCTCAAGAGCAAGCAGCCGCAGCAAATGTCAAAACAATAAAGCCGGATCACGTCTTGGAAGCACTACCAGAGCTCGACTGGGGTGAAGCCGATACTATACAACTACGGAAACATTTGAAAAAGCAGCTCAAAGGTAAAAAGTAGAATGTTACTTTGCCCATTCATATTACCGATAGCTGATCGACCAATACAGCCTACCGAGCGATTGCAAAAGCCAAGAAAGAAGGCAAGCCTGTACCTGGCCCGTCGACTGGAACTGGCCGAGGAAGAGGGCGACCTAAGAAGGTAGTCGGTGATACAGCGACAGAAACTGAAGTAGTCGACATCGATGACGACGAAGAGACAGCTATGACTAGTCTATCGCAGAGGGAAGACGGGCCAGACATCGACATACAGTACAATCCCAAATCATTGCTCAAAAAACCCACTTCAGGCGACGAGGAGTCATCCGAAGAAGAGGACGATGTGAATGTAAGAAAGATTATAGGCGACGGTGATGCAGAAGATGAAGGCGAAGAATCGCCAATTGAGGACGAGGATGACGAAGAAGAGCAGGCGGAAGAAGATGACGAAGAGGACGATCTATTAGACGATGCGGATGAAATTGATCCCAACGACTTTGAGGAGGAAATGGGTCAAGGACTGGAAGACAGGCGCACGAATGGAGAGGATCAAGATATGGATGATTAAGATTGCTTCGCAAATGCTGTTGTGTGTACAATGTATACAATGGGGAAATAATACGATCTACAGTGGGTATCGTTGCCAAGACTACCGTCTACTCTGCCACACTCTCTTCCGTCTTCGGTGATCCCGTGCGGCTTTCATGCTTGAAAAGTTCATCGAGATCCTGTCATATCCGGTTCATCAGCCGATGCAACTTAGAATAATGTTCCCAAATGGCGAAACTTACATTTCCATCCTCTTCTCCGTTTGCAGCGACAGTTTCAATGACTTCGAAAGCCTTAGGGGCCGTCTTTCCAACGACATGTTCTTCAGCTTTCCAGCCTCTACCACGTTTCATAGCTTCATCACTTCTATCAAGTAGTATTTTCAATTGCTTATCCGAAATAATTTCTTCTCCGTCTTTGATGACGCGAATTTCTTTATTGGCAGCTTCGTCCGAATTGCCCTCTCGTAGACCTTGATCTCTCATTTCGTCTGCTACCATTTGTGCAGCCAGACCAGCTGCCTTATCGGTGCCTGCCCCCGATTTACCGCCTTTGAAGATGTCTTGTAAATCTTCAAGTGAGGTTGTGTATTTGCCACCTCCGATTACGAGAGCTTCTAGTTTGCGCTTGTTACCGGCACGTTCGAGCATCTGTTGGAGAGGAGTCTGAGTCAATTTTCAAGTGCTGTTTCCTCTTTCCGCTGGACTCGTACCTTTGCCTCAATGGTATTTGCCGTCACTAAACGGAAGATCAGGACAGGCTTTGTTTCTGAAAGGCACAAGACGATATGCAGATCAGTCATTATTCATCTTCGTCAAGGTACCAGTGCACTCACGACCCAGTCTATGCACTCGGTCCATCTGCGCAAAAGAAATGTTAGTTGAACATCAAATATGCCGCTTTATTGGGCAAACTTACTGCTTGCAAATCCATTTGGGGGTTCCAGTCACTGTCGAAGAGGATGACTGTGTCGGCGCCTACTAGATTTATACCTACACCACCCGAGCGAGTAGATAGAAGGAAGAGCCTTGGGGCTGTGTTACATGAAGTTTAGCTTCTTTTGCAGAACTCCGCACATACAAGCTGCACTGACCGTTTTTAGTCTTATTGTCGTTGAAGTCCTTCAGCTCTGATAGGCAAGCGAATCAATGATTAGCGGTGCCACCGACCCATCTACAGGGATCAGGATAACTTACGACTTCGTCTATCCTCTTGGGCAGTTTTACCATCTATTCTGCAAATTTTCCATCTTTTCCATTCAACGGCCCAATCTTCGATGATATCAAGTTGTGTTGTGAACTGACTATAGACAAGTACTTTATGACCGGTCTTGAATAATTCGCCAAGTAATCGATCGAGAAGCATCATTTTTCCTGAAGAGGTCACTATTCTGTCGTCCAAGACGTATTCTCCAGTTTTCGCATTCATAGGCCATTCGAAGAGCCATGGCTGATGGAGAAAAATCGAATACTGTTAGATAATTGACCTTAGTGAAACGGAACAGTTTCAACTATACTCACGTGATTGACAACCTTTCTGAGCTGCATGACCATATTAGATAGTTTCATACCCTTAATCTTCCTAGTAGCCATATTTTCAATACCAGCTTCATCATCCTCACTATCGGTACCGTTCTTGACCATATTTAATCTAGATTTTCCAAACATTCTCTCTTCGAATTCTTCTGCTTTCTCACGAGTTGTACCATCATCTAAGCCATGCAACCATTCTTCTTCTTCTTCATCATCTTCAGCATAACTTGAAGGTTTTGAACGTTTATTACTTTTAGATTCAGGTGTCGTCTCGGTTTCTGATTTCCTCTTTCTACCATTCGTTTTCGTTGCCTTCTTCGGTGTTGTTTTCGATTTGCCTCCTCGCTTTGATTTGAGGAGAGCCTCGTCTTCGGATGACGCGTCTTCCTCCATCGATCCAGAAGGTACGTCCTTTCTCGAGAGTAAAAATTCCCTAATTTGTCGCTTAATAACAGCATCATATAGCTTCTTCTGTTGTTCAGTAAGTGGAGCGCTGAGTAAATATTCCTTTTTCGGGGGCAACGATTTCTCAACTTCACGTTTGACACGGCGAAGTAAGAAAGGTTTCAAGATAGCATGAAGCTTTGTGACGACTTGATGAGAGGCAGAATTGTCAAGTGTAACATCTATGTCGAACCAAGACTTGAAAGAGTCTAGGTCATCGAAAATCTGTCATCAAAGGTACACACATGAGCTGATGTTGTCCTTTCCTTTCGTTGGTCAGTAAGTATGTAAAAAACACTCACATCAGGCATTAAAAAGTTTAGCAGACTCCACAATTCCTCTAGATTGTTTTGCAGTGGTGTACCAGTAAGCAGCAATCGATTCGCGCTCTTATAGCTCATGAGCTCTCGAATAAGCTTGCAGTTCAAGTTCTTCAGTCTGTGAGACTCATCAATGACGAGGTACTTCCAGTTATATGCTGCCAGGAATTTCCTATCATTCATAACAAGTTCGCTACATTGTGGGACATGAAAATTAGTTCGGCATCTGGAGCCTGGGTTGAATCCCTACTCACTAGCTCGTAACAACGATAGGGAAAGTCTCGGTTGTGTTCTCAGCTGTGAAGCTTGATGAAGATTTCTTTGTCTTCTTTAAGCCGGTCTGTGACTTGCTCTTGCGCTCGTCTGTCGGAGGCGCTAAGCGGGTCGCTCGAAGATTTGCACGCTCCTGGGGTGTACCATGGTAGAGAATGACTGGGATAGTGGGTGTGAAGCGCTCGAACTCGTTTACCCACTATAAGCGACAGTGTAAGCTCCGGCTTCTGGCATATAATGAGGACTTGTTCTCACATTGGCTAGGGTCGACAAAGGACAGCATACAAGGAACGGCCCCCAGACGCCTGTCATATGTCGAGTCAGCAATTCGAATTCCAACACGTTATTTTTCCGACCTACCTTGCTCGCGGAGATGGGCCAAAAAGCTGATTGTTTGGAGTGTCTTTCCTAGACCCATCTCATCGGCTAGAATACCATTGAGGCCATTCTCATATAACGAAGTAAGCCATTCCAGACCTGCAATCTGATATGACTTCATTGTAGCACCTGTGACTAGAGCAGGCTGTCTGGATCTGTCTACATCTTCCGATGCTTCTGGCAGGGGTTCCTTCTTTTTGATATCTTTCTTATCATCTTCCGAATCGGAGGACGACGAGAGCAAGGAACCATCACTATCTCCTTGATTTCTTTTGGACTGCTTCTTGCTCTTGCCTTTGCTATTGCCATTTGAAGCGTGCTTCTTGTTTGAACTGGTGGCGTTTGCCGATCTCGAGACTCTAGCTGCTGCTTTGCCGGGAGTATCCTTCTCGAAATCGTGAGACTTGACGCGGATTTCGTTGTCGCTGTCTGGCGGTGAAGAGGGCAGAGACTGCATATGATAGACGCAGTATCAGCTCGCTGCGCTGTACAGGAAGAAGTACGCGCCATTCCATGCACACCTGGCTCGATCGCCTCGAAGTGACCACGATATCTTCGTCAGAGCTGCTACTGCTGTCGGCGGTCTTTCTGCGTCGTGTGGGTGTCGGCTTGCTGTTCTTCTTGGTCGGCTGTACAGCTGGCGCCTGCACTGCTGCGCCTCTCCGGGTCTCTCTGACCTTTCCAGGCTGTTGAACCTGCTTCTGTACTCTTTCCTGCTGGAGCTCTTTGCGGCGCGTCGCTCGCTCGGCTTTGCGATTTCGCTCTTCTGTGGCTTTCGCGAGCTGCTGTGCTATGATGGATGAGTAGATTGTGCTTTGTGATAGCAAGAAGCGGAGCTGGACACCATGCATTAGCGATGTTGCAATTGCCTCGACGCGTTCTCAGTAGCCAGCCCACCTTCTCTGGCAGTTGCTCCTCCTCTGCAGCCTCGCCGTCCACGCTCCCGCTCGCTGGCGTGTGCTGCCGTGTGATGTCGCTTGACGGTGGAGCCGACTTTGGCGAAGACATGCTGTTGTCGTTGTGACTCTGATGTGAGAGGTGCTCCAAGTGGTGGTTGATGATGATCTTCTCGAGTGGCTGCTCTTTGACTCCGATCAACCCAATATTGATTCGACATCTGTAAATCAAGACACACAACAGCAGGCGACCTCTCAGTAGCTTATAGGATCAAGCAGGTCCCTCAAGATTAATCGACCGTCCTTCAATCGGCATCTAGACCCTGTCGGAAACACCTGCTCACATCCCATCATGCGCAGCCTTGCGCCTCCAGGACAGTCGGGCTTCCTGCGTGTCAAGCCTTCATACCTGCTGGTCGGAGTATTCACAGTACCGTGAGTAATTATAAAGCACTAGTAAATGAATATGCCCGGGCTGAAAGGCTCGCTTTCCAGACTCGCATACTACGCCTACGCCGAGACATACAGGTACTCTGTCCTACGCAAAAGACGGACACTACACGCTGCCATACTACACGGTTCATCAACATCCCAAGCAATAGCAGACTCTATCAAAGCTCGCTTCGCATCTTTACAATGCCTTCTCACAGGTCGGTATCTTAATGTAAGTTTCCCTTTGACCGCCGTCTGAGCGCAAAGTGAGGTGGCGAAAAAAGAAGAAAAAGTCCGGATCCTCTCGAACGTGGCAATTCGTTGCTTTTTTCCTAGTCAATGATGAGATTGAAACTAAGCACCTGACCCAATTTGTATGCATATCAACAGGTAACGGATGAATGGCGCGAACCTGGTTTCTGGGAGTTTATAATCCATCAATTGCTTCGGCCGCTGTCAGGTCGAGTATGGTGGAATGGTGGCATGCCAAAGGATCCAAGCCTAGCGGCTGCTAGTCTACCTATCGAAGAACCGGACTTTGCATCTATTCGTCGGCATAGTTGGCATTCAAGCGTTCCTCAATCTTCTTTACACGTCCCTTCTAGTGTCGAGACTGAAGAGTCCACAAGATCATCGTCACCCTCTAGTGAAGAAGGTTGGGAAAGATTAGAAGCGTCAAAGTCAGGTCCTTTAGCTTCTGAGTCTACATCCAGTAAATTATCAACACCCGCGATTTCAACACCCACACCTGGGACGATGAAAGCATCATATCAAGAAATGACAGTTACTTGGTTCGGACAATCAACTTCATTAGTGCAAATGGCAGGCATCACATTCTTAACAGATCCGGTATTCTCTGTTAAACCAATGGACAATTTCCTAGCGCCTTCAAGACTACGTCCAACCCCATGTTCTTTAAATCGTTTATTAGAATTGAACGTCGTTGATTATGTTTTAATCTCTCACAATCACTTTGATCATTTAGACATTGATGTAGTTAAAGCATTAGGAAATTCAGTAAGTTGGTTGATACCTAAAGGGCTACATGCGTTCTTTGTGAAACAGAATGGTATACACGAAGATAAAGTTATAGTGATGGATTGGTGGGAGGAGACAGTCATTAAATCGCCTGCGGGAGACATTGATATCGCTTGTACTCCAACTCAACATTGGTCAGGACGTACGCCGCTTGACACGAATAAGAGTCTGTGGTGTGGCTTTGTGGTGAAGCACGCAGACTCTGGGAAGAGTTTCTTCCATGCGGGTGACACCGGGTATTCTTCTGGTGAGCATTCCATATCTTCACGCTCTGTTCCGAACTGTCAGTCTACACTTGCTGACCTGGAATGATTCCGCACAGAATTGTACAAATCGATAGGAAGAGTGCATGGACCGGTTGACCTCGGTCTGATACCAATAGGATCATTCTCGCCTCGTTGGATGATGGCAAACGTACATACAGATCCGCAAGGTTCAGTTTCAATACATCGTGATTTAGGAATAAAGAAGAGTATAGGTGTCCATTGGGGTACTTGGATTATGTCTGATGAGAGGTATGATGATCCTGTGAAAGAATTGGAAAAGGCGAAATTCGACAAAGATGTTGGAAAGGAGGAATTCATTGTACTTCCTGTTGGAAAAACTGTCGTCATGTAAGATTGAGCTTAGAGCATCGATATATAGACAGCATGGGGGATAATCGTAGATCGGTAGAGCACGCTGGTAGCTGCATATCTTAGAATTGTGTTAGATGCCCTCATTTAGATGGTTCATATACCCAACGTCTTGCAATACCATACATACGTTCCTTTTCGCGAGTAGGCTAGTGTACAGCATGCGCCAGGGCAATGAGGGCAATGCGACAAAGCCCTTCTGAGCAACGAACTGCGCGAACCGGAAGACCCAAGACTGATTTGCATACTTGCGGACTGAGAACGACAAACCAGCCAAAAGTCTGATGACAATTACAATTGTTTCCTACCAAAAGCAATTATACCTTCCATTTCATCATCCCATTTCCCATCTTTATAATTCTGCAATAAATGCTCGAGAATTACAGTTTCGATTTTCTTACCCCCATATTCAATAATCTCTTCTTCCGTCCAATATTTTCCAATAATCATATTTACCAATGTACTAGTTGCTTCTGCGAATCTATCCGCTTCAATATCAACTTTGAATTTGTATTTCGAAATTTGGATATCCTTGTAACCGGCTTCAACTAATTTTGATTTGAAAGAGGTTGTATCATTGTATCCCCTGCTGAATAGCTTACTAGCATCGGGAAGTGCGGGACTTGAGGGATATTTCGACGATAGAGCTTTTGCAGCCATAGGCCACCAGGCTATTTTGACCCAAGATGTGAATCCAGCTTGACCTCCTGGTTTGATGATCCGTAGTGTTTCTGCAGTCGGGTGAAAAGAACGCGGTCAGTCAGGCAGAATACGACTATACAAAGCTTTGCGGGCGAGCTTACCTTTCAACGCTTTCTGATCATCTGGGCAGAAGAAGATGCCCATATTAGCGAATACAATGTCGAAAGTGTCATTCTCGAATGGGGGTTCCTGCGGGACATGCAACGAGAAGACGGGGATTTAATGTTCGTCAGGTCAGCTTGTAATACGATGAGATGTGACATATCTATCGGTTCAGCTTCACTTTGAGCTTACCTGCATATCAAATTGTTTGATTTCTATGTGTTCCCAATCTGATCCTTGTAAAGCATTTGCCTTCCTAGCTTGTAGCTGATTAATGTACATTGGATCTTTGTCCGCAGCAGTGATGATGATGTGGTCTGCTTTGATTAGGTGTTTCTTTCGGAGCTGGAGGATGAGATTTGGAACCACCCCCGCGCCCGATGCATTGTCGAGGATGGAGAGGGTGGAAGAGGACGGGAAGCGAGGGAGAGCAGAGCGCAGGAGCATCTCGAGTGCTATGGGACCAGTCACTGATTCGTTCGTTTCCAGTACTCTGTCTACGCCTGGTGCAGAGTAGTCCATGTTCGTGGTGTGGTATGTCTGTAGAGCTTGGAATATTCAGAGTCAGATGTGTGCAAGTCGGTACAGAAGACAGAGTCAGCGCAAACTTCAGCGGGTAGTGCTATGCCATGCACAATGCATCGAGGTGCTATTAATCATCATTATTAATTGTCTCTTGCATGTGATGGATGCCGAGCGATGATGGGCATGGATGGCCGAACTGGACGATGGACGGGAGCTGGACAGAGAGCGTGGTGCAAAGTGTAGCGATGTGTGCAGTACGCTGTCACCACCCTGACTCGCTTGCTTGCTTGTCCAATGCCTGCAACTGCAATATATTATTCCTGCCTGCCTGCAGTCCATCCAGAGCCAACACGCTGCTGCTTCTCGCTGCCAACTTTCTCGACTTTCTCTCTTCTCTCCACCACGCCCAACTCGCATCGCACCAAAGAACACACACGGCCAAGTCACAGCCATGTCGTTCGCTCTCAAGACCGTCGCCGCTCGTGCATCCACGACTGCCGCTCTCCGTCGCGCCGTCGCTCCCTCTGCCGCCTCTGGCCTTCGATTGGCCAGCTCGACACCTTCGCGCGAAGAGCCAAAGAACAGGGCCGCCTCTATCATCAACAGTCTGCCCGGCTCGCCCATCCAGAAGACCTCGTACATCACCCTCGGCGCCGGTCTCACCGCTGCCGCCATCTCGACAGAGCTATTCGTAGTCAACGAGGAAGTCGTCGTACTGGGCTCATTTGCCATTCTCGCTGCATTCATCGCAAGCTCGGTCAGAGGGCCATACGCAGAGTGGGCAGAGGGCCAGATTGAGGTGGGTCGCTCTCAATACCTCATTCCTATAAGGCTTGACCTCCCGCTAACGCTGTATCCTCTCCCAGCGCATCAAAGGCATCCTCAACCAGTCCCGAAAGGCACACACCGATGCCGTCCAGTCACGCATCACGAGCGTCGGAGAGATGAAGGATGTCGTTGACATGACCAAGGCCATGTTCGAGGTATCCAAGGTGCGTTGCTTGTCGTACATCTCCCTCCCGTGGGATGGATTCGCAGCAGGATGATCGAAGGAAGATTAGGCCTGCAGGGTTGCGAAAGACATATGCACAGTGAGAGACCATTCATACTGACTTGCAAACCGTTACTATCGCTATCTCGACTCAATAGGATACCGCCAAGCTAGAACACGAGACCTTCGTCAACAGACAAAAAGCAAATTACGCAGCAGAAGTTAAAGCAACTCTAGATAGCTGGGTTAGATTCGAAGCTCAACAACGTGAAGCTGAACAAGCGGATCTAGTTAGATCTATTCAAGAAAAAGTACTTTCAGATCTAAAGGATCCTAAGATGCAGAAGGATGTCTTGGCTCAGGCTATCGCTGATATTGAGGGTGAGTTTGGGTTGATTCGGAGTCGAGTGGGAAAAAGCTGGAAGCTAAAATTCATATCTTCTTCTCTTCTCGTCACTACAGGCCTTGTCAAGGCTGGAAAGATCTAAATATTCCATGCATGCTTTGTAGTTGTCGCATCTAGATTAGCCAATGCGCCAACAATGTGGAAAGATGGTCACAGCCAACACCGATCTAAACATCGAATATGCCATCCTCGTTTCAACGGCAGCACCAGTCTTGAACCACTATGAATGGTGGATGGCTGAGCCAGGCACTAGCTAACCGCCCTTCGACCGTTAGTTGCGAAGGGGACCATGCACATACGACGTTCTCACCATCTTCAATGACGGTCGATTCAGATGACATGACAAAAGCGCTGTTTATGAGCTATACTCTGTCTGGAAGCAACGGCTAGGTGTGCGCACAATATGAGGAGAAGCCGACGGCAATACTCATCAACGAATGAGTGCGATATAATATAAAGGAAGGCTCATTCATTGCATTGTTACAGTCACTACGGAAGAAAGTCCAAAGTCCATACGAAGGCAGCACTGACTGCTTTACTAGCGATCCTCGTACGCACGTCTGCGCAGCACAGTTTTGACGACCACAGGTCTCAAGGCCTCACGTTCTTTGGAACTCTCGCCCTCATACTCACGTCTAGATTTTCCACGGTTGGATCTGGCAGGCTTAGAGTTCTGGTACTCATCTCCATATTCCACAAGTCGACTGTACTGAACGCTATTTCCCGCGCGTTGCTCGTACGCACTTATAGGTCGATAAACTGGCGGTGTCCGTCGCTGAATATACCAGTCGTAGAGATTCTTTGTTGCCCTTTTGCATAGCTCATCCACCTTGATTCCAGCACACGCTTCTGCTATTATTTTGGTAGCCTTCCAAACATAGATGGCCATTTGAGTTTGGCGGTTCGTCCTGACCAACTGCCATCCGTTCCTTACACAGAACTCGCCTACCTGTTTTACAACACCGCTGCTAAGGCTCGTGGCGACATAACCCAACGTAGCAGAAGCTACAGCTTCCATTGGACCGGGGTCGTGATGCTGTACGGATCGGGGCTTGCTAGAACTCTTCAAAGGATATGTTGGCTGTGCTTGAAGGGTGGAAGATACCCGTTCTGTTTCGAAGCTGGATTTTCTCCGAAATGAGTCGCGGTCGAGTCTTCTTCCTCTACCACCACCATTGCGATGACGCGAAGTTTCCGCATACGGCCTGGCTGAGTCTGTCACGGCCGAAAAGGATGTACTCCTTGGGTCATTATACCTTGAACTGGAGTAACCCATACTCTGGGATGATTGAAACCTGGGACCACCGGTATCCATCACGTTAGCTTCATATAGATCTTGAGGTAAAGTGGGAACCTTGGTAATATAACGCGACATCTAGGGAATACTGGTGAACTCAGCGAGCCTTCGGTGTTGGACTTTATACTACCCTGCGACTGACGCACAGGTTAGCAGAATAGACCCTGCACCGCCCAGTGTCTGCGTGAACTGTCGATGTTCTGGAAGAGGAGAGTTGACTATGTGACTCACGATTTCAGTTTGTGCTGTTATATGCGACCGTTGGAAGCGTGTCTGCGTATGATCTGTGTATGAAGCAGTGGATGGTAGGGAGTCAAGAGCAACAGCGCTACAGCTCGAAAGGCTTTCTTGTTGTGCAGACACCGCCGCACAACGAACCTGCTGTGCTTGTCGTAGATATGTACATGCTATGCAGATCGTGCTTCGGTCTGCGCTTCTGCTACCGCCTCTCGTGAAAGACATCCGGTTTTGTGCTGTACATAGGGCTCTTGTACGACAAAACGTGCATGTTGTATTCGAGCGATGTATCGATTCATTTCGACGCACTCGTATCTGCAGTTCCAGTCCTCTTCAATAACATGGCTTGCGTACCTAGAGTCAGATGATTAGGAACGGCAATGCGCAATCTCAGGAAATGAATCCAGCATGAATGGTAGGGATTTCAATCAAAAACAAAGTAGCATTTATAAAAAGTGACAGACGGCTGTCAAGTAGAAAACGTAATGTGTAGTAGGACAATGGAAGCATCATTTAGAAGGTACCGATTTGGGAAGAAGGTTAAGCATTTCGGATTCATAACTTAGGAAGCTCGTGGGCGGCGGTCACATTTGTAGCAGCAGCATCTACATCCCAACACACTGTTCAGAACCGCGCAACATGCTTTTACCTCTTCGCTGATAGTTGAGCTGGCGTTTGATAACATTGTTGTAGACATGCGTAAGAGTCCTGAATTGATATGCGGGGGCTGGGTCCGAGGATCAGTAGTAGCGTTCAGTGCTTGCCGGAGATATTGGGGCTGTTCCTGCGCGGTGGGCTGTAACTTCAGAGGGTGTCAGTAGGAGCGTATACCTTCCCTTTTGGCTACTGCAGACTGACCACTTACATTTACTGATCCGCGTTTTGCAGGTGTTGTACCAGATGTACCACCAAGGCTAGTTCTAGGCAATCGAGGATCGCGACGTGTGCCGCTCATTGTGTTTGACGTTCTTGTTCCACCTCGAGAGAAGAAATCAGCTGAAGAGATATGTAATGAGAGATTCAGGCCTCGGATGCAGAGCAGAGTCAAGGAGCGGGACATCCAGAGGCCAGATCATTGTACAACGAGAGGTCAGCATACTGCGCAAGCTGTGCAGAAGAGATTTGCTGTGCCCCCGTACATGCTATACAAATATTTGCTGTGCCCTTTTGTGCATGCTATGCAGAGGCTTTGCGCGGTCTAGGCCTTGATGCGATGTGCATGTTGAACCAAATCATCTGATGCAGGGCATTGCATAGCTCGAGAGTTAGCACATACTTTCTCGAGCTGAGTAATCATAGTATCAGGGAGCTAATACTGGCTTGACGCCTGGAGCCAGTCCTGAGTTCACGAGAGCGTGTCGAATAGCGATTGATTGAAACCCTTCTCGATGGGTATCCGCAGAGAATGGTATTCCACCAGCTCGCGGAAAGCGATGATCATGCGGTGCATAGCATTGAGGTGAAGCAGCTCTGACGGCGTGGATGTAATCATATGTACACAATGCATCATATGAATGAGTTTGTGGATGGAGCTGGCAGTGGATTTCATAGCGAGCGAAACAAGCTGATCGAAAGAGAAAAGCGTGACTGGATATCCTGCTTGATTCTGACTTGCACTCCGACTGTAACTGACACACTCTCGCCATTGGGTCTGCCCTCGTGATGACTGACGAGCTGCCTGGAAGATCTGAGCGAATCAACCCAGTCCTCGAAACAGCCTATGCAGTGCTGCCATTCTCTGCCGATGTAACCCTCAATCAGACTGGCATTGCCACTTTCGCAGCTACATTAGTCTCGTCTTCCAATTCAACGCCCTCTTCCACCACATACACTTCAATGATACCCACCGAGTCATTCTGGCCAGAAGAACCTCTCCATCCTATACCTTCGAAACATGATCCAAAATACATTGCAGATTGGATATTTATGGTATCCCTGCTCAACTTCAGCTTTTGGTCTGATCTGGGCGATACAATAGAGCAAGGGAGGTATGCAGTCAACTACAAAGATGGAGTTGATGGGAAAGGAAAACGTGGGGAAATGAAAGATTGGACAGGGTATTGGAGCTTGCCAGCAGCAATTAATCGAGGTAGGTCGAATTGGCGCAATGCGTTGCTGCTGCACTTACTCTGGTGCTTTACTGACATCAATATATAGCACTCGAACATGGTATCGACGTAACATCACCCAAGTTCTGGACCGAAGCTAGCGATGCCCAATTGAGAAACATATTCAAACCTTCAGATCGCTCGAAAGAAGGAATTCCTCTAATAGACACACGGATCAAACTACTTCGCGAAGCTGGAGGCATCTTAAAGAATGTAAGCGTTTCACCAGTTCCTATCCCGTTAGATTTATATCCCGTTAGGTTCAAAGCGATCCTTAAGGTTACAGAAGATTCGACACGCGAATCTAACCGTACGAGATTGGTGACATTATTGACTGTTTCTGATTATAGGAATATCAAGGCTCCTTCTACAATCTGCTCGCCGCGTGTAGTACTCGGGCAACGGAGTCACATAGCAGTCTCCACGTCGATGCGCTGGAGCTTGTCCAGAAGGTCGTTAGTGAATTTCCTATGTTCAGGGATGAAGCTGTACACCCAAAAGCCGGCAAAGGTGAATTCACGTCAGCATTCAATGTTCCCTACTGCTATGAGTACTAATGTATCATGTTCCTATATCAAGTATACCTATGGAAGCGTCCTCAAATCCTGGTGGCCGAATTATGGGCGGCATTCGAATCTGTAAAAGATTCTAATCTTGGATTTCCACAAATTACTGGAATTTCGAATCTTACAATGTTTGCAGATTAGTACGTGCCCATCGCGTTTCATCTATCAGCTACTGTAGCCCACATATTGATTCCTCCTTCTGCACGCTCTTGCCTTTAGCCGTGTGCCGCAGATCCTCAATTTCCTCAATCTAATAGATTATACCCCTTCATTGCGGGAAAAGCTCGCGAACAAAGAGTATATAGAATCAGGAAGTGAAATTGAGATCAACCTACGCGCATTATCGATAGTGGCAGTTGAAGAGTTACGTAAGGAAGTTTCTAGCCTGCTGCAGAAAGAAGGAAGAATAGCAGAAAGCAAAGGTATTAATGCAGTATTGTTAGATTTTTGGCTCTGGAATAAAGCTAAAGAATGGGAGGCTGAGGGCAAGAAAATGGTAGAGTGTCATAGGACAAGGAGCATATGGTATTGAGGCGGTCGAGGTCTGGTTTGACCCATCTTGTGCAGTTTAGTCGTTACAATGACATCTCGTTAACAATGTTTCATATATACATACTTGCATTCAAATTCAACACAGTAACTAAGCAAGCTCCGGCATAACTTCCAAGCCCTCTTCTCTCGCTTGGTCAACAATTTGATTCGCTTCATCAGGATGATCCCTTGCTAAGACTTTCAAGCAAATTTCCACATCTTCAAGCGAAGGTACCTCTTTTGCATTGAACAATTGCTGTAACACCTGTTTCGAAGCGTCGTATTCCCCATTATCGAGCAAAGCACCCGCGAGTGCTGTATAATCCGAATGAGGCACGACCTTCCACGCGCTACGAAAGCGCATAAAATGATCGATAAAGGATGAACCTGATAGTATTTCCGTCTCGTCGTCGTCATCATCTGCTGGTACTGTTGCTGGCGGTCCATGCGAGCGAGCTAAGCGCACCAAGGAACGCAAATTCTGGCTTTGCAAAGAAAATCCTCCCGGGACTTTAGCTGAGGTTTTGAAGAGACGGTAGAGTCCGAAGATTGTCACACTTAGCTCTTGTGCGCGAGAGGTGCTCTTCTCACTGCACGCTAGGATACTAGCAAGAATCTCGTTCACAAATCCATTCTCCAACGGTTTGCGATATCGAACTGCTTCTTCGATTTGACTACGTAGCAAATTGGCCGTTTGTATCGAGACATCTTGGAAAACCGGATCGGCTGTGGCGTTTATGAACTGTAAGAGATATACTAGCTGAGAGGATTTGACTAGAAGAGAGTTGGACAATAGAGGTATCTTTGCATTTACGATGCTCTGCCACAGGTAGGCGATTTCCGTCGCAAGCTTGTCTGATTTTTGTTCTTGTACTTCCGCGGTCAAGATGAGGTTCAAGAAGCCTTTGATGAGGTGTTGCGCATCAGAAAGATGCGCTTCATCCTTCTCACTTAAAGACAATCTCTCCAGATGGACTAGCAACCGTCGAAGATCTCCTGCTACGTCACCAGCCTTCTGCGGGTCGATACGAAGATGCTCCACGGAGCTCTTCGTGGCGTCTAAAAGTAAAACAAGATCTCGCTCTTCCAAACTATTCTCCCTCGTCCCGGGAGGCGCCAGCGGCGCAATCAGGCTGGAGATACGGGATAAATAGCGTTGTTCGCTATGGTCGACGTAATATTGTAAGATTATCCGTAGCAGGGTCTGTTTAAGAAGATGCTTGAAATCAGCGTCCTCCATGCTAGGTGCTTTTAAGATGGCTTCAGATAGGCCGAATCGATTGACAAGTGTAGATGATAGAATGCCGGATCGCAGTAAATCTTGTAGGATTAGGACGATATCGTTAACTTCGAATGTTGCGTTGGTCATATCTGATGCATCTACAGGCTTGCGGCGAGAGCTACGGACTGTAGGGGGCTGTTCGGCACGACAAAGATATGGGCGCAGCAAGTGACCGAGCACATTGACTGCTAAAGTTGGATTATCTTCGAGACCAGCCAAGAACAATAGTGTTCGGAGGGCTTTTCCACGAAGTGCTTCTTCAGAAGTGGGCAACAGCTTCTTGGCTGCTGTCGGCGCAGGAAATGAGAGGATATGCTCCAGTGTACGACTTGCAATCTGGGGTGATAGATGTAGATTCTCCCCTGACAGAGTCCATAGTCGATTCCAGATATTGTAGAATGTGACATCGTCCAGAACAACGCGAGTATATTGTGCTCCTCTAGAATAAGCGTCTTCTCTAGCTTTTTGAATGTTATCCTTCTTCCATTCTAAATAAGGGGATATGACTGGGAAATTCAGACATGCCGATAAAGCAGCGATCTGGATCTGATGAGAACATGATTCAAACGACGACAAGAGTTCGTTGAGATGAAACAAGGGCTGATGACCTTCTGCAACGATATTGACAAGATGTACTGCTTCTGCAGGGGTTCGAGGAGGTCCGTCGGTCGATAGAAATGGTTGGGCAATGGTGGAAGTGGAAGTCAAGGTAGAAGTGGAGGTTGATGCTATGGGCACGGCAGTATCGTTGTCTTCATGTTCTGTAGCATTGTTGCTGAAGAAGGTACTAACTGGCCGTTTGATCTGACCTTCTTCCACATAGTCACTTTTTGGTTTCCGCTGGGCTGTGGCGTCCAACGGCGAGGGCAGAGCTCGTCCTTTGCCTTTCCACAGGGAGCCAGATCTTTTGGTTTCTCCCGGATACTCGGAAGCTGTGTACGGTGGGAGTTGCGATGTGCTAGCTACAGGATGTGAATCGATAGCCACGGCTGCTTCTGGAGATCGAGGACTTTCGAGAGCCTGGAAGAGAGCTTCTACATCTCGGCGGACATCACGATGTCTGTGGAGCCATGACGAGGAGCGTGCAACCCTACTTGCTTGATTGCCTGCAGTGACGCTGAACCGATTGAAGGGCAGAGCTATACTCATTCATTCGAGTACTCTGCTGGGAACTGCACGACGGCTATGAAGGTCTTGGACGTGTTTGTAGCTAGCTTGATGGATGTATTGGCTTGAGGTAGGTATCTGGATGTACTGATGTAGCTATAGTGAGCCAATACAAGTAACAGCTGAGCGAAAGATCCACGATATGTAGGATATGGAAGACTGACTATTGGTTCGAGACCTGTGGAAGCGGCTGCCTTTTCGCTTAGAGGACAGACAAAGCCAGGTCCGTTACGCGTAGGTTCTTCTGAGGAGCGAGGACGTGACAGAGATGCTTGGATAGACAATTGTTGTTGGTTAGCTGATAGTGATGTGATAATTATTCCACTTGTCTTCGTTGATCAAGCTGCAAGGATGATCGCAAATTTTAGAAGTCACGCTCTTTTCTCCATTTCTCATTCGCAAGAACAGCAGCAACAAGCAGACATGGGCAAATCAGGTCAGTCAGAGTCATCCACGGGCACTGTCTAGTCTTGGACCGGCTGCGGCCACCGTTCTCTAACTATTACTGACATGCAAACCCGCCTGCCGACCAACAGCAAAAGCCTACAAGCGACCTACGAAGAAAGAGAAGCTAGGCCTCTCAGCGACGCAAGTCCGCAACTCGCTTCAGAAGAACGTCCAGCGCAATGCACCCATCTCAGAGCAGTTCAAGAACAATTCAGTCAATCGCGATGTGGCGTCGGCTGCACTTCTAGACAAACAGGAAGCCGGCTCTTCGACGCGACCCCGTACAGCGATAGAACAGAAGGCAGAGAAACTATTGCTCGAAGCAGAAAAGCGAGCACTAGCAAGGCAGCAAGAGGTTGACGACGGTATGGACGAAGATGGCCTGGCTGGTGGTCTGTCGAAAAAGAAGACGGGTGCTTCGGGAATGAAAGCAAAGGCGAAGAAGGCGAAAGATACACCTGAAGGATCTGCTTCTACGAAAACTGACTACGTTGATATGTTGTGAGTGCTGACCTTTGGGCCTGCAGTGTCACCACTTCCGAGACTATCACTGACAATGCATTCTCAGTGACGGACGCCGGCCCAAGAAGCTTTGAGCAGTATACCCACAACGCGGTCATGGATGAGTCTGCAAGTTTGCTGGAGTGACATCTGTTGTTGTACTTTATAAACCATTCTAGCTTCCACACTTCATCTGAAGTAAGGGATGTAGTCGTTCACAAATCCGTCAACTGTCCGAACAAAGTATAGATCACAAAGTGATGAGGTCGCTGAATACCAGGACATGCTACACTACACTACTGTCTAGGCTGCCTTGCCTCAGCCGAATCAGCCATGCACATCGCCTTGCTCGCTTCTTGCCACCATTTTGCTGGCCTGGATGGATCTTGCTTTCGGCCATCGTCGGGCTCGTTGTTTCTCCTCAGACGAATCCATCATCAATATCGCACAAGTCCATACCACCATGGCATCCAACGTATCACACGCAGTCTCACGGCGGGCATTGACAAATCTACACTCGTCAATGGCAAGAGCAGCAGGCTCATTCGGGTCATACAATTTCAGAGAGTACTTTCTACGCCTTGCAGACCGCAAGTTCAACGAAGAGCTGCCTTCGATAATCGGTCAACAACAGAAGCTCTCTTTCCCACCTGCTTCGCAAGTGTACTCTGCTCTCTCGTCCGGTCAACAAGGCTCGTCTTCATCCAGCGCCAGTCAGCAATCGAGCACCCCAGGTGAAGAAGATACAGATCTCCTTGCAAGCTTGCCGGAAGAACAGAAGGCGCGATTGCAAGAGTGGTGGAATACAGCAAACAACGACCTCGAAGTATGGAAGCGCTCTTCTATCGTCAATAACCTATACGCTGCACCTAGACTCGTCGTAGAGGGAGAAGGCAATCTGTCCGTTGAAGGAGGAGGCGGAGCTGGAATGGAAGCTGGGTGAGCCATGACTACTATTCGACTACAAGTCAGGAAGACAAGCCTAACGACATCTTCCATGTACAGCGCCGGAGGTGGTGGCCAGCCTGTACAACCCGAAGTTGACGAACACGGCAATAATCTACCCAAATAGGGCCATGTTATCCAGTCATTGCCGTAACCATGTATACTGCTGTAGCGTGTAACGTACGCTCTTGTGTTTTATAGCCGTCCTAATCATACCCTGACGTTTCAATTGCAATTGCAGATAGCTTTCCTCGCATTGTCCTAAACTCTGTTACAAACGCTACGCTCGTCACTAATCCTAGCGAGAGGCGATATACAACGGTTTTGGTGGATGCTCTACTCTAGTCCTGGTGCAAGTGCTCGAGCTGAGTAGATGGATTGCTCGTCAGCAGCGGTTCTACTGACAAATCTCGACCAAGTTTTGAACACGTACGATCTGTACCTGGTTGCCAGTCTGATACAAGATGCCAATTACCGTCGATGTGAAGCTAAGAGCATCGACATCTATCAGCTCCGTACATGGGTGTCCATGATGTGCTGTGGCTCACGTCGAAGGCATTCATCATTTCGTTTTCGATCAGATACTTGGTCCCCATCCACATTTCGCTTGGCTGGGCTTGACGCCTTGGGAAGGTAGCAGTTGCCGCAAGCTGACCTTCAAAGTAAGGCTACATTGGCAGTTGATTGAGTCAGAACAAGGTCTGTCGTCCAGGCGAATAGCTGAAACTCACAATGTGGGGGCCGTTCATGCCGGTGGCGACAATAGAAGGGGAAACACAGCAAACACGGATGCCCGCAGGACCTAAATAATCTGCGGCGGACTTAGTGATACCCACTACAGCAGCTTTTGATGGATCGAACAGCCAAGAATCAGCATGTTTTCTTCTGAGTGCGCAACAACCTCGGCAGTCAAAACCCACTCTTGGTTGGACCATAGCCGAGAACACGGGCATAAGGTCTAGCTGCAGCAGATGCGTAATTGACGATGATACCTCGTTCTTCATTGACGCGAGGTGGGAGCTTCTCAGCTTGATCTGGGTACTGCGAGTTGATTGCATCCGAGATGTGAGCATTGACGACGAAAGTTCCAAATGTATTGACATCTAGCATCTTCTTGAATTGTGCTATAGAGTCGGCCATCTTGTTTGTCCAGTCACGCTGTTGTTTATTCATACAATGTTTTCATATCAGTCCAACTGTTTACGCGAATTTAAAGCGGTCAGAACTCAAGTGGGTATCGCTTACTCTGAGTGCAATACCTGCACAATGAACACAACCCACAAGCTTGACACCATTCAGAAGCTCTAGTGTTCTCTTAGCTGCAGCTTCTACGGAGTGAGGTTGCGCTATATCAACTGAGATGTAGCCAGAGAAATTAAGCTGTTTCGCGAGCTCTTCTCCCTTGTCTTGTGGCAATACGTCCCAGAGCTGTTTATTAGCAAGGGGCGGTAGATTAAGTTTAATCTCTTGTAAATGGAACACCTGAAGAACAAGATAGCACTGCACTTACAACTACAGAACCACCTTCAGATAGCAAACTGGTAGCTATAACACGGCCTAGCCCGCCTAAACCGCCTGTCACAACCCAGCCATTGCCGCTGATCTTCATATCTATCGGTGTACGGTGTTATGAAGTATAGGTTGAGAACAGTCGATACTTTGAGCTGGATAGAGGGAAGCCAGTTCATCTGCTTGAGTTGCTGAGCGTGTCCTTTATTCCTCAGATTACGCTCCGGCGGCAGCGGCATGGTATTACTGCACGGCGGAGCTGCAACGGTACTTTCAGACTTCAACTTTGCTTGGTCATCCCATGTAGAGTACAGTTGCTAGCCCGTGTCGCCATCTAGGAAAAGCACTATAGGTATACTAGCCGAAATCATCACAGTGTCTGCCGGTTACGTGTGATGGTAGTCTGCCGATGAATACATCTGAAACGGCCACCGTAATAGTAGCACGTGATTGATACTGCTAGGCTGACCAGAAGGACTGTCATCGGAAGATGGGGACCAGCTTGGCGGGCTCTCTGCCTGGGAGGGGCAGTCTCACATACTCCATTGACTCGTGTGACCCCACACTAGTCTTCGAACGGCATGCGGAGGGTCCTGGAAGGGAGGGAGAGTGGGCGGAGTATTCCGAACCAAATCACCGCTGAACCGCCGGGAGTACAGCGCGCTATGGTAGATGTAAATCTGGCTGGCTATATAATCTGAGGACGCATAACATAGGTCTCCCTCTCGTTCTCCAGCTTCGCCAGACTCTCAGGTCAGCTTCCATTAATACTTCATCCTAATCAATCATGGTCGGCGTTAGAACTCCCAACGGTCACGCCGCTGAACCAAAAATCAGCCACATCGAAACTCTGAAGAAGCAACAACAATCTCTTCCGAGCGGTGTATCGGGAGATGATGCATGCTATCCTCTTCCCACTCACGAGCGCAATGGCAAGGACTTTCCAGTCGATGCGGATGCTGTTGCCATTTCATCTCAGTGGCTGAAGGAGTTCGAGCAAGCTGCCAACAAGGCTGCTCAGGGAGATGGTCAGGCTATCGCTCAGACTTTAATCGGTGATGGTGAGCACGTTCAGATGTTCGATGGTCCTTGGTCTTGTTTCTGACATTGGCTCGACGCCCTTGCAGGATGGTGGCGTGACAAGGCAGCCTTCACATGGGACTATCGCACCCTGCACGGCACAGAGAAGATTGCCCAAGTAGCGTCGGTGAGTAGCTGTCTAGACGGAGGTTCTATTTGGGCCATTGCTGACCCGCCTGTGTTTGCTGCTGCAGGCCACTTTCCCGGAGACGCAGCCGCACTCGTTCAAACCTCTTCCCAACCCTACACCAGAACTCGCCAGGCCATATGATGATCTTGCATTCATTCCCTTCCATTTCGAGTTCAAGACCACTGTTGCTGTATGCACTGCCGTCGCGAACATCGTGTGCACGCAGTCCGGCTACAAAGCATGGACGCTCAACACGATTCTCGAAGGACTCGTAGATTTCCCAGAGATTGGACGGGCTGATGGACACATCACCGATTCAAGGAAGTGGTCAGAAGTGAGAGCCTCCAATGCAGCTTTTCAAGACAAGGATCCCGAGGTAGTCATTGTTGGAGGTGGTCACAAGTGAGTTGCGTTTGTGGTAAGAAAAGGTGCTGGACCATGCGCCTGACATAGCGTTATCCCGCACAGTGGACTCGTCATGGCAGCTCGTCTCGAAGCACTGGGTGTTCCGGCTCTCGTTGTCGAAGCCAACGAACGCGTTGGCGACAACTGGCGCAAGCGTTACGAATCTCTCAGTCTTCACTTTCCAGTTTGGCAAGACCATCTACCATACATCCCTTTCCCACGTCAATGGCCCGTCTTCACACCCGCAGGCGTGAGTCGCGCTTACTCTGCCGCGCTCTTGGCACTTCTATGTCTAATTCTTGCGCTTCTTGCAGAAAATCGGCAACTGGCTCGAATCATACGCCGATTCCCTAGACCTACGAGTCTGGACCTCTTCCAAGGTTGAGAACGCGACATATGACCAATCTACCAAGCAATGGGTCACCACAATCAACCGTGGAGGGGAGAAGCGCACTGTCCGCTCGAAACAGTTCGTTTTAGCAACGGGTTTAGCAGGTACACCACATCTTCCCAACATCGAAGGAGCAGAAACCTTCAAAGGTATCATCCGTCATTCTGCCTACCACGACTCGTGCCGCGATTGGAAAGGCAAGAAGGTTCTCATCGTTGGGACATCTTCGTCTGGATTCGACTCTGCTCTTGACGCTGCTAGACATGAAGTCGATGCTACTATGCTTCAACGCTCTCCTACATACGTTATGAGGTACGCCGAGCAACCTGCGCAACGGGCTATACTTCAGACTAAGCTGACCGCGTCTTTTTCATCGAACACAGTCTTACACACGGTGCTCCAGCAGTCCTAGGCAAAGTCTACTGCGAGGATGGACCCCCACTCGACGTTGCCGACCGCATGGCTCATGCAATGCCTATTCGGGCGAGCGAAGAGCTAGCAAGACGAATGACATCAGATCTTGCCGACAAGGACCGCGAGCTCATTGATGGCCTGACCAAAGCTGGCTTCAAGTGGTACTCCGGCATCAAAGGCACTGGAACCGTCTTACTAGGCTGGGAGCGAGGTGGTGGCTTCTACTATGAAGCTGGCGCCGCTGAGGCTGTCGTTGATGGACGCATCAAGATACGACAAGGTTCAATTGAAAAGTTCGATGGCGAAGATGTAGTCTTCACCGATGGAAAGAGAGAGAAATACGACCTTGTAATCCTCGCCACAGGCTACACGAGTGTGGGCGACTCTGTAAAGGCCATTCTCGGAGAAGAAGTGGGTGGAAGAATCAAGAAGATATGGGGACTCGACCATGAAGGAGAGCTCAACGGTGTTTGGAGGCCCAATATGGGCATTGACGGGCTTTGGGTGATGGTCGGAACTTTTGGCTGGGCCAGATTCCACTCCAAAATCGTTTCAAGCCAGATTAAAGCTCAGCTTGAAGGCATTTACGGCAAACGATATGTAGAGTAGACTTCAGACTGTATCATATTGTTCTTGAGGGTTTGTGGCGAATTGCAATTCAGTAAATTTTAGCACTCAATGGCTAGCCTTGGTAATTCGGCTTGATCTTCAAAGCTGCACACAGAAGACTCGCGACTGTCAGTTGTTTTCACTGATGTGAAGTTCTGCTTCCATTTATGAACCGGGAGCAATCGAAAGCAGGGCAGTAATGAGCATGGGGAGTCGCCCATGGAAAACGATTATTGCTACGTTCCTGTCTGACTCTACACGTTGTTTTACGCGATGCATATTTTGGCGGCACTAGCTACACTCTACTCCATACTGCCAAATGGCAGACTAGCTGCCCAGTTTCCGTTGTAAGTAGATTGTCCAGATCCTCCACCAAAATCAAATAGCAAGGCGTCTAAGCCAGCGATATGTTCGTCCGCCGAGCTAGCGGAGGTTCCTGTAGTGGGAGGGTTCGCTAGAAACTGATTTGCCCAGTCCATACCATTATTAGCAAGCCAGCTGCCAGATCCTTCGTTGATGCCTCCACTCAGGGAGAAGTCAAACGGCCACATTTGCCCAACACCCTCTGTCTGTCCTGTCGCAGTCGGAGGCACGAACAGGCGGCTATCATAGTTACCTTGCAGGGCAGATATTTCGGCTTGTTGCGCAAATAGAGTGCCGGTCTTCGGACTGCTCTCCTCTTGTAGCTGCTCAAAACGCTCGCCAGCTTTCCGTATAGTGCTTGCAAATCGTGTACCTAGATGTACCCGGCCTACGAGTTCGGCAATAGCCCGGCTATCTTCGAGAACCTTGTCTGGGTCCAACAGCGTTTTGCGGGTAGCCTTGACAATGAACACGTCAGCATTTGTAAGCAGGCATGGGCAGCATTTGGCTTACATGTGCAAGTTGGAGTGCTAGCAGTGCGACGTATGATATCTGCACCAGTGTATGTCTAGGCATATATGCTAGTGCATAGTGGAGTGTCCATTTGGACAGGCATATAGTCATACAGAATCGTGCAGCCTGAAATAGAGGTTCCAAAACGTCCGTCTGGTATGCTTTTTGACTGGGGGACGAGGACATCTTGATAGACCCGTGGCGGAGCTTCGGTACTAGCATCTCGACCATAGCGTACGCGTGTTGATAAAGCAGATATTGCCGATGAAATGTATCCACCGACCCGTAGTGTGCTATAAGATGGTGATCCAGTCAGACGCATACCTGTGTTGGAAGTCGAGAGTGGCGACCACCTACCCAGGTGTCTGTCCCAGCTTGTGAACCATGTATCAAATTCAGCCTTAGTAACTGCATTTGGGTCGTCGAATAGTCTTCGCTTCAAGAACATCAATTCGATATTCGAGGCTAGGACAGTATCTGTCACTTCAGCTGAGTGTACCAAGGTCAGTCCCACATCGAGGCTACCTGATACGAATGAAGCCTACCAAGCCGATGTGTACGGTATAAACTCAGAAATCCAGGCTTGATTTGATCTGCGTATATTGTCAAACGACCGGTACCAGTTGAAATTCTATAGACATGAATCCTACCCATCAGACGCGCAAACAACAAGCGGGCAGTAGACATAGAGTACCCACTGAAAATCAAGCCATATAGTTGCAAGCCATATGCGCGCAGATGCATATAATTCCTCTTCTGATTCGTCAGGATGGCGTATGTTTGGGTTCATGAGCTTTTCCATCGCCAGATATAACCGTAGCTCTACTGCCATTCTTAGAGCGTGACCAGATAAGGAGAAGGGGTAGTGGTGCCAAGCAGCAAACGTTACGAGCGCTTGGACGGCGCTTCTGCCTGTTGCTGGACGATGTAGTGATACATGGACGTTGTTCGAGACTTCGCCTACAATGAGCGATCTAACATTAGGACCTCCTGTATCCTTCTTTGGTTGAAGTAGATCTTTGTTCCTTGTAGCTGCTACGGCCAGGATACTATTCAATAGCATTGGCTCTTTTTGCATAGTATCGAAAGTGTCAAAGACTTCCGACAGGACAGGTACAAATGGGTGACAGCTTCGTTTGTAAAAATCGAATAGCAACCAAGCTTCATGCAGTGAAAGAAGGTTCTGCGTAACGACTGAAGGGAGAGATAGTGCTGCTGATCGAGTGATGCCCCGTCTCCGTATGCCAGCAGCTTTCTTTCTTCGCTTTTCCGAAGTATCTGTCGTTGTTGACCCGGTTGGGGTCACCCCCGCAGCTTCAAGCGGTGAGTCACTAGGCCCGCCCTGAATTTCACCTGTTTCGGCAGGGCGTGACCTCTGCTGCTGCTCCATGAGCTCAACCGCAGCTACCGCGTCGGCGAGAGCATCGAAAGGCCTATGTAGATTTGATTGAGGCAGGGCCATAGACTCAATGGGAGACTGACTTTGTTCTCGGGAACCCACTTCCGATCCAGGCGTCGAGTATGGCAAGACACCGTACATCTCTGTATGGACGCCTCCAGGCTTCCAGGCTGCCTTTTCAGGCCAGCCAGCTGGCTCCTGATCTGAGCTATCTCTGCTTTCCTCATTTCGATGGACTGCAGCCCGACTGCTGCTTGTGCCGAGCTGGGGTAATGATTGATGTGGAACGTCGCTCTGACCGGATAATACGGCGGCTGCTGGTCTCTCAAGCCGAGCTCGCTTCTGCGGCAAATCGACTCTGCTTGGACTGCGGTGTCTGGTGTCAGGAAGCTGACTGGTGGAAGCGACTGGATGAATAGGGGGAGGACTGCCTTGCCCGAACGGAGGTCCGGCAACTTCGCCGAAGTGTTGGGGATGTTCGAAGGAAGGGAAAGCATTATGATCTGGGTTCGCAGGCTGCTGAGGAGGGCTCAGGCTAGGAAGACCGATATACTGTTGAGAGTACATATACTGGGGAAGACTACCCGAAGGTAGGCCACCTTTTAGCTCCGACAAGGGAGGGTTCTGATCTTGCTGACCTGCATTGGAGGGAGTGCGATTTCGATGATTCTGCGGTGCCGTAAAGGCATTCATGTATTGCTCCAGCTTGTTGCCTAAGCCTTCGAGGGCTCTCTCTAAGCGTGCTACTCGACTGCAACACTCCTTAAGTTAGCTTCCTTGCAGCTCGTTTCTCGCCATGAATAGCCTTACTCTTCTGTCTGGACCGGTTGAGAATCGTTCGTAGTAATTGATGTGGCAGCTGGAAGGCGAGCACTGGTCTGACGCGACCCGTTCGAGGTGCTGCCAAGCGGAGGTGCTGCTAAACTTGATACAGCGCTGGAGTTACTGATGTCGGCTTCCCCTAGGCCTGTTGGTAGCGGGACTGTAGATTCGAGTGCACGGTTTCGACGTTTTTTGGGAGGGTCTCGAATGCAGTGTACTCCATTTGCCTCACACCGCCTACAAGGTCCACCTTCATAGTCTACTTCACACTTGTTCTTGCCGCTGAAACATTTTCAGATATGTGTTAGCAAAGTATACTCCCGGCTTGCCTACACCGGAGCAAGCGGAGAGCCAGCTGGGAAGAGCCGCCTGCACGCCGCTGCTGTCCGTAACTTGGGAGAGGAGGCGCATATGCGCAGTAGGGACACGGTCGTCTCCGCACAGACGTATTGGTCCGTCTCTACGTAGGAAGGCTACACGCTATCCAGGTGAAGGATATAGAGCCTGTCTGTCCCAACGACCACGGTATGGGGAGATACCAATATGCAGCTGGAGGTTAGGAGGAAACACACGTACATCTTACAGACTCTGCAAGCTTTCTGTGAGTCAAACGAGGATGGTCAGCTCACTCCCATATACGTCGTGCATGAGCTCTTCATACTCACCACTTGCTTGGTGGGACGTCCCGTTGAACTTGCGGATTCCGACATTTTGGAGCTTTTAAGACCATGAAGCACTTCAGCTAAAATGGATCACATGTGTGTAGTTGCGTTGGTCATGTTTTCATGCTCTGAAGCCAACGTATCAGTGGTGCAGTCTTGGGCAGATTAGCGTTCCGTCAACCTTCGCATCCGGCATGCATATAAGTGGTCAATACTCAGGGTCCGCCACCTTCGCAGTCTCTCCAAGCGTGCATTTGCTTTGACTCACAGATGAAGGCGCTGTATTCAATTCGCAAGAACATAGACTGTCAACCCAATCAGGCCAGCCTGTGCGCACCTATATGGATGTGCTCCTCCAGCCCTTCTTGCCTTCTCGATCACGTTCGCCAATGACACCATTTGGCTTCCAGAAAGACTTACGGTGTCGTAATCTTGGACAACATTTGTGCCCAAGTGCTTGGTACATCACCACTAGAGCTAAATCCACACATAGCTTTCTTGTCGGAAAGATTACTGCTGTGCACGTGACTTTACCGGCTGGCTCTTATCGAGTTTGGTAGACACAACGGCAATACGGACGACACGACAACGACTTCAGCTTGTGACACCCATCTACTACCTTCTATACCCTTCTATAGCCTATTCACGGCGACTCAAGGCTGTACTGTAGATAGTCGTCGCATCCGCTACATGTCGATCGCGTCTTCTCAATGGCTAGCCTCACCGACGCGGCCCGTCATGAGCCTTCTCTAGGCTGTAGAAGGATGTAGATGGCTATGGATACACTACTAAAGCCTTCTATAGCCTCGCTAGCCACATATTACTTATGTTAGCCGACAGATAATTCACTTCTAGTACCCAGCACCGAATTCACCACCAGTGAGTCTCCGAAAGCGGGCCTTTTTGCACATGAACTTGCCGGAAGCTCCGCTGAACTACCGTAGAAAGCACGCTCCGGATTACGACCTGGCTAACCTTCATACCAACAAGCGGGGGATGATCTGACGGCATGGGCTAGAACAACCCGGAATGAGGGAAGGAAACAAAAGAGCGGGGTCCCAGTCCTGCTTGACTTCCTTTGTTTCACATCAAACACCTCACAACTAGTTCCCACACAAAGTCGTCCACCCCGCCAAGCTGACGGCTGGGGATCAATCAAAACTTGTCCAACTAAAAATCGCTTCGGGTGTCAATGAACCAAGAAATCATGCAGCAGTCCACCAAGGACAAAGAGTATCCTGTTATGGCAGAGAATACAAATGAGAAGATTATACCTGGCGAAAGTGTTCTGGCTTATCGAAAAGAAGACGTTTCTCACCTTGAGACACTCAATCTTACCGATTCCGAGGCTGAAGAACTTGCTGCTTTAGAGAAGACTTCAAAGGTGCAATAGAACATTGATGAAACAATGAAACTCAAGCTGAACTCTTTGTTTCTCTTTTAGCTTACTGGCTATGTCATCTATCTATCAGTCATCGCCGGAATAGCTGGCTTCCTCTTTGGTTGTAAGTTGCAGTCTGTGTTCATGCAAGTCTCCCCGCCCGGGGTCCCACGTCCTGAGCTGATATGCTTGACACTCGGATAGACGATACTGGTGTTATTGGTGTTGCTCTGGTATCCATGACAAAAGACTTGGGCATTACGAACCATGTCACACAAGAGGTAGGTGGAGGTCCCGCCCGCACGGCGAAGTACCTCTACACATTCTAAAACGCTTCCAATCATCTCGTTCGCAGTGGATCACAAGCAGTCTTTCATGCGGTGCTCTAGTCGGTGCTTTAGTCGGCGGAACATGCTCAGATAAATATGGTCGTAAACGAGTGCTCATGGTCGGAGATGTCTGGTTCATACTGGGAGCAATATTGATAGCAGCAACACCAGCAACGAAGAATGGAGTTGTTATGGTCTTTATCGGTCGAATCATTCTCGGTTTCGGAGTTGGTATCGCTTCTGCGGTAGCTCCTGTCTATATCGCTGAAGTAGCGCCAACACGATTTAGAGCTGCTCTTATCACGATTCAATCGGTAGCTATTACAGGGGGTCAATTTATTTCATACATACTCGGTATCCCTCTTGATGGACATAATGGTTGGAGATGGCTATTCGCTATAGCTGTCGTTCCAGCTCTCGTACAAGGAGTGTGCATTCATTTCTTACCTGAAAGTCCACGATATGATCTTATTGTCGGCAGGAATGAGCGAGCAAGAAAGACATTAGCAAACATTTACAAAGCCGATTCAAGTTCTAGACTCGTTACACTCAAGATGGAACAACTTACTGGACTCGTCTCCTTCACGCAGAGTTTCAGACAGGATTATACTACCTTACAACAATTCAAGCTCGTAGCAACCGAAGGTCACCTACGTCGTCCAGCATTGACAGCGCTCGGACTATGCGTCTTCCAGCAACTCTGCGGCTTCAATACCCTCTTATACTACTCCGGCATCATTTTCTCCGCTGTTGGGTTCAAGAACGCAGCAACAGCAGGACTCTTCGTCCCGGGCTGCAACGTCGCATTCACAATTCTAGCAATGTTCATTCTGGATCGAGTTGGTAAAAGACGCATTTTAATTCTAGGATATCCAGGAATGATAGTAGGGTTATTGTTAGCAGCAGTAGCATTTGCAAAAATGACCGAAGGAACAGGAACCGGAGCCTTGATTGCAGATTATGATTATCCTAAGAAATGGGTAAATTTGATGTTTGGAGCATTTGTTATATTCATTGCTAGTTATGCTACTGGTTTAGGCAACATTCCATGGTCTGGGAATGAACTATTCCCATTACATCTTAGAGGTACTGGAGCTGCTATCTTATCGTCCGGAGTGTGGGCAGCAAATATCTTTATCTCTGCTTCTTTCTTATCTATTATGCAAGGTATCGGAGCAGCTGGAGCTTTCGGGTTTTATGGTGCTATCTGCGTAGTTGGGTATATCTTTGTTATCTTCTGCTATCCTGAAGTAGCTGGACTATCTCTTGAAGAAGTTGAAACAATCTTCAAACATGGATTCGGAATTAAGAAATCTCAAGCTATTCGAAGAGCACACAAAGTTGCCAAAGAAGCATATACATCAGCTTGATGGAGGCCAAAACAAATCTGGAACGCAGGAGAGAGAAGAACGAAAAAAGCAGAAATGCTTGGGAACGAATAAAGATATGGGTATCGTTGTTGTAATTATTAGCTTCTTCAAGGAACTTCAAGGAAAAAAAGGTCGCAAAGAGTGAAAATTTGTATCATTCAAATGAATGTTTTGTCCTCTTGGGAATCCCATCGTATGTAGCTATGTAATGCACCAAGACGTCGTTGTTGATTGATGGGAATTGCGAGCTACTGCTTCTCTTCTGTTTGTACACTGTATTGCAAATTTGTCTGGGAATAGCAAGCCCTTTCTCTTCGATACTCTTATTCACTGCAGTTACCAGAGAAGATGACTTTAAGCTTATGAACGAATGAATGTGTGAAACTGTAGGTTGTTGTATCTACTACAAGCACTGCAAGCGGCAACAAGGCTCGGGCTCGGCATGCCGGCGGACGATCGGAGCAAGTTTCGCTCGCTTTTGCAAGATCCTGCTCAAGAGGCAAGACTCGACAAGCTTAGCTCTTGTACGAATACAGTAGTCTACCCTATGCTTCGAAAGCTATCTACTTGCTCCTCTATGACCATCATGCGGTAATTCGGCAATGGCAACCCCGTCAGCGGTATTGGACCCAAGGTCTCGGAGCTGTTTCAAGCGCGCGTTCGACGGAGTGCATGGGATCAAGGCGAAGGCAAGAAGGTCCAATGGCGGGCAAGTCGGCGTCGTGCTTGCTTTTGGTTTCAGTGAACTGCGATTAAGATCAGGTCGGAAAGAATGCAAGAGGTGCATACATGACCTAACGAGGACCTCTTGACAACAAGGGAATGGTTCTGTACGCGCAGACTGAAGATGATGACCATGGCTGGGTGGCGATTGCATGATGGATGGCCCGCTGTGTGCCAATATCGGAGTACTGACCTGTCTACCGAATACATTGGCAGTACCTATGCCGAGTGTACTTCCTCGATACCCCAAGGTACATTGGTCTGCAGTATGTTGCTTGCTTCCATTTCCTGGACGATGGGCTCTGCTGTATCGGTTCGGGCGAGAGATGGGTCCGACACGGAGCAGCGAGACGCAGCTTTACGACGGAAATGCTTTGCATCTTACACAAGTAGCTAGTGCAGCCGTGGTGAGAGGGGGAATTCAACACCAGGAAGGAGGGCGGACAGGAGGATGCAAGGAGGAGCACGATAGAAGGAGCATCATGACTGGATGATGTCAGCAGGAATGCTTCTCGACAAGTCTGGGGTGCGACCTGGAGGGGCCTCCTTTAATCAAGGGTGGGAATGGCGTGTGTCGGCGGGAATGAGCGTGATAAGTTACACGGTCGTCAGGGATGAGCACTTGGGCTTCTCTTCTCTTCTCTCTCTTCTCTTCCTTCATCCTCCTCGTCATCCATCCATTCTCATCCCTAGCTTCATTGCTTGCTATTCCCGACGACACTCGAACCGACACAGACAGAGATCTCGCAACCATGGTCAATCCAGCCACGGTCATCCTCGTCTCGCAGATGAGCGCAGTCGCCTACTATTCCATCCTCGTGTGGGACTGGATCGTCTCGCTGTCCACCGAGTACCACCTCATATGGAAGACGGACTGGACTGTCTATAAAGTACTCTATGTCATTAATCGATATTGGACACTGTTCGCACTCGCATTCTCGCTGTGGGCATACACTGCTACCATTGACGGCGCAACCTGCCACAAGGTCGTCAATCTCGTCGTGAGTCGCTGTTTGTGCCTGTCATGCTTGTCATACGACTGAGTGGCGTCTCCTTCCCCGACAGCCTGCGTGAGTGGGAGCACCCTGAGAGTATATAAATGACCAGCAGCATCATCAACTAATCCTCACACCTCCACTCTCATCCTTGCTGTCCACCCGCCAACACAGTGCCTGCGGTGAGTCCGACTGATCACCCTCGACGATGCATGGCCAGACTACATGCTGACATAATTCACTGTTCATCATTACTTCTAACACTCTCCACCACTACTTCATTCCACATCCATCATCATCCCTCAACCACCCCACAGCCGTCATCATCCTGAGCACCGAATGCATCCTCGCTTTCCGCACCTATGCCATCTGGCAAAAGCAGAAATGGGCAAGTTGACCATACATGTGCACTCGCCCTTTCCAATATGCTGATGTATTATACCCTCCAACTCGTAGACACTATTCATCATCATTCCTCTGCTCGCTGGAGAGGTCGTCGTCATGATTCTTGTGAGTCCATCAACGCCAGTGCCTTGGAGTACAAGCTGACTCTTTTCCTTTACTTGCCACAGGGTTCTATCGCCGTTGATTGTGTGTCGCCCTCCTGCTCTACATAAACACATTCCAATCCACATGTCTGACACGCGCTCTGACTTTCATTAGCTGTCATTCCCCCTGGCGTCAAGGGACCCTGCCTTCGTAAGTCATTGCGTGATATCCATCTTGCTCGTTATATGCTCACATACCTCACCCCTCTTATAGCCCTAGCCAAAGGCAATGCCCAAGGACCAACCTTCGCTTACTGGCTCACTCCCTTCGTCGTTGGTGAGTGCGCTATGCCCATGAGTTGTATTCAGCAAGCTTGCTAAGTAGGCTTGAATGCTACGCCTGCCCTTCCAATCTTTCATGTAGACTCCATATTCACTGTCATGTCAATCTACAAAGCTATTCAGCTATCAAAAGTTGGTCAAGCCTCGAACATTATTGGCGTCTTTGTCAAGGAAGGGTGAGTTTTGCCGCCTGCATGGCTCTCACTCACAATCTCTTGTCCATTCCTGACACTCCTCTATCCTTTTTTCATAGCCTATTCTTCTTCGTCGTTGTCTCTATTGCTAATCTCCTCGAGATGGCCTTCTACCTCCAACCTGTCGTAGAGATGCAGGGTGTCTGTGCATTCTTGGCCTTGGCCCTGTCGTCTTTGATGTGCTGCCGGTGAGTTCAATTCTCGCATGAAGAAAGCTCGTAGGCGACTTACTTGCTTATTGACCTTCAATGTTGTTCTTGTAGAATGGTCCTCTCGCTCCGTGCCTTCCAAACTGGTTACAACGGCAGCACAAGTGCCCGATCTGGTCAGCTCTCACTTGGAGACACCGAACTCTCTGACCGTCAACACAAGTCATTTGGTGGTTCCAACACACCAGCTCCAGGTGGCATGTTCAAGTTGCCATTAGGAATGTTGAGCAAGAATGGACGGAAGCATAAAAATGGTGAACATGTTAAAAGTACTGACAATGCACTTGATGGAGTTGTCGTCTCTGTTGATAGATTGGAAAAGACGGATGGAAATTTGGATAGCAATGCTTCGGGTAGAAGAAATAAGAATGCGGATCCTGAAAAAGGTTTGAATGGTGAAATCGCTCGACCTGCTAGCTTGTATAGTCAGGGAGATAAGGTGAGTTGTGTGCCTCAAAATGAGTGAAAGAGTTAGGAAAACGGGAAACTAATGTTTGGTTCGCATTCTGTTCTTGTAGAGCGATGTCAGCGGATATGAACTTGATCCTTCTAAGCAGGTCTAAGGGGGAAAGGACAGCCAACCGCTGAAGGTGCAAGAGTTTGCCCGGAGTCGAGCCAAGAAGATAGCTAGATTACGTACGAGATGGTCGGTCATTCATTCCATCTTGGCTCTTCTTAAGAAGTTTCTGCAAATATCGCACTATTGCATTCAATTCAGTTTGTCAAATTCTTATAAATGACGGAATCAATTCTCCGAGTACCGTCGTCTTTTGTCTTCATTCACTCATTTCTGTGGTCGTCGTTTAGAGAGTAGGCTGTTTCTGTTCCTTTTGTTTCTTAGTTCTCTGTCTTCCCGCGTCTGCAGTGAGCGACGTCGATGGCTGCTCGTATGCTGCAATGCAATTTGCGAGTCTATATCTATGCCGAGTTTGTTTGTTCGTTCAGGGGGAGTATCTAATGACGCTACTGCATGTGTACTTTGTTTGCATTGTTCGTTCTTGATGCCTTTTCGCCTCCATGATGAATGATGATGTTGGAAACGCGTCGAGGTCAGACTGGCGTTCCTTGATCCGTCTCCAACCCATATCCACAACAAGCCTTTCAAAGCAGGCTCTGGTTACGAGGACGCTTCTTCGAGCATGTCGAATCCACGATGCTTTATCGACTTGGTCCAAGATGGCGAGAAGCTTGGTCGGTGAGTGGCAGAAAGAAGTGCAACTAACTGCTCGAAGCAGTCGAGGCGCAATGCGCGGTTGCAGATTGTCAAGAGTATAGCTAGCAAGAGCATCGAGATATGGGCATGTCAGACTGATACGATACTGTTTCGTTCCCTGCCGCAGCGTCATGTTCGAACTGTACATGGACAAAGTGCCCAAAACAGCAGAGAAGTAAGTCGCAAAAGTCTCGTTCATGTTCCATGAAGTTTATAGGTTATGGAACTGACAAGACTACTCCTACTACAGCTTTAGAGCATTATGCACTGGCTCAGAGGGTGTCTCGAAACGTAGTGGTGTTCCACTTAGCTATAAAGGTGCACTTTTTGGATCTTCTGTAGTTGCTTGTTTCGAAGAAATGCTTAACCTACTTCCCTTCACGCTTTGAACAGGGTCTATAATGCATAGAGTCATCGATGGATTCATGATTCAAGGTAAGTTTCGACTTGTTATGCATATGCTCGTTAAGCATTGTTCAGCTCTCTAACCGTGAATGTATCTGATATCGCAGGTGGCGATTTCACAAAGAGGAACGGCTCAGGTGGAGAATCAATCTATGGTGGTACTTTTGAAGATGAAGATCTAAGCATGCCTATTGATGAGGCTGGCTTACTTGTGATGGCCAATAAAGGGCCGAATACGAATGGGTAGGTTGATGTATATATGGTCAAAATGCCAATCGATAGAGTTCAAGAATGATCTGACTTGGCTTGCTTTCTCATATTCTACTTTCTCATCCTTTACAGATCTCAATTCTTCATCACACTAGCGCCATGTCCTCATTTAAAAGGCAAACACGTCGTTTTCGGTCGTGTAGTCGGCCCAAATTCAATGATTGTAGTGGAGCAAATAGCCAAAACAGCAGTTGATGAGAAAGACAGACCTCTCACGCCCATTGAAATCGTACATTGTGGAGAGCTAGAAAGGCGTCAAAAAGTAGCAGCAGTATCTGCAGCAACAACAGCAGCAGACGTAGAATCATCATCGCGTGGAAGGAAGAGATCAGCAAGTATAGCATCATCAGCAGCAAGTGGAAGTAGAGATGCATCAAGATCACCTTCCCCAGATCGTAAACGTAAGAGTAGAAGGAGAAGAAGTGATTCGTTATCATCTTCTAGTTCAACTGCATCTTCACTAAATACAGACGAAGAAAGAGAACGACGTAAACGTAAAAAAGCAGCAAAGAAGGAACGTAAAGCAGCTAAGAAGTTACGTAAAGAAGAGAAAAGACACTCGAAAAAGACAGAGGGAAAGAGAAGATCGCTAAGTCCTGAAAGCAAACTACGTAAAGAAGAAGATGAAACTGAACATCAGAAAATAGACGAGATTGAAAAGGAACGTACAGCACAATTAGAAGCTGAAAGAAGAGAATTAAAATTACGTGAATTGGAAAGATTGAAAAAGGAAGAAGAGGAATATCAAGCTAGTAAAAAACGTAATGCTGCCGGTTCACTACTTGACCGCATCAATGGCAATGCTAGCGGAGGAGGGGAAAGTGATGAGATTATCTATAAAGGTAGAGGTGCTATGAAGTATAGAGGACCGACTGGTGGAGGTATGAGGTCAGGCGCTTGGTGATTATGAGCTTTACTTGGATGTTTTGTGCTTCATTTCCTAATCATACAACATGTTGCTATAATATACTGCGCAAATGAAGTACTCCAGAAGCAGTCAAAGGTCAACTGCTCGCTGCGGACAAGCGCTGTCTTCTAGTTGTCTTCGTGATCTGTATGACTAATAACTGGCAGACTTAGGTCGTCCAGTTTTGACGCGTAAGTCTGAGCCAAATCTAGTTATTAGTGATACAGGACGCGGAGACATCGAGAAGACAGCCATTACAGACGTAAACATTTATGTAAACAATGCATCTGAAACACTGCAATATCGGTGAAAGTCTATGACGCAAGCTGTATTTACACGTTGCCCTCGCAGTGAACTAGCAAAGCGCGGACGGAGCAAAAGGAAGTCTCACCTTGACTTTCCCTACCTTTCGACACGGAACAAGCAGTTGTCCTGCCTGTGTCATCCGACTATGTGTTCTTTCAAATCATTCGCTTACAATTCGTCCCAAGTAGATTGGAAAATCGAACGGGGTATACTCGTACAGAGCAGACTCCCATAGGAGTCTGACCAACTTACTACAGTGCTCGGAAAATGAGTAACGATGTTAGGCTAGTTCGATATCAGTAGTACAACTCTTTTTCGCATTATACCTACTACCTTCCTGCTATGCGTAACGAATAAGGCTTGTTCATTCGTAGTCACCTATTCTTCAGATTATCAGGATCATGTTGCCGAAGAAAGAGAATAAGTTGATGTTGTATGCAGTCAGTTTTGACTGTTTTTGGCGGGTGGTTGGTGATTTGAGGCATTCTCTACTTAATAATGTCTCGGTCTCTTGTCTGCCGGGTAATCGTTGTAACCTCCTCTTGATTGCGATGGTGGGGGCCCGCCTTGAGGCTGTCTAGGTACCTCGAATTCGTTTCCACCACCGCCTCCTCCTTGATAGCTAGATGGAGCGCCTCGAGGTGGATAGTCACCGCCACTGCCTCCACCACCCGGCGGTCCTCTTTGTCCCCATCCTCCTCCTGATTGCCCAATAAGGTCACGCTGATTGAAGTTCGAGCCGCCCGGTGGTCCTCTATCTTGCGAGAAGCCACCTCCACCGCCTCCGCCGAAGCCGACACCGCTGCCTCTAGGGGGACCTCTTGGCGGGCCTCTATCTCCACCCGAGAATCCTCCCCTGCCGCCTGAAAATCCTCCTCCTCCTCCTCTGCCTCCCGAGAAGCCTCCTCGTCCACCCCCGAAGCCTCCTCCTCTCATGCCTCCGCCCCTCATGCCACCTCTGCCGCCCCCGAACGTTTGAACAGGTGCGAAATCAGCTGGTGGAGGCGGTTTCGCACGTCCTCCGAGACCACCACCTAATCTCCGTGGTTTCCAGCCCTTGACGGTACGGCCTCGCTCGACATCGACAAGTATACGTCTTCCGAGTAATTTCAGGTTGTTTGCATCCTTGTATGCCTCTGCAGGAACGATAATGTCATCAGTAAACAGTATACAAGGTGGTTAAACAGGCCGGCGGGGGCAGAAGAGCGCACCTTTCATATCCTTTTCTCGCTCATACAGAATGAAAGCAAAACCGCGACTCTTGCCTTTATTCTTTCCTGACTTTGCACGAATGATTCTGACTCGTTCAATAGGTCCGTACATGCTGAATTCGCGGCGTAGATCTTCTTCTGTCGCTTCATACGATAATCGAGCGATGAAGAGGGTCTTGTATGGGTCACCGACAGCTTCTGGGTCTTCTGCTGGGTTATCTGTGTAATCAAGGAGAGATACATTCGTTAATGTTGTGCAAGATATGCCTTGCTATTGTATACCACCTACACTTCTCTGTAGCCTTCGCGAATGCTTCCTCGCGCCTGCGTTTTCGCAGGATCCGACGCTGGCGCAGTCTTTCGCCCTCGCAGTATGTGAACGGTTTTCCAGAGTCGTCGATGAGTCTGCCTTGTTGTTCGTACACGAGTGCCTCTCCATCTGGGACGGTCGTGACGAGAACTGGCTTTGTGTCATCGTCTTTGGCCTTGTCTGTTCGCGCTGCTGCCACCTTGTCCTTGATGACGGACACGGCTGGGACAGCGGGCTCTTCGCCCTCTTCCATCTCTGCATCCTCCTTCTTGACGCCATTAGGCTTCTTGTCGCTCTCCTCTGATTTGACGGTGCTGTCCAGCTGCATTCCGCCTGCATCGCTGCTTGCTGCTGCTGCCGCTGCTGCTTTTTGCTCTGCATTCAGCTTCGCCTCTTCCTCGGCCTCGCGTATCGCATTCTCCTCCCGCAGCTCTTCGAGTATAGCAGCGACACCATCGAGCTTCTTGTGTAGAGGGATCTCTGGGTCACGCACCAGCGGCTTGAGGTAAGGGATGGGCGGTCTCGGGGCGAAGAGCCTGAGCAGGTTGGGAGGCAGTAGATGGGTCATGGTGGTGTTGGATGATGGTGGACGATGCTAGGCGCAACGAGATGGCGTGCGACTGCAGTTGCAGCGTGTGCAGGCTGCTTGAGATGTGACTCTGCCTTGCTGTTGCTGTTGCTGCCGAGTCTCACTTGCTGTCTGTCTTTGTTCACCTTTTTATGCGATTGACATGGAAGCAAGCTGGAGGAGCGTCGACCTCGCTCGACAAAGACAACTCACGAGTGACCCAATACATTCGGGATAAAATGCAGCAAGACCAGCTAGCTGTGCATTGCATATTGATAAGAACCACACGGGCTTCCGATATTCAAGGTATAACATAACTACGCTGCTCGCTTGCTGTATCGTAAACGGCCAAATACTTTCATAAATCATAGAAACAAATAACCCACAGCTCCAGCAGACCACGGCAAGACAGCACAGATATATAAATAAACTCTGCGACAGATACCGACCTCATCTGTGTATAACAGTCGTGTCCTGGGGTAATTGCTGACTCCAGGTCTTCTCCTCTCGGGGAACAGTAGCATTACTTCCCCGTCTCCATCTATCACCACCTCCACCGCCTGGTGTGCCAGGGTGACTCACTTGAATGCGTGGAGTGCCTAATGGTCGTCCTGCATCAATACTGGGAAAAATTGCAGGATAAAAGAGTCCGAGTCAGCCCCTCTTTCTAAAGTTTCTGTAATCAGCGCCAATAAAGAGATCCTACTTGCGATGCTTGAAAAATCCACCTCCACCTCCACCTACGTTACCACCGCCTGAAGTGGCAGTACCAGCCCTTCCCCAAGATAATTTTCTAGCCCTACCACTATTTGGTCTGACGCCTTCGATTCCAATTCCGTACCTAGTATTATTAGAAGGAGGAGGGCGATCCAATCTGAATAATCCAGTCAACCCTTTCCCAGTTTTCCCACCCTGCGCAACGTCTGAGTCGCTAGAGTATCCAGATAATGGAAGAGCAGTTTCTGATAAACTAACGGGTGTATAAAAAGGAGTACCTTGAACATCCATAGAGGCTGATCTACCATATGTACCGTCTGGCATCCTAGGGCTCAAAGTATTCTTCTCCGCTGCAAGCTTTGTGAGTCTTCTATGTTGAGCTTTAGCATCTTTTGCATTTACAGCAGGATCGATAGGGATGGGAGGTAGACTTATAGTAGGTGGTGGTGAAGAGACGGTTCTTGCCAAATCTGGACCAGTAGTGTACATAGTCGGTGTGGATGCAGGTATATTGATGGCATTAGAAGCAGGCAGTGCCGTCGCAGCAGGAGCGCTATCGAATCGTATAATATTGACGCGATCAGTACTGCCATCCGAAGACTTCAACCCAAAGGTGCGCTTCAAAGTATCTTTGAAGGATAGCTTGCGGGTGTGATTGGGTCGCTGGTCAAGACCGGCTTGTGCCAATGCTTGAGCTTGCGCTTCTGCAAGGCGAGCTTCGACGAGGTTCTCATCTTCAGTGGCGGAAGAGTCGTTCATTGTCGCCAGACTAGATAAATAGGTAGTATCACAGTCAGTGTGTCACAATCTCTAGTTTTTGATACGTTAGGTGGAAAAACAATCTGACTTACTGTTGCTTCCTCTTCTTCGCAAATGCTTTCCTCCTCTTATCTTCCTTTTCCATCATTTGCTTAGTCCAAGTCCCATCAAGGGCATCTTGTTCTTCCACGAGCGCACGCATCGATCTTTCCTCAGCCTCGCTATCTCTATCGAGCTCATCCTCGTCGTAACTGACACTACTATTATCATTGTCGAATTTAAGATGCTTCTTATTACCACTCACACCTCCGCCTGCTCCGCTCAATAAATCAAGATATGCTTCGGCTTCGTGCTCGGGTACATCTTCAGCTCGCATGAGCTCCGCTTCCAATCGTTCAACTTTGAGCTTTAATGCTGAGATGAGCTGCTTGTCTCTTGCATGTCGAGATTCGAGACGGGTCATTTCTTCATCTCGCGCTGCTTCTGCTTCTAGGATCTGTCAAGACACACCACATCAGCAAGAGTTGAACATAGCCCCTGCCCTGAATATGATGAATCGAGTTTGATCATACCTTGGCCATCTGTGCCTCTGCAGACTGGAGTTCATCCTGATATAGTTTGACAAGTCTCTTCTCAGCTCTTTGAAATGGTGAATTAAGAGGACATATCAGCGTCACATGCCAAAAGCTATGCGTCCTGATAACCATGCCAAAGCACAAGGCTTACCTAAGAGCATCAGAAAGTTTGCCGAGCAAATCATCCTTCTTAACCGATCTCTCCGAAGCGTCTGATGATTTCCTGCCTCTAATAGTACCGCTGGTGCCATTATTATACCTCGCATTTGAAGAAGGAGGTTTCTTGCTTCTCGAACTTGGTTCTTTTCTGCCTGTCCCGCTTGCGCCTGTCAGCGTAGCGACCGATGAATCCATTGAACTATCTCCCTTGCTTGGGAACGCTTGCTTTGACGTATTACTGTTTGAAGAATGCTTATCGTGACGATGTCTGCCTGTAGCAGGGTTCACTTTATCTCTGCTTGAGATTCTCTTCGGTATTGGTTGCTTCGTGATAGGTACAGTTTGTACACCGACAGCATTTGTTCCAGGTCCAGCAGCTCCAGAGGCAGCAGCTTGTTGTTGCTGTTGATTGAAAGGAGAACCAAGTGTACCAGATGATACTTTTTTCACTTTGGGAATAGAAAGTAAAGCATTACTATTATCATTAATACTATTACTTCCTCTTCGATCAAGTAGAGCTTTATGATGTTGTCGCATAGCTTCATTGTGAGCTAATGCCATAGGTCCATTGGGATCGATAGGTTGATAATTGTCGTCGATTCCATAAAGCATGCGAGCTGTCATTGGTCAGCGATTTGAGATACAAACAAAGGATGATGTGAGAAGTTTGGTATTTCTCGATTTCGAAATGTCCGATAGACTAGCCTCTCTCCTTTTCTTACAAGAAAAAGGGAGCATTGCCTTACCGGACATTCGAATGTGAATCCGACTCACCAGCTAGTGCTTCGGTAGATAGTAATTGGCCCCTAGGTTCGGAGCAAGCGGATAGAGGACTTCTGTTACCACGACCATGATCATCGTCGCGTTGAAGCTGATAGAACGGTTGTTGAGCTTGCTGCTGCTGCTGAGCTTGTGACTTGTTGAGTACACTAAGAGCAGGATCAGCATCATCGGGCAATCTATAATTATCAACTTCAGATTCCATTTCCTGCTTGTAGTTCTCAGCAGGTTCTATACCATCATCTTCACTTTCTTCATTATCGTTATCATCATCCTTTTCTGATCCATCTTGACTATCTTCACCTTCTTCAGCTGGAAGTGGTCCACCTACATAGATAGGCTTGAAAGCAGGGACTTCACCCGAGTCGATGATGGCGTTGAACTCTGTTGCCCGCTGATGGTACTCGTTATAATCGAAGATCTCCTGTATGTTTATATTGGATGCACTCTGCGAATGGCCGTAACCTGGTGCACCAGAATGAGGAGGCGCTGAACCGGCTCTCGCAGGTATTGAAGTAGTAGAAGTAGGATTACCAGTGATCTGAGGTCCTCTTCTCGAAGCGAGCAAGTCTGAACCTCGCTTCACGCCGATTGTCATAGGAGGGATGGAGTTGGTGCCGATAGTGGAGGACTGATAGCCTGATTCCTGTCTAGCATGCTGAGGCTGCTGCTGATCCACTTCGCTGGGTGTGCGACTGTGTTGGCCTGTCGATCCAGCTCTTGAGGTGTTCATGCTGGTGTGTACGAGATCGATGAACGAGTGACCTTGGGGATGCGTAGGAGATGGCAAAGATGAGCGGATTGTAGTGCTACTAATCTCCTGGCTTGAAACGTGACTGCTGCCAATCTGCCGTCCTCTGTCGAGCTGAGCAGCCGAGGCTGATGCGCGTAGAGGATAGAGGCTTGAGACGGTGCTGCTTCTGCCGGTGGTGGACAAGTCTGAAGTGTCAGGGTCGATGGTATCTGCAGCTTCAGATGTGTCGCAGAGATTCAGGTGCATGCGACAGAGGACTAAAAGACCAAGACTGCCGTCACTCTGCGTGCTGTTGAAAGACCTGCAGACAATCACCAACTCAGCAAGCAGCATGCAAAGGACACGACCCACAGCCAGGATGCGAACGACTCACGAGTGATAGAAGAACCACGCGCCTTGTCGAGCTGTCGAGCTGTCGAGCTGTCGTGATGTGCTGCGTCCTGTCGAACAACCCGGCGTGCCTGTTGCGCTATGCTACGGAGACGGTTCAAGCGAGCAGGCAGACGCGCACTGCGCAGCGACGAGCAGTGGAGTGTGGTGTTAGCAGAGGTGAGAGCAGTCAAGAGACGAGAGCAAGCAGGCAAGCTCATGCTCTCGCCTGCCCTCCATCATCAGTCCGAACGCCTGGCTTGTGTCCATCGTCTGCGCTGATCGCTGTTTGGCGAGGTCGTGTATGTTATTTGTCGGACAGCAAATCCTGCGCGTCTCTTTCCTGCTCCATTCTGCGAACATGCACATCTTGTCATGAATCCACACTGCCTGCATGCATCGTAGCCTGTTCGTACTCGGAGATGGTTCGGGACAAACCTGCTACACTTCCAGGCAACCTTCCCTCCAGTGGTACGCGCACGGGTGGATCAGTATAACGCCACTCTTGTACTAGTCTCCGAGCGCAAGTCTACTGGACGCACCACACGTGATTGTGCACATCTACCAACTCATGGACAGGGCACCGCTGTCTCATATGCGAAAAGCTATCCTAAGCAGGCTTGTCAACGGAGTCCTTGAATTTCACGGTTTACACCTACATCTGAATTGATTCACACGCCAGGATGCAGAGCTTGTAGTGATAAAGCGAGCCTCAAAACGGCCGAAGTCTTCGGGTACTGCGATTGCCTCCAAAATTGCAGCCAGGCGCACCGCCTCGTGATTCTCCTCAGTCTGCAATTTGGCCTGCGGACCCGTATGGTCGGGCAAGCAGGCGACGACGAAATTTCGACTCGAATTTGGCAGGGGTTAGACCATGGTTTCGGACCTTTGGGTACAGGATGCAAATCGATTGCGGAGGTAATATACGTAACTCAATAAGACAACGGATGAAGTCTGACATAATCTGTGAAGGGTTAAGTTAAAAGTGCGAGCCAGCGCGCTAACATGCTTCCAGGAGTTTAGCTATTCTTCTGTACGTTTTGAGCGTATTGACCTGCATAGTTGCCCTGAAGACCGAACGCACACCACACCACGTCAAGAGGTATTCAGTAGAGTGCACAAGTCAGTCCGGGCCAATGTACAGCGGGATGATTGAAAAGGCTTACAGGTGGGCTGTAGTTACAGACGGTCTGCAAAGGCAATGCAAGGAAAAGTCAGCACAAGAGATCCTATAGCTATGCACGCTGAATCTACGCTCAATCGCCAAGAGAGGGAAGGCTTACGAAGTAACTTGGGCTGAATCCAGGGAAAGTCTCTGAACCATCTGGGTTGACAAGCTTAGTGCAAGTAGCTTGGTAGCAACCGACTTGGGTGGTAGCTTTCCAGACGACCTCTGTGGACGCAGACGGATGCGACATATCAGCATCCATATTCAGGCTATCGTATGCTACTCGACCCTTTGGTACATAACTCACGAGTAAAATGAGAGTATGTAGGACTGGAAGGATTGTAATCGCTTTCTTCCGACATCCATGCGTCCACTACCTGCTGTCCGGTCTGTTTGTATCCAGCTGAAGCAGCGAGGTTCTGACCTAGTCCGGAAGCTCCACCATGTTGCCTGCGGGTTCGTCAAATAGACGCACTATATCAGCATTATATTTCAAACTTCATCAACTTATGAGCGGAGTATAACTCACCATACACACTTCTCAGCCCAAGTCTTGGCTAACGCTTCTGCACTAGTCGACCAAGTCAAAGCATTGGCACCATGAGTACTCCTAGCTGAGTTATGAGCTTGTAGTATATTACTCGAGAATGCAGTATTGGCAGGAGCTGTGCTTGTTGCTGCAGGAGAAGTGGCAGTGCTTCGCTTAATAGAAGTTGAAGTACTTCGCTTCGTGGTACTCGTGGTCCTACTTGAAGAGCGCGACGAAGTCGAGGTCGTTCGGACAGTAGACTTGCTGCTTGTCGTAGCTGGAAGTCTGACGGGTGCTAATCGACTAGTAGTAGTCGAGGTCAAGGCTGCAGCCCGAACAGGCGCAAGGTTCTGTCGCTTGACATGTTGTGCTTCATCATCGCGCTGTTGAAGCTTGTCGGTGTCGACTGGAGAGGCAGTAGTGAAGGTCGCAATAAAGCAGAAAGATAGCAGGAAACAGAGCAGCTGGAGCTTTGAAGTCGATCGGCCCGACATGTTGTTGCTTTTCAGAGTGAAAGTGGTAAAGAAGAGAAGGGAGGAAGGCAGAGGAACGGGTTTCCTTCTACGGTATAAGTTATAGCGATACCCAGGAATGTCCCCCGCTTACTTCCAAGGCGATGACAGGATCTCTCCATGACACTATTTCTCGGTGGCGTCGCATGGCACTTTCCCTCATGCGGGCTTGATCAGGGTGGATGCTAGTGGAAAGAAGCGAGGGAAAGTTTAAAGCTAAGCACATAACTTAGCTTGGAATAATAATAATAATGTGCCCGTCGACAAGCGAGACCGCTTCTTTATCTTGGAGCTTTCTTTGAGAAACATCAGCAACACCTTCGAAGATTGGCTCTCGCGTACGCGGATGGGCAGATCGTGCTTCTGCTTTGCTTTAATTCGGACGTACCGATCCAACCGCGCCGACATTCACCGCAACTCTGTAAGCTGGAAAAGTAACTTTCTGCGTAAGCCAGTTGAGTATCGACGAGCTGCAGCCGATACAGACGATGCGCTCCGACTGCTCAGCAACATCCTATCGTATTGGCAGTAGGGTTGCTACCACAAAATGATGTTATGGAAACGAGATCAGATGAGGTCGATACACCTGAAAACGAGGTTACGACGATGACTGAAAGAAGAGTGTGCAGTACTATACGTTACAGGAGAAAAAGGACCTTCAAGGTGGTATTCTCTTGTGAACGAGTAAGAAATGAAGATTATCTTGGAAATAATGCGAGAAAAATATTCTAATGCCCCCAGTACTGAAAAAATAAAGACTCTCCATCGATGCTTGCACTCGATGTATATGATGAGATGAAAAGGAAAACAGGACTGATGATGTTCGCGAGTGACCAGACTCAAGCGCGTGTTTGGAGGTTGATTTTCAAAAACAAAGAAGCTGGATCATGCGCTAGACCTCTATACTCTTTATGTGGAGAGCTTCTCAACGTTTTGAGGTGCCGAGCCAACATAGTTTCCCTACGAAAATGAAGTCAAAAAGGATAGAAGAGTCAGCGAATGCATTCTTCAGAAGTGACCTTCGAAGATCAACTTAGGACTTACAGGAGGGGAGTAGTTGCAGACGGTCTGCGAGTGTACGAAGGCGACAATGAGGGATGATGGAGTCAGCAAATGAAGGAAGAATGATGTATTAATTCATACTCAACTCACGTAGTAAGATGGGCTGTAGCCTTTGAAAGTTTCTGATCCATCTGGGTTCATCAGCTTGGTGCAGGTAGCCTGATAGCATCCGACTGCGGTTGTAGACTTCCATACGACCTCTGCGTGTAGATGAAGTCGAATAAAGGCGTCAGCGATGTCTGCTCCATAGCAACAATGGCCATCCCAGGAAATGGGAACTTACGAGTGAAGTGGGAGTAAGAAGGACTGGCAGGGTTATAATCCTTTTCTTCAGACATCCAAGCACCGACTACTTGTGTACCATTCTGCTTGAAGCCAGCTGAAGCAGCTAGATTCTGACCCATTCCAGGATTACCACCGTGTTGCCTGAACAGTGACACATCGATATAACAGCAAACAATCAGTATTTGCTACTGACCAACCTCCAGTGAATAGGAATCACGTGTCATCGGAAAATAGAAGGGAAAGGTTTACTCACCAGACACACTTCTCGCCCCAAGTCTTTGCTAGAGCTTCGGCTTCAGTACTCCAAGTGAGAGCTTTAGCGTTTCTAGGAATGCGTGCGGCATTGTGAGCGGCGAGGATCACAGATGCGAAGTCGCTCAGACCGCTACCAGAGCCACCGGTATTGGTGGCAGCAGGGGGGGCGGAAGAGGAGGAGCTAGTGGAGGTGGTAGCAGGCTTGGATGTAGTAGCGGGCTTCGAGCTGGTTGTTGGCGATGCCTCGGTCGTAGTGGTAGAAACGGTGGTAGACTTGGTGGTTGCAACACTGGACGAGGCAGAAGAAGTACTGACAGGCTTGTTGGAAGTATTAGTAGAGGTAGCTGCATAGGGACATGGGGAGGTGGTAGATGTAGTCTTGGATGAAGCGACAACGTCGGAGGAAGCTTGGACGCTGCTGCTGGCGATGCTGCTGCTGGTGGCGATAGGTGTTCGGCTAGGATACACAGTCCTGATGACCGTCATTTGGGAGGCATTGGCATTGCATTCATAGCCGCCGCGATATCGTCCTTTGTGGTGACCGTGAGCAGCATTGGCTGTCGAAGCTGCGAAGAGGGCCAAAGCGGCCAGAGCGTAGGAGCGCATGATTGGGGATTAGAAATGTAGTTGGAGGAGGGTAAATAGAGTCAAAGAGAGTGTGAGTGTGAAGGAGAGTGATAGCTTGAAGTGGAGTGAAGAAAGAAGAGAAGAGAAGAGCAAGTCAGGTTTAACAAGCGCAAAGATGTCTCCTCGAACTGGTGCAGATTCTCGCCCAATACCGCATGCAAACCCCGGTTGACAGGACGACCGGGTTACAAACCGTTGTAACTTGTAGCATCGAGTTGACAATGAAACTTGAAACATGACAAACAACCGTTGTGGTGGAAGGTTAACGTGTGACGCGATTGTGTTGGTTCCGTCAAGGGCACTTTACACGAAGTCTCGTACTTGGACGTGATTTGATCGGAAGGCACGCCGCAGTCTTCGCAATGGGCAGAAAAGTTAACGGGCAGATCAAGCATGGTTTCATCAAAGGCTCGTTACCATTACACGCGCGAGTTTGCGATGATAAAGAACAGGAGAGACTACAGTACTATTGAATGTTACAAGAAAAAATGACCTTCAAGGTGCTATGCTCTTTGTAAACGAGTTAAGAACGAAAATTACCCGAACTAATGCGAGAAGAAACAATTTTAATGCCCCAATCCATTAATGCCTGCACTCGATAATATACAACAAGATGCGAGGAAAACAGGACTGATGGTTATTGCGAGTGACCAGACTTTAGCGCGTATTGGGTGGATGTTGCAAGAAAACCAAGAAGTCGCATGAGCTGGCATGCAGTGCTAGACCTTTAGATCTTTTATGCGAGCTTATCAACGTTTTGAGGTGCTTGGCCAACAAAGTTTCCCTATGAAGTGACAATCACATTAGAGAGGAACATCAGCGACTCTTTACTCGAGAGTGGCCTTTGAAGGTCAAGTTGAACTTACAGGAGGAGAGTAGTTGCAGACGGTCTACGAGTGCACGAAAGAAACGAATATCGAATCAGCAAATGAAGTAACAATCACATCGATTCCTGCAACTCACCATGTAAGACGGGCTGTAGTTAGGGAAAACCTCTGATCCATCTGGCATAACCATCTTGGTGCAGGTAGCTTGATAGCACCCGACTGCAGTAGTAGACTTCCATACGACCTCTGCGTGGAGGGAGAGTCGGGTAAAGGCGTCAGCGATGTGTGCTACAAACCCTCAATGGCCATCCCAAGTCGGAGTGGGGCGAAGGAATGGAAGCTTACGGGTGAAGTGGGAGTAAGAAGGACTGGCAGGGTTGTAATCCTTTTCTTCAGACATCCAAGCGCCAACTACTTCTGCACCATTTTGCTTGAATCCAGCTGAAGCAGCTAGATTCTGACCCATGTTAGGATTGCCGCCATGTTGCCTGAACAAATGATACACAATGACACAACAATCAGTATTTTGCTTCCGACAAGCCAGGAACATGTATCACGTGACACTGTACAAGTCAGAGGACTTCGAAATACTCACCAGATGCACTTCTCGGCCCATGTCTTGGCTAGGGCTTCAGCTTCAGTACTCCAAGTGAGAGCTTTGGCATTCCTAGGAAGGCGTGCGGCGTTGTGAGCTGCCAGGATCTCAGCTGCGAAGGCGGGTGAACCGCTACCTGAGCCACCAGTGTTAGTGGCAGCAGGGGGTTTGGAAGAGGTTGTCGAAGTAGTGGCAGGTTTGGATGTAGTTACTGGCTTGGAAGTAGTTGCTGGCTTGGATGTAGCTGCTGCCTTGGTAGTAGTGGTAGCCGGTTTGGGCGTAGTGGTAGGAACGGTGGTGATTTTGGTGGTAGTAATTGCAAGTTTGGCGGAGGAGGTAGAAGCTTTAGAAGTAGTTGCTGGCTTAGAGGAAGTAGTAGCTGATTTCGTGGAAGTAACGATTATAGAAGTAACCTTGGTGGAGGTAGCCTTGGATGAAGTAACCATGGTAGAGGTAGCTTGTTTGCTGCTAGTACCGGTGGCGATAGCTCCTCTACCAGGATACAAAACGTAAGACTGTGTGACAGTTTGTTGAGAAGGATAGGGATTGCATTCATTCGCATTGGATCGTGCCTTGTGTTGACCGTGTCCGGCGTTGGCTGTCGAAGCTACGAACAGGGCAAGAGCGGCTAAAGTGTAGGAGCGCATGATTGGAGATTGTAAAATGTAGATGGGAGGAGAGTAGATATAGCGAATAGATACAATCAAAGAGAGTGTGAGTCTGAGGGGGAGTGATGGCTTGATGGAAAAAGAAGACAAGAGAAGAGCAAAGTCAGCTTTTCAACTTGTAAAGGTCTTGCTCGAACTGATTTAAATCCTCGTTCGCATCCGAGCACCGGATACTATACTACTGCATTGTTACAGAGCATTTCTTGTGACCATCTGAAAACTGTTTTATGTTCGATATTTTCCATTTTTCTTTTCTCTCCCGCTTTGTTATGGGACCCCAATGGGACCTTTTATCGAGTTAACATTGCCGGAGAAGAGCACCGCATGCAAACTCCGCTTGACAGGACAGCACGGGATGCAAAGGGCCGCTGTAAGGCCGAGCCATCAATGAGACTTGGAACATGACTAATGTCCGTTGTCTTGTAAGGGTGAACGTGTGACGGGACTGCTTTGCTTCATCAAACGGCACTTTACACGGGGGACTCCGTCCTTGCACGTGATTTGATCGGAAGGCACGCCGAAATCTTCACACCAAGGAATAATGCGGCAGACCACAAGCATGGTACCGGTAGGGACTATGTACGTGTGGAGAGTGACATGCCTGATAATACGGTGTTGTTACTTTCAAAGTCTCAATGTCGATGTACGGTAGAAGGACATACACACACTTAGGTATCTCGGATTGAGCAGGTCGTTACCGCTTGGCCTCAACCTACAACTTCGCCCCCCCTCCAATCCTCGTATGCATTCCAAGCCCATCGTTCCCTCTATCAATAGCCAATTCAATGATAGCTTCCTTGTAAAGACCAGATTTTATTAATCCCCATGCTTGTTGTTTTGCTTTTGGTGCATATTTGATTCCGAGATTGACAGCTTTATCAACAACTTCTTGTCCACTTGATCCCACTTCATCAACTATTCCTAATTGTAATGCTTGTTGTGCTCCTATACGTTGTCCTTCTAATGCGACCGTTCGTAATGCAGTTGCATCTGTAATTTTCGCTTTTGCTATCGCAACCATACCCGCCGGAAGCTAAATGGGAGGGACGAATGATGAGTGGATCGTCAAGTTGCTCGTCAGTACTGCCGACAAACCCTCCGAAAACGTAAAACTCAAAGGAAGCAATAGGTAAGGGTAGAACTCACATTCGCACCGAAATCAATTTCATTCAAAGCACACCATATCTGAGCTTTTCCTTCAGCTTGCTTCATAACTCTGAAATCATGGGCTAAAGCAAGCGTGAATCCGCCTGCGAAGCAGTGTCCATTGATAGCTGCTATTGTTGGGATTGGGAAAGTAATGAACCGTCCTAGAAGCGCATTCAATACGCGTGGGAAGAAGAGATGGGTTGTCATTGCTTTTGGGAGGTCAAGGCCTGTTCATTTCAGTGTCAATCATCATCAGCCCTTTATCCTAATTCTAGGGGGTAAGCCTTTTAAAATCACTAATTCAACGTACCGTTGGAATAGAAACGGTCTTGGTCTCTAGGACCGTATGTTATGAGAGCAGCAGCTGCGCGTTGATGCACGTGTCAGAGGAGTTGGGCGCTTTGTAGAGGACAAGTCCAAGTACCTCCACCGTCTGCAATGAGCTCAACGTTAGAACAGTAACATGACGAGCCCAGAATGAAGCCTCTCACCCTGGGTAGCAGCATCTGTCCGCCAGTCGCGCTCCACATCGTCCAGCGCAGGCAGTATCTGAAAGTTGAGTGGGGCAAGACATCTAGTCAGAGCGCGTTGGGGAACGGCGTGATAGCTAGACTAGCATACAGAGTTATTGATGAAGTCTGTTGTCAATCTGTTGTCTGGTCTGTTATAGCCATGTAGAGAATGATAGCAGTCAGTCATCACTGCCATCATCATGTATCGGCTAACCGACTTGCCGGTTGTGCAACTCGAGCTCGTAGATGACAGATCTGCCATGCTTGCTCTTGGTGAGAGTAGCCAGGGGGTAGCTTGTGGGCCCTTCTGCGAGAACCATGGTTGGATATCTGAAGGTGTGGTGTGTCGAGAGGAAAGAGCTTCTCGTCGGTCGCAGCATCAGCGTCGTGATCATGATCAAGCTAATCATTTCCATATCAGATGTGGATGAGATGGTGAATCCAGCCTGGTGATGCTCGCATGGGTATCCTCACCCATCTCTGGCTGCATTTACTGTCATCGTCTCCCTTCTTTTGAATCGTGGTCCGTTGTTCCTGCTGCATCTCCACCATGACCTTCTGGTGGCTCACAACTCTGCAGCTCTGCCTTGCACCACTTCTACTGCATACTTTGACTGCTACATCTCCATCAAGACTAGCACATAATCAACCATGGCACCTATCACGCTCATCACCGCGCCCCCCGTGTTCATGCCATTGGAGCAATTCGCAGAATTTCAAGCTTCTACGCCCGCTTCTGGCACTTTCAACCACGAGCCTGTCCTGCACCATCTCGAGAAGAACGCGTTGGTGACTGTAGATCCTGCAGTTGAAGGCTTTGATCACAGCAAGAATCCTAGAGGTGATGTATACGTTACCGAAGCGTGAGTTCGTTTTAAGCATATATCCATCGTAGAGTCGACCAGCTGATCACGTAATTCGACTACAATATAGAGCACTCGCCTTCTACAACCCAGAAACACAGACTGGTTTCTCAGTCCCTTATCCTACTATCACCCTGCATGCAACTTCGAGACAACCACGCCCAACGCCAATAGCGGAGATTGATGCCAGCTCGTCTGAAGCGACAACAACAGCAGGATCAGAAGCATGTGTCTATTGTCAACTGGATGAAACGGAACCCGAGCAATGGGATGATCTAGCAGAGGAGGATCAGCCCGAGACGAGAGAGATGTATATTTTCCCGAATGTGCCGTCAGCAGGTGCGTTATCTTTCGTTCACATGCTTCACTGGGAGGATTGTCATGCGAACGCACAATAAGCTGATGCAGTACCACTATTACGTCAATACCACAGTCGAAGACATCTACGCTGCTTTATCAAGATGCGCGGCATTACATCCATCCACAGACGACGAGAATACAGCACCAGCCTTGGATCTAGGCAGTCTAATCACAGGCAATGAGGATGGACTAGAAGGCGATGGTCATACAGCTCCAAGCGCAGATAGCACATTCGGCACAACAAATGGAGAGGCGGCAGCAGCAGGAAGGGTACGCCAAGATTATGCTACACCCGACTCTCGTTTTGCGCCGTACTAAGACGGCTCCGCTTCCTCTTCCTCATCTCCACCTCACCTCAATACAAAACCATCAAAAAATTGGCGATCCGGCTACGAACTGACTGTAGGTACAGCGGAGACGTCTCGAAGATTTGATTGATTGGAATGGATTTGAACCAAGGGAGCCGGTGAATGGGTCTACAATAGTGGAGGAAGAGAATATGCAAGATGCGGTAGAGGATCAATAGTATGCCTTGTAGATCAGTACCAATTTTGAACTTGCAGTACTACAATGTCAAAGGAAGCAATTGAACTAATGAGAACAATATAATGCGCGGAAGTAGCCTGCATTGACTTTGTCCATGGATCTCAATGAGCATTTCCATCTACAAAGCCTTCTGAGTCCAAGCCTGACAGTGTATATTGACCTCTAAGATGCGCCCCTCGGAATTCCACCGAGATCTCTCTTACCAGATGAAAATTATGAATGACCCTCTTCATCCATACAATGATGACCCCAACGTATCAAAGATATCTAAGCCAGAGGTCTTAGACTACCGTGTCCACATCCTCTCTTATCTTCCCATCCAATCTCAGGTGTTGTCTTGAGCGGGGGTATTGTTTCTCTTCTGTTGGACACTTTTCCTGACCATCATTGATATCTGCTTGCTGGCCTGTGCTATTCCGGGACCATTCTTGATTATGCTCTCAAGTTAGAATACCGATTCAATCAGAACTTTGGAATGAATACTTGACGGAGGCGGCAGAGGGTATGATGATAACGCCTGTATCAAGTCACCACGTAAGCCTCAACACTTTATTGTGTAGAGTCCGGTGACGAGTATAGCGATCCTGGACGCATCTGAAATGACCAGCTTTTGGGCGTATCATCTTCTGATCTTGATAGGACCAGTAATATGTCTGGCGCTCAGAACACTGACCCGCCTCTGGCAATAATCGACGGACTGCGAGCACTATAAAAGATAGGATTCGATTTGCGATCGCAGGTCAGATTGCGCATTTCCGTTTGTTTCTGTTTGGGAGGTGATTACGTCTTTGGACAAGAACATATCTTGCACATAAGCAGGCAAGAGCCGGGAGGAAGATACCGGCTGTGATGATGTTGTTGCGGTTTTCTTGGCTGGGCCTTGGAGCTCCATAAATGGCACAAGGCAGCCATAACAGAGAGAGGATGCGAAGGAGTCGACAGTCGCTTTCGGTAACTCAGGAACGCTCTTCAGCCCATCTAGTTCTTCGAATTTTGAGAGACTGGCAACAGGTCTCCATAATTGGGTTGCAGGATCGCGTGGTCTGCGGTCACGAGAAAGATTAGCATACTCGAACGTGATGTAATGGTGTAGATCCCACTCACAATCGACACAGAGCACAAGATGTCTGTTCTTCGCCACCTTCCACACTACGCATTCCTAGCTTGCTAGCCGTACGACTGATGACAGAAACTGTCGAGGGGAAGCCAGCTTCAAGGTTCTTTACAAACCCTGGAGTAATACACGCGTATACCTATGTCAGGACTGTCGATTGCCAAAGTACAAAACGGGATCACTAACCTTCCACAAGACCATCGATGCCACTACGTTTGACGAAAGTATCCGACATCGGCCAATCGTGCACATTGTTGGCGAAGAAACGAACCTCATCATCGCTGATGACGGAAAGCGGTCTATATATGCGGACATCTAAAGGAAGATTTACTGAACTGAAGTTTAAATACGAAACCATCGGTGTGTACTCACTGCTTCCCGCAATCGGAATATCTCCTCCGCTGACAAGCTCTCCCAAATTCCATCCCTGGCCTTTGGAAATAGCCGTTATAGTCTTTGCAGCAAGTTTGGTTGCAGAATCACAGAATATAACAGCCTTGTGTCCTTTTTCTTCAGCATATTTGGCAATGAAGGTTGCGAGCACAGTTGACGAGAGCGTCTCTTGAGAAGATGCGGTGAAATTGCTGTCTTTGAGAAGGGGAGTTGAATCTACTGTGCTAGTAGATAGATGCAAATCTGAGGAACAAGTCGAGTCAGGCTTTGATGCTATAGCTGTGACGCATCTCGAGTTACCTGATGAAGAGACATCTATAGCCATCTGAGAGCCTTCAAATGCCTTCTCTAAATTGACAATACTGAGCTCCAAGCCATATTCCGCCACATCTTGCCGATGCTGCTGGACGGTCTCGTCTGTGTCTGCATCACTCTGCACGTAGAGCACTTCCAGACTCGAGAACGCCGGCTGACTTCGACTGCCTGCTGCTTCATCGGAGAAGTACGTAGATTTCAGAAGCTCCAATGTAGTTCTAGATAGAGACAATAATTTCAATGATCGGGCTCTGCGCGTGCGGTAGGGCTGAGGACATACCTGGACGCTATACTGCCTGAATACGCAAGCAGGAGAGATCCATTTGTCCGGGCCTTTGATCCCTTTTGTGCTCTGCAGTATTCCCTGGCAGTGTATGCGACTTCCTTGAATCTGCGACTCAGCACGATCACAAAGCATTCTCTGCACGGTCAGACAAGCGATTTCAATTAGCTTTTTGAGGAACCATGCATAGTATATCGCATGTGTTGCTCACTTGCAATAGCCTGCTGCCATTTTGGCAAACTCTATGTCCTTCACCCGGCACTTGACACATTTGCCCGAGCGAGCTTGCACTCGTCTCGCTGTAACAATGAATAGGCAGGTCAGTCAGGAAGCTCAAGAGATGCAATGCTTTGCTAAGCGCACCTGGCATCTCTCCATCTTCATCATCAGGCTTCCCGCACGACATGGCAGCGAGTGTTGGAAAAGCAGGTGTTGTTGCAGAACAAATCGCCACTACCTCGAAACTTTGCTGGACGATGGCACTCGTACACGTAAACAATTGGGTGTTTGGACTCGAAGCAGCAGAAAAGACAGCAGTATATAGATAAGCTACTCTTTCATCATGCGATAGAATGACTACGAGCGGAAGACGAAAAATATGCAGCAAAGCAGCAGCAGTCTCACAGAAAAAAGGTTTCTAACGATGGGTTATATACTAATTTATCGAATAGATAGCAACACGCCATACTCATGGAAGACGCTCGTTAGGCGGACTGGGGAGAGAATATGTATTTCAACTTCCAAAACTTCGGAAATGGAAAAAGGCTTGGGCAAACTCACCGCCACTTCGTACCAAGTCTCTCGAAAATCTCTCGTTCAGTTCGTGAAGCGATGCGTTCTCCAGCAGTAAGTTTTAGACCTGTCTTTCTGTCTCGTATCACATCCTTGAACAAGCCTCGTTGATTAAGGGAAAGACCCATGTGTCGGGCTTTGAGTCTCAATGACCGGTTGAAAATGTCATTGCCGGTGAAATATATAAGGGCAGCCCCAAGTTCATCATACGGTACCCCTGAGTGGCCGCGAACAAAAAGGTTAAGTCAGCCGGAACAGATGGTCGTTGAGAGTAAGTAGTCACGCATTTACCTAAAATATCGATTCGCCTCATCTTGGAATCATCGCCTATGATCAGGCCGTTCCACTTCGCGTCTAGGCTTCTCCAGTCTTCCGGGTTTGTGAGGGTGTGACCAACAAGTCCCTGCGCGTATAGTGTCTCCACTAATCTCTGCACTAGTCCAGAATGGTCTTTGCCGTCGTCCGTTGATCGAGTGACGATAATATCTATATCGCCGCAGTCGGGTTGTCCTACAAATATCAGGTCAGTGCGAGGCAAAGCACCTATTCGAGGTATCTATCTACCTCTTCTAAACGATCCCATGCATTCGACGATGAGATACGGGTCAATGGAAAGGGCAGCTCTGAGGATCTTCGCGTGGTGTCGGGCAACTTCAGCTCTTGGGATCCGCTCATTAATATCTTTATAGTATTTGAGGCCAATCTCCTGCGAGGCTGATAGAGTAATGCCAAACTTCTGGCTTTCTTTGACATCATCTAAAGTGCGCATGCCTGCATCATAGAATTCTTTCGCTCGGCTTGGTCCGACACCTGCGGGTGAAACCACCCAGAAAAGAATTGAGTCAGGATCAGCAGCCTCATCGGATCAACCGAGGAGTGACGTTCTCAAGACTTACCATATATACCAGTGAACAGTTCTTCTATGCGATCTTGAGCTGTCTTACATTCCAGATGGGTTGATTTACCAGTCTGGACAATCTCCAACAATTTCATAGCAGACTTTTCGCCAATTCCAGGTAGTTTGACCGCATCTTCAAACGTTTCAATTTTCCTTCCTGCGTTTCTCAAAGCTCCAGCAGCTGTTCTATACCCTTTAACTCGAAACCATGCATTTGGAAGTTTGCTCTTTTCGTAGAATAAAGCGAGTTGGTCGAATTTACATGCTACATCTTCATTTGGACCTCCTTTTAATGCTCCAGCAGTCGATGATACATCACAGCGATACCTCGCTCCTGAAGCTTTTTTGGCTGCTCTTGCTTCCTTTGTGACTTGTATCTTATTGGCTTCTTTACTCGCTCGATATGCCTCTTCATCACCAGAAGGACATTCATCTGATTCGACTATTTCTTTTCGCTTCGAAGGAACGGTAAAGAATGATGATCCAGCCATGATGGTATTCCCAGCTATGGTAGAGGGACCTTCGTGTTCATCTTCAGCTTCACTTGAGGACGGTCGCTCTTCGGTATCAGAGTCTAATTGGTCGAGATCATTGCGTGCCATTTCAATTTCCAGAGCCATGTCTTCGAAGGACATTGGAGATTCCTGGTCTAATCGGCTCATATGTGCTGTCAGACTGGGATGACTGTCTTGTTGTTCTGGATTATTGCGCCTGGCAAGCTCATCTCTGCAAGGCAAAGCGTGATCAGTTACATGTGAAGACAGTGCCGAGCCGACGAAAACCTACGTAGAAGCCTGCGATTCGGGCATGTGGAATTCATCCATATCAGGAGGGTCCACAATAATGGACGCGGTACTTCTTCTTCTGAGCAAGAAATCCTTCCTGCGTTTCTTGTCGCCCTCACATTCTACCAAATATCCCATTTCAGACAATTTCTTCGCTTTCATTCCATTGTTTCGTTGTTGATCCGCTTGTTTGACACACTCTACAAGCCAAGCACTCTTAATGACCCATACATCTCTAGTTGCAGTCTGTATACCGTCCGATACTGCTTTCCCCACAAGTAGAGCTTCGTCTGATATGGAGAGTGCTTTCATGATGTCTTTGAATTTCATGCTTACTCCTGAATCTTCAGAATAGACAATCACATGAGTGGTGCAGCTGTTTTCATCGGGAAAGCTATTCTCGGAATGTCCATAAGGCGAGGTAAACACTTCTTGCACGAGTCCACCAAGACGAAAGAGATGGTTCATGTTTACTGCCATTGATTTGGAGAGACCTTTACTGAAAGAGACGAAATGCGCTCGGACGCCAGCCAGAGGGGCATCCTTGTGGAACACTATAGGATGGCGCTCTTCAGAAGGGCTGTTCAAATAGACGACGAACGCAGCTGGGTGAGGGAAGCGAGTCTTGAAGTCTTTCGAAGTCCAGGGTTCGGGTAAGGGCTTCTTTGCTCGACCTTTGCCCTTCTTTACGGTAGACAACTTGTTTGTAGAAGCGATGGGTACAGTACTGATGTTTGCTTCTATAGTTGTTGTAAGGTCGTTCTCCGTGCGTGCTCGCTTGACAGGTGAAGGAGCAGGTATATCTTCGTCTATAGATTTGGAAGAGCCAGGAACAGCATCCCACGTCGCTCGTCGTTGAGGGCTGCTGAGGCAAGGTGCCGTTATCTGAGCAGGTGGGATGTCAATTGGAGCACCTTTCTTCCTAGCATTCAAAGCTGCCAGCTGCTCATTTCCCCCTACAAGGCAGTATGCACGTGTTCAGCTACTCGTTGTGTACAGTACATGAACCGAAGCCGGCCTACTTTTGATTAGCAGTGCCTCGAGTCTAGCTCTGTCGCCATTCTTGAAACCGTCGTCTGCATCAGAGTCCTCTGTCGTGTCACCAGCATTGTCATCCTCGCTGTCCTTGCCGTCGATAATGGCCTTGATGCTGTCGAAGCTGGCCTGCCGCTGTGCTGCGACCTCTTCGCGCGTGGGCAGCCTCGAGGCCATCATGACGGGTCGAGGGCCAGCGTGTGTGTTTGCAGCTTGTGATGCATCACTCTCATCTGCTGCTTGTGTTTGTATTTGAGCAATGGGTGTTTAGCCAGTCTGTAGATTTGCAAGTAAATAGGAAGGACAAAAAGGTAGTGGCGTTGTCCAAGTGGAAGAACGAGAGTTTGTGCATCTCTGCTTCTTGTCTCCGGCCATTCAACACACACTCACTCACACCTCGACATGGGCAACACAGCTTCAACACCGTCAAACACATCACTCCCAGAGAGACATGCTCCAATTGCATCGTCGTCGACGTCGTCCTCAGCTTCACCGCCAGCGGGATGTCCGATGCACCAGGAAGACACTGGCAATCAGGCAGCAGCTACAACGACCGCTCCTCACGAGCCCACCTTCCTCGAGCGTCTGAACCCTCTCAACAACATCCCATTGCTATCCCAAGCACCCGTCTCTCCGTCCCAGCAAACCGTCCTCTCCCTCGAACGAACCGTCTCTTCCATTCCACGTGCATCTTCAAACTCTTCTCCGGACACCTCGTCACCTGGCGCATGTCCCGTAGCCCACGACAGCAAAGGCAAACAGAAAGCTGCAGATCAAGACGAGGACGATAAATGGGTCTACCCATCACCCCAGCAATTCTACAATGCTCTCATGCGCAAAGGAAAAGACACACCCGAACAATCGATCGACGTGATGGTTCACATACACAACTTTTTGAATGAGAGAGCTTGGGACGAAGTGAGGAGATGGGAGGATATGCGCACTCCTGGTGAAAGGATTGAACTGGCTCGCTTCGAGGGAAGACCGCAGGATCTAAGTCCAAAGGCTCGCTTCCATCTACTCCTGGGCAACATCTTTTCGAATACATACAGGTAGGCTGAACGGCACACACTTAGTCCACGATACGACCGAGCTGACCTCTTTTCTAACAACAGCTCAACACCGCCCTTCGACCGCCACGACTGGTATGTCCGCAGACCATCAGACGGGACATCCCAAAGATACGTGATAGACTACTATTCGGCAGCAGATGATGAGAATGGGTGAGTCGAGTGACACGAGCAGTCCAAAGTCACCACTGACATTCTCCTCGTGTCTTCCAGCGACCCAGTCTTCCATTTAGATGTCCGCCCGGCGGTCGATTCACCTAGTGCAGTATATAGCCGCATGACGGAATGGGCGCGAGTCAAGAAGCAGACTTGGATTGACGGACAGGCGTCGTAAACCCAGCAATACATCACACTACTCAGATCACAGCGCATGTCGACTCATGTCGTCATTAAGCATTGACTACAACCCCGCTTACATGTGTTCACCGCGTTCACATGTATACGCTTACAGATGACTTCTAACAGGAGACAGCATGTAATAACTCGGCAACATCAAGATCGAGCAACACTTATTGCAGAGTATTACAATGTTTCATGCAAATGTCGCTACCACCTCAGTTGGTAGGAGAAACCTCTGGCCTCTATGGCCCTGTTTCGCCACCCCAGGCGCTGCATGCATCGCTTCGACAGCGCTATGGAGCAAGAGGGTCAGCAGAGGTGCCTCCTGTGCATCTCTTTCGACTATCTGGCCGGCTTTCATGCCTAACCCTCTGCTTCTGTGTTTGCTCCTTGTCTCTTCTCTTTTCATCACTCCCCCGTCCCGCCTGCCCTTGTCCATCGAATCAATCATATAGGAACCGCATTGACGACTTTTCTGACTCTGCTGTCAGACTCTATCACATCTATGTTCGTACAGCGCCATCACTCGCTGCTCTGTGCATCTGTTGACTCCATTCTGCTTTCTGGCGACTATCTAGCGTTCAGATAATTGAGACTAGAATACAGCAGTCAACAATGCAAACTTCCGCAACTCGTGGGAAGAGACGACGGCCAGGCGCCACGGCCAGAAGAGCCGATAGGGAACGACAGGCGCGAGAGGCGCGCGAGGCGGCTTATGGCACTGCTTATCCCGTGCGTACGCTTTGCTCCACAATACAGTCAGACTGCCTCGGTCCGACCCTTTGCTTCTCTGATCAAACAGCCTGGAATGTACCAACCAAGAGATGCCGTCATGCAGAGTATGCGAAGGGGCTATGGTGGTGCTTCAGGTGGTGCCACTGGAAACCCGCCTCCTCCTGCTTTGGGGCAGTATGTACCGCGACAGAACTTTAGTCAGCCAACACACAACCTACACCGGCCTTATCCAGCTCAGACTCACAACCTACCTGCTGGTCAGACAGGTGCCGTGCAGGAGTTTTCAAGCAGCTACCCCAGTGCCCTTGGAGGTGTCACCGACACACGGCCGCTTGTCGTCGGTTCAACGCAAGGATCCCGGTCTGAAGCGCGTCTCCTCAGCAATCCTCTTCCCTCTCCTGTGTCTGCATCCTCGAGAAGCGGAATCATCTGGAACCCGCCGGTCGGACTTTTTCCTGGCGATTGCGAAGTGGTCGGCCGGCCTGTTCGATACCACCGTGACCAAGACCGCTTGGGAGCAATTGGCTCTGGATGGCCTACCTACCCCGATGCTCCCCTCGGTAGGCCTCACCGCTACACGGACAGTGATTTGCCGGAGCCAATTGGCTCTGGACGAACACCAGCTCGTCCCAACAGCCACACCTCGCGTCACTCCAGCAATGCTGCCATTACTTACGCCCCCGAGGGCCTGCCGCTCCTAATTAGTGTTGTTTTCAGACAATCTTTCCCTGCCCCATTATCTGGGAGGCCTCTCTGCACTAAAAGGGCATCATCTTTACCTACAACTGGCTCCCACTTGGCCAAAGGACAATCCCGTAGAGGGCGTTCAGACCCTACAGCCAATGCTTTCCTGCAGGTGAGTACACCCAAAGTCTCCCCGGTGGTCTATCCTGTCAGCTTATGCTCGCAAATTATTGCAGAACAAAACCCCCGGCAGAGGCGAGTCGCGGGAAAGATGGTGAAGCCGACCAGTGAGTGACTTTGTCTTGCATTCTTAAATGATAAACAACGTGATCTAATCATCTTTACCATTTGTTGATTGTCTATCCTGCCTCTGGCTACATGGGCAGTAAAAGAAGCCTGCTCGACCTGCGGTAAGGAGTTCTGGGTGGGGACACATACTTACTGCCCGAAATCCAGGGGGGCCAGACGAGGACTCAACTGCTAAAGATGGAAACTTCGAAAGTAAAGGGCCGTTGCCTCTTTTCCAACCGACTTTCCATCTGCTACAAAGTCACTTGGTTAACAACGTCGTTATGCTACTTTAGACGTTAAGCTTCTGTACTTGTTCCACCAGTCCTTCAACCTCTTCATGTTCTTTTTTATCATCCTTATCCCTGTCTTGTCTTTTCTGACTTGTATCTTTACCAGCAATTTCACCAATTTCTTTAGCCAATTTCTTTGCTTCTTGTTTTGCATGTTCAATTCCTATTTCTTCTAATTCTTCTTGGCTCTTTATTCTTTCTTCTAACGATGGAACATTCTCTTTGTCAGCTTCTTCTCCCTTTTCATCTTGCGCCTTTGCCTTTGAAGGTGTTTCTTCTGTTTCTTTTGATGAATTCGTAGGTTTCTTAGCTGGAGTTGAAGGTGTTGATACTGAAGCAGTACGTAAATGTTCCTTAGCTTCATAATCTTTCCTTCCCATTTCGAATAAATCTTCCAATTCATCTTCCCAGCCTAGTAATCTAGCAAGATTGCGAACTCCTTTATCAGCTTCTCCTAGCCATTTGACATCTCTTGCATATTCCTTCCCTCCTCTTGTAGAACCATTGAAATCGAACCCCTCTTCCCGGTATGACCCTCCGAATAATGAAGATGAATTGGTTTCAAACTCGTCTATTTCTCCTACTGGTTCGAGATTTATGAGTAGCCTCGGTACATCGTCTGCGACCTTGTCTATCAAGGATGCGAAAGGTTGCACTTTCAAAGACGTTCCTATCGTTATCAAGAGGTCGCAAGAGCGGAAGTCGGATAGGCGGGAGAAGAAGAGTGCTGGTAGTGATTCGCCAAAGACTGCGTGTAAAATTGACTATAGATCAGCAAACGAGACCGGACCTTGATTCGTATAGATTCAACCCACAAACAATATCACTCTTGATTAATCCCTTCATTGTCTTCTTACACTTTTCCTTATGACATCTCAATACCTCTCCCTTTGCAATCCTCGGTCTCAATTCTTCAGCTTGATATTCCTGTCTACAGCTCAAACAATGAGCAGTAGCAAAGCTACCATGTGCTTCAACAAGCATATCGCCAGGTAAACCAGCTTGTCGTTCCAGAGTATCTACATTCTGAGTGAATAATCGTTTGAGTAGTCCTTTCTTGTGCATTAATACGAAGAAATAATGCGTAAGTGTAGGTAGGTAGTTGCCTGGATATATCTCTTTTGCTAATGTGAAAAAAGCTTCAGGCCGCTGTAGGAAATAGCTAATGTCGAATATAGCTTCTGCATAGGGGAGGTTGTATTGTGCTAGGTTGGAATAGAGACCTGTCTCTGGCGAGCGGAAGTCGGGTATGCCGGCGGCTGCATAGTTTACACACGGTAGGAATGCAATGTATGAGTGTGCGCCTCTTTGTGTATTGCCCTGCATGAGCCGTTGGCATTGTCAGACACTTACACGTCGATATGCCCGCTCCGACGAGCACGATGATGTTCTTGGCTGTATGCGACCAGCAGGGACCAGGTCAGCGTGTATACTGGCGCGACATCAGACAGACGAAGCACCCTTGTTGTGCTTGATGAGTGCTGCTACGTCTTCTATCGCAGGTCCCTGAGGCCCGGCGTCTGGAAAGACCTTTGTCGCGGGCATGGGGTGTCTATGTTGGTGGAGCTGAAGTCGGTGCTGGTGATTGCAGCGAGCTATGTTGCCATCAGGTGTGCGAGTAAAGCTGTCCATGCCATCCATGCCATGCCATGCTCTGCGATATTCTGCGTGCAACTCCCTCGATCACCCTCACCTACGCCACTCTACGACGAGGTGCATCATCAATCATGGCGGACACACAGCAGAGAAGCGTTCGAGCAGTCATTAATGATCACCTGCTTATTGATTGTTGCCATGTTACTATCCTTGCTGGCGAGCTCGTCCGCGGCTAATCTCTCTCGTCGGAACAATTCGCGCCCCCCATGTGCCGCTTTTCCGGACAGCGTGAGGATCAATCATCACAGCAGCAGCGTCAGAGAAGTGTCCCAATTAACATACAAGTTAACCATCTAGATACCCTTCCTGCCTCTGCTCCACTCCAACAACCACCCTACATTGACACCCTCCCACGCTCACCCACCACCAACACCCAACATGGTCAAGAAGATATTCTTCACTGGCGCGACTGGGTAGGTCTGCCTGAACTCGAGCTATCTATCCCTCACACTCTGCTCATGTCCCGCGGCATACCTCGCTCCTCAGCTACGTCGGCGGCTCTCTTTTATACACGCTGCTCCAGCGACCTGACATTGCAGACTATGAAATCGTAAGTTCTCACCGTCCTCCTGTGGCTTTTCCTGGCAGTGGCGCATGTCCCCATCAAGAGCCTCAGAAATGACATTGACTATATATACTCATTCAGACACTGCTAACCAGGCAGAAAGATAAAGCAGAAGGATTCCACGAACTTGGCTGCAAGACCGTTATTGGCAACTTGCAAGATTATGATCTCATCAGAGAGGAGGTCAAGAAGGTGTGTTTCTGCTAAGCCTGCATATATCCACAGAAATTCACAGTCAAAGAAAACTAACGACATCTACCAACCTAGGCCGACATTGTCATTCAGACTGCCGACTGCGACGAGTACGAGTATGGAAGAGCATTGATTCAAGGAATGAAAGCGCATAAGGAAGAAACGGGTGAAACTCCAATTCTGCTACATACAAGTGGTACTGGTGTCCTAGTAGTAGATGCTCAAGGACAAGCTCCAAAACCATCAGATCCAATTTACGACGATTCAAACGTAGAACAATTGAGATCAATTCCAAAAGATGCACCGCATAGAGAAGGAGATTTACAAATATTAGAGGCAGATAACAAAGGTTATCTAAAAGCATATCTAGTATTCCCTTCAACTATTTATGGTGAAGCTACAAAAGATCTAGGTAAAGGTAAATGGAAAGGTAAATTAATGAATACTAGATCAATTCAAATCCCTTTGGCTATTAGATTAGCTTTGAAAAGAGGTAAACCAGGCTTTGTTGGTAAAGGTCAGAATGTTTGGCCTCATGTTCATATTGAAGATCTTATGAAGCTCTACAATGCCGTATTTGAGATTGCTAAGGATGGAAAGGGTGATCACGGAGAGAATGGTTATTACTTTGCTGAAAACGGACAGTGAGTCTCTTGTTCTACCATATGATTTCCTCCTGGATCTTACCGAGCATTATGCACCCACAGATACGAATACCGCAAAGTCAGCGAAGCTATCGGAAAAGCAATGCAAAAGCGCAACGTTGGTACATCAGCCGAACCAAGTGAATATGGCGATGAACTCAAAGAAGCATTAGGCGAAATGTCATGGTACGTAGGCTCCACAGGTCAAGCAAAATCAACCCACTCTCGTTCAATCGGCTGGAAACCAACTCATACCACTGAAGACTTCTATAACGAAATCGATGACGAGGTAGAAGCTCAGATTGAAAAGCAAAAGCAAGGTGGCGTCCATGTCAATAAAGCTTAGTTATTGCATCAAAGATACCCAAAAGACCTTCATCTGAAACGATAACTTGAGAACATACTCTCGCAAAACCAGTATATTTCCCCCAACTTTCCCTCTTTCAGCATTGCCCACTTGAAGACTGTTGCAGCCATTATTTCTCCTCAAACAAATTTTCCCGCACTTTCTCTGTCTGGCGAGCTACTGATCGCATTACTATTAGTGCCTTCTCTCATCTTTGCTATCGTAGCCTGTGGAGAAGGGTCATCAATTAGCTTGGTATCTGACGGTACATTTTACCCTCGAACTGACTAGAATCAATCGGGCCAAGTAAAAGCTTGACGAGCCACAACTCAGGTGAAAGATCAATACCACTTTGTGTTCTAGCTTGATCAGCTTCGAGCTCGTAATTGGATGTGCAATCGATAAGGCTTCCGATTTGAGGATTTGCATCTAGTTCTTGCAAGAAATCACGTGCTCCAATATCATTGCCGACCTGAACACCGGCACAATGTCAAACATCAGTATCCATGTCAAGCAGAAATAGACCTTAATGAATCTTCGAGCTTACCTGAGCGAACTGGAACGATATAGCATCTGGTCCATAAGGCGAGTTTCTGAGCTGGTTGACAGCGTTCGAAATGACAGAGGCGATATGTAGTCTCTGTTCGCCAGCTGGAGCACCATCCGTAACAGTGATGATGAGGACAGGTTTTCTGAGTTGTCGCTGAGCGGCAGGCTGAAGAACCATAGGCTGAAGAATCTTCTGATCCATTGATGTGCCGAGGGGTGTCTGGAAAAAGCATGGCCAATTTACAAACATAAACAAATGTGCGCAAGTCAAGGGGAGTAGCTTGAATACTTACTAGACCACTATACTGGACGCGCTGCAATAGCTGTGCAGCTTGTTGCTCGTTCGTGATATTGTCTCCTCTTTCCTGGCTGTTCATGAACTGGGGAATTGAGGAGATCAGCATACGTGCCATATGGTCTCTTGTCTTCCTGTATAACAGGACTTACTCTGACGCTAATACCATCGTGATCAAACAAGGAAGTAGCAAAAGCGACTCTGCCAAGGATGAGCTTGAGGTCGTCGATTCGGGAACCGCCTTCTTCGAAGCGCATACTGTTCAAGAATAGAGATGAGTAAGTATCTCGCCAATAGAAAGTGAAGCTCGATTAGGAACTTACCTTCCGGAATCATCAAGGTAGAGAATGACATCAAACAGAGCGAGCTTGACGCAGTCCATAGCGACTTCTTTGGGTAGCTGTGCGGTACAATCAAAGCAAGGTAAGTTAGGACGTGCCCGTAAATACGTTTGACGTCCATCTGCTACTCACTCTCCACTCGGATGCGAGTCTGTTCAAGGCGCCAGTCTGCACCACACGGGCGGCGATCTGCTCACAGCTTCCAGGTGGGTAGAAGCCTTGAAGTTCTGTTGACATAGGAGACGACGAAGCACTTAGTAGGGGAAGCTGAACAAGAGCTGGACCACTTGAATTACTCACTTTGGTCTCGTACGCAATGGTTGAGCAATTCGGAGATGATCTGCTGTTCACCAGAGCCAATCTGTACAGGAGCGCCATACATTCCCTGCTGAGGAGCGCCGTATTGTCCGGCAGGTGCGCCATAAGGGGATGCTCCCTGCTGTCCGTAGCCTTGCTGGGGCGGCTGACCGGGATATCCTTGATTTTGACCTTGTCCCGGGTAGGAAGAGGCTGCGCCGTGTGCACCATAAGCGGCAGCAGCTCCAGCCGGAGCTCCATAGCCAGGTCCTGACTGAGGAGCACCATAAGGAGATTGACCGGGTCGCGGAGGCTGAAAGAAGTAGATAGTAGCATGTGTCAGTTTTCTGTCAACACGTGCACCTGGGTGGTGGCGAAACAGGAATGACCTTGAGAGCGGGGGGAGAGATGCGATGGTATGGGAGGGAGCAAGAGAGAAGCATGCACACTTACAGCACCTGAATGTCGAAGTATGATAGCAATGTTCTAATCAGTAACCGCACACCCCCAACAAACACAATTGTGCGAAAGTTCGTTCAACGCGTCCGACAGGCTGAGATGCACTCACCGTATTGACCTGCAGGTTGGCCGTACGGCTGGGCTGGAGAAGGCGAATACGGGATGTGTGATTGTTGTCCAGGTGGTTGACCATACGGCTGTGCTGGCTGTCCGTATTGCTGCTGTCCATATTGCTGCTGCTGCTGTCCATACTGGCCTGGAGCAGGAAGAGGCGGCTTTCCATAGGCCCCACCGCCTTGCATGCCCTGCATAGCTCCGCCTACTTGCTGAATCATTGCCATCTGGCAGAAGGGAGCAGAAGTAGCTTTAGTCTATTGTCCTGCATGTGTCTGTCTGTGTCGCACAATGACGCGCAGGGTGCCTGGCAAGCTGTGCGGGACACAGGAGCGGAGCAACAAGTACGCCCGACGAGGCTCACCTTGCTAGCGATGCCCATGGTGAATGTAGATGTGTAGTGAATGAGCTGAAGTAAAGTGAGAAGTTCGAAGAGAAAGCAAAAAGGGTCGACTTGCTTTTGTGGTTGTCATTTGCAGGGCTGCACGAAGTTGATCAAGCTTTGTGGCGGTGTTCTCGAGAACGAACAAGTACAGCCTACCAGTTTGGACAGATGCATGACAGCACAGCATGGCGCAGTTGCAGCATAGCAGAACAGTATCGCAATATCATCGCAGGCCTTCTAGAGGCAGAATCATGCTACATGGGTGCTCCGCGCATGATATCAGTCAATCAAAGCTATCCAGATCAATGACCCTCGAACCGTCCTCGGCTCTCTTCACAGCAGCGCTGGCAGCTTTACTCCTCGCCGAACCGGTATTGTCCTTCTTCTTACGGTACCTATCGCGTATGAAGGGGTATGCGAGTGACCCTTCCTCCTCATCTTCTGACATGTCGAATCCAGCCGGGTCGGAAGGGATTTTAGAGACATCGCTATCTATTCCCATATCTCCATCTTCATGTTCTACTTCGCTATCTTGTCGTGATTTCCTATCGTTATCTCGTAGCTTGGTGTTAGCTTTTGGTGCAGTAAGATGTAATTCCAAATCCTCGTATTCATCGGAATCAGAGACTGGCTTCTTTGGTCTCTTCCTAGCAGGTACCTTCTCAACTACCTCCGCTTCCCTATCTTTGTCTTTCTTCTTGCCAGAGGGTGCCTTTCTTGCGGTGCCAATAGGTTTTATAGCTGGTTTCTTCCTGCCTGTGCCCTTCTCCACTGATAATTCAGTGGCAGAATCAACGCTATCGTCTTTACTACTTTTCCTCTTTCTCTTCGGTTTCTGTTTCTTTTTAGCGTCTCCCTTCGCTTCGCTATCAGCATCATCCTCATCCTCTACTTCTTCATCTCTCTTCTTGCCTTTCCCTTTGGCAGCTTTGACAGTCGCCAGAGTCGAGAGTTCAATCTTGATACCACTTGCCTCAACGTTTTCTTCCTTCAAGCGAGTAAGTCTGATGCTTTGAGGTCCAGAAACGATATACGAATTGATGGTATAGGCAGTCTGTACGAATTCCTCTTTCAGGTATCCTTGTAGCAGTAATTCCAGAAGGAGCATTTCCATATCCTCTTTATTGATTGATGTGATTTTACCATTGCATATGCTGTCTAGATTTAGAGATGCTTTGGCATTCTTGTCCTTCGTCGGGAAAGTACATTTGGACAATCCGCGACAGAGATCAGCTGCTCCCGGTAATGTAATCCGCGATGATAACGCATCAGCAGCTTTGATAATCTTGCATATTTTCCACGCTTCCATCGTAACATCTCTTGTGAGAATTTGCTGTTTTCGTGCATAATCCACCACAGCTGATACTTCTGTCTTTCCGTTTTCGATTTCTTCATCATTTTCGTTGTTTGCTTGGCCTTGATCTGTTCCGTTTGCTGCTTTCGAACGTATACAATTATCGCAATGACCGCATATACTACGGTCAGATTCTGCGTAGGGCGCGACCACATTCGCTGGATTTCCAAAGTATGTATCGAATAGAAGTTTTCGACATGTTTTGAAATCTAGAGCGTATTTGAGCATAGTATGTACTGTTGATTTGTGAGTGAATCAATTCATCTCCTGTGGCGAATAATCATACGGCGTGCGTGTATGACGACCTACATTTCTTTTGACCTTCTACTTCACCGAGAGTCAGGGTACTGAGTCGACTTGCATCGGCTGGTCGGAACCCTATATAGAGCAGTTGTGCATTAGATCAAAGAGTTTGACTGCGTAGGGAAGAGAGGTAATTCTCACAGAGTATGCAGTCCGAGTCTTTTCCGTCTCTACCAGCTCGTCCGGTTTCCTGGTAGCTAATTGAGCTGTGCGTCAACTTCCTTGTTTGGAGGAAAAGAATAAGATTAGACATGGCTTACTATCCTTCCATGCTCTTGCTGATAGTTTGATGGAAGACATAGCGAACTGTTAAAGCCAGAATTTAAGCTAAGCACATGTACGATTCAAACGATGCCTTTCCTTACCATCGGGTGCATCAATGCCCACTATAAGCAGACCGAGGAAATCAGCCAATATCTCAGTAGAACCAGATGTTTACCTCACTTACTTCCGAAGGCAATAGTCGCAACAACGCATTTAATCCTCCCCTCTCTCCATCTAGTGTGTATGCGTTCTTTATCATAATCACTCATGCCCGCATGATACGTGCCGATTTTGATCTTCCCTTCAGAACACTCACTGATAGCCTGAGCGAAAGTTTCCGTTTCTTTCTGAGACAAACAATATATAATTCCAGCAGAATTAGGATATCTACTTAATATCAACTCCGCCATCTCAGAAGCGAATACTGGAGCTTGGACAGGTTTAATCCTAATTGAGTAATGTAGATTCGATCTGTATAAAGGAGCAGAGAAGAATACAGACTTGTTGGATTCTGCCGATTCTCCTGATGTACAGCTTTTCAAGTGAAGTATTCGGACGACATCGTTCAAAACTGCTTTGCCACACGTTGCTGTAAGTGCTATGATAGGTGTCTTCGGGTATAGCTGCTTTAGCATTGATAAACGCTTGTAATCGGGTCGGAAATCGTGGCCCATCTGGGAGCAACAATGTGATTCGTCGATGGCTATCCGTGATAAGAGGCCAGAAGAGTACATTCTGCCAAGAGTCTATGAGTAGAGACACGGAGCGAGGACTGCTTCATTAGCGAACATTCCTGGGAAGATCCTAGCTGTAACATACGTTGGCAAAGGTTTTCGACTTGGCGAGCTGATGGAAGGTAGGTGAGAATCAATTCAGTCTATGCCTGATTACTCCCCTTGGCGAGTACATACACACCTTTTCGGGCGTAACATAACATAGCTTGATATTGCCTTCATGCGAGGTCAAACGTTCCGTAATGTCCTTTATCTCGGTATGAGGGGTACTTCCGGTGATCCTGTTGTTTCGGAAGATCAGTCACATAGCTCTCCCGCAGAAGGACTTGTCAGTTCGACTACTGTAGCCTTACATGACTGCTTCTACACCTTTCGCATTCAAACCCAGTACTTGGTCAGCCATGAGTGAAAGTAGCGGCGAAATAACCAGCGTTACTCCATTTGACATCAAGGCAGGCGCTTGGAAACAGACGCTCTTTCCTCCACCGGTCTGGAAAAAAAAGGATATACTTGAGCCATGTACTTAGGAGGCCCCTGTTCGAGAGCCGAAACTTACAGGCATGATGCAGATGACATCGCGACCGTCAAGAACGGCATTCAAAACACCCTCTTGACAAAGCCTCAATTTCTTGATTCCGAAGACACGGTCGAGAATTCCGTCTAGTTTCTTCTTCCAGGGAAATTGAGAAGATTGGGAGTAATTGACGACTCCTGCCGATGGAAGAGGCTTGATATGGTTGACCTGTCTCTGTTTTTCACGTAGATTGTTTTGAGCTGCTTTCTGTCGATTCAGTAAAGCTTGTCTATCGTCTGCTAGGATTGCTCGAGCTGCTTTCAGTGATGCTATTTGTTCATCTATGGAATCAATCTCGCATGATATCTGCATTGTACGCGTATGAGTATGTCGTGTTCTTGGCATACAATAGAGGTAAAGGTGGCGAAACTGACCTGTTCTACTCTAGCATCGCTAACGATGCTGCCTCCTGCATCTATAGGCACAGGAATCATTTCCATCTCATCATCATCATCATCATCATCATCATCGTCTTCAATGTCGAAAACCTGCTGTTCCTTGGTCGGCTGTTGTGCTTTAAGAGGTCGGTCCTGCTGCGGCAAAAGCGCCTTGGATGAGCTGGCTTTTGGAGCTTCGAAGTTATCATACAGATAGTCGTGAGGTTCCCAGTCACCTTCCAGATCTGCTTGCTCAATGTCCAGTGCCGCCTGCAGATCGTAATCCTCGCCGGCATCATTGTTGATCATCGCAGTATTCATACGAGCCTTTCCATTGCTGCGAGAGTGGGCAGCACGTCCATCCTCACTGGCTGTACCGTCATTCTGGTACTTGAAGAGTGCCATTGTCGTGCTGTAGCCTCGTCCATTTGTAAGGCTTTCACATTGGTGTTGTCAAAAGCAAAGCTGCACCTCACGCTTCTTCTCAAGACCATTTATCCATCCAGCATGCAATGCAGAAAGGCAACGATGGAGCGCTGAGCAACAGACACACGAAAAATGCAGCTATCAAGATGCGCGGACTGGGAGCTGCTGCACCCAAAAGTCGTCTGGATGGCGGCGACGAGGTTGCCATGAGCGGCAAAACAGGCTGGAAAAGTGCTGGAGGAGATGTAGCGTACCGCGACGCAGTCCTGCCGCCAGCTCAGAAGCGCATCTCGCGAGAACAGCTGGACAAGCAGCTCATCACCAGTCTCCCCAAGTCGCAAGACCGATACCTGCGCAAGATCTCCAACGAAGGCTTCACGTCCCTCGAGCGGAGCTGTTTGCGCGTCGTGACACAAAACATCGGCGAAAAGGCCATGCAAGACTCTCTGCTATCGTCTAGATTACCTAGTCGATTCGCTGAGAATCTCTGTCGACGCGTCAAAAAGCGGTTCAAAGGTCAAGATATACCTTTCTCCGTATGGCAATTGCTTCAGTCGGTAGACGCAGATGCCATACCCAAAGCGATGAGAACATATACCGGACTGGTATTCGACGACGTGAATGAGCTAAATAGCCTGAATAACACGTATAATACGACCCTCTTGGACCTCTCCAGCACTGCATTTCAGAAGACGGACATATACAAAATCAGGATGTCCTTTGCGAATAGCCTAGTCGCGCTCCGGCTAGACCATCTTACCCAACTCGACAACGATACAATCACGGCCCTATCTCGTGATGTCGGAGCAGAAGAGGGCAAGGCTTTTGGGAAGCTGGAAGTTCTCACTCTGCGAGATTGCAAGCTCATCACCGACAAGAGCGCTCCCAAATTGGCCCGCTTTACCGCTCTAAAAATGCTAGGTGCGTTGCAGTTCGCAGTCTTGGACTGCTGAAGGCTTATACACTGCTATCGCATTTAGATCTACGAGGTACCTCGTGTACCACGGCGACCAAGGATATCTTGCGACAATTGACAAAGCCGCCATATATCTCCGCTTTCACGCCTATCCAGCTATCTTTGTTTGCCCCTACACCTCTGGGCAAGACGTATCGCCAATACAGCCGCGCTATAAATACTCCTCTGGTAAAGAAACCTGAAGATTTATCGGAGACAGCATCCTCAACGTTAGATGAGCCTTGCATCCTTGTAACGGCACTCACTCGACTGGACGATTCCAAAGTGCTAGACCCTCGGATACCAGCTGCTAAGAATCGATTCGTAGCTTCCCATCATATTTATGGCAATGTGTATACTTCTGTGCCTATCAACGACGAGGCTTTGCGTGACCACGGCTTACAAGAAGCTTCCAAGGGATCAGCTTTCAGACATGGTAGACACATCAATGTTATGGGCGGACAATTGCCCATCTCGCAAGCTGATGTCGGATGGAAGCGCTTTGCCAATAAGAGAAAGGCACCTGAATTAGGTGCAGTTGAAGCGAATGATGATGAAGATGTCGGTGACTCTGATTTAGATCTTTCGGAGGAAGAAGACGAGGACAAGCCTTACCTAGAGCGCGAGCACATTGCTACGGAGGACTCTACACTATCAGCATTCTACCGCCAGCCTGTGCCGCGTGAAGGTAATGGCCAACAGCACACGAAGATACCTGATAGACACCCGTTGATGCTATTACGGTTCTTCAAGAGATCCTCCGCGGAGATTCACTCTGTGTTTCCAGCTCAAGCCGAAGTCTTCAAGCCCAGAGCAACCACTAGCGCAACACCAGACGATCAAGCTGCAATACGTGTGAAAAAGAGACCGCGCATAAGTTTGGCCGAATCCATAAGCATGGAAAAGCAAGCCTCGACATCTCTCACTTCGACTAAGTCGGTGTCGCCATACACCCCAGCTTCGTCGCAACTTTCGGGTGTGCCTTTGCCACAGCAAGGCAACAAAGGCCCGACCTCCATCATTCGTAAAACATCTGCGCCTCCTAAACGCGTGTTTGCAAATGTGTTATCGAAAAGCAAGTCCTGGTCGTAAGATTTCATAGCGGAGAGTGTGAACAATATTTCGTAACGCCCTCGCAAACAGGCCTTAAAGGAAGAGCACATGGCTCCCGTTGTTTCCTTCACGTCACAAGCTAGACAACCTCTCACAACAACAAGAATCACGGCAATCGTTCAGGTCGTGCTTTGTCTACAACGCTCCGCATCAGATCATGATCGCTTTATTACGTTCACGTTGGATACAACCCAACGCCCTGTCTCCGCGTCAAGTTTCACGTCAAAGTCAGCATCAAACAGTGTTGGCGACCGAGCGGAGATCAGCGAAGGTCTACAATGGTCTTTGAGGATAGGCGGATCTGTCGCGTCTGCATACTTAGCAACGGCGTCTTCGGAGCTCCCTGGAATAGGGCAATTGCGGATCTCGCTCTCATCTCCATCTCCATCCGCTTCAGTCAAGCGCAAAGCACCGCATTCCTCGATAGCTCCACCATAACCCAGAACGGTCCTCTCACATCCACTGTTGTCATCATCGGCGCTCCTGGCGATAGTCACATGATCTTGTCGCGTCCATATCATCCTGCTGTTTGGAAGCAATAAGGTTTTGGAGCTGCTAATAGGCCTTATAATGCGTGAAAAGGGGTCGGGCGGTGTCAGTCAGGACACCTTGAAGGGTGATACGGGCTGCGAGGGACATAAGGAGCTCACTTAGGTTCACCACATGGTCGTAATTGCTGGTCGATACTGGTTCTCATTTCTGCACGGCGTTGAAGTTGGTGTGTGAAAGATAGGGGTCAGCAAACTTCGGAGATGAATCAGTGCACCTGAGGTTGCAATCAGAAAAGGCGCTAAGCACCGCCGGGTCTGGACCTTTCATCTGGTGCAGCCTACTATGGACCGCCTTGTGTCCGTCCGGGATGCAACCTATTTGTGCAACCCCTTCAGGACTGTGAGGATGAAGCTGAAATAGTTGATGCGCGGAAGCGGAGATACGATAGCGTTATCTAGTTGTCATGCAAGCTTGAATGGCGTACCCCGGTCAGACGGGTACAGCTGGCTACTTGCAGAACTCATCTACAAGGTCTATGAATTGTTTAGGCTTCTCGCTGTGCACTGTGGAGATTGTAGGAGCAATCAGAATTTGGAATGCCAGTCTCGCCAAGATGTAAAGCTCACCCCAGTGTCCTACGCCATCGATGACCTCCAGGCGCATCTGAGGGAAGAGGTCTTCCGCGACGCCCACGTTTTTTCGATTGATGTACTTGCTATCGCCTCCCTTGATGAATAATACAGGCTTATCGAAGCGAGCACCGTCTTTCGGGTCGAATGGGAAGTCGCCAATATTGTCTATTGAGTCTGAAAGGATGTCGAGTGGCAAACGTACGCTATAATTTGGGCTATCCTTGTCTTTCGTTAGATTTGTAAGCAAGAATTGGCGTATTGGCAGACTCTGTACAGGATTGTCAGAATGAGGACCGAGATGGACGCAGAGTCAAGATAACACACCTCTTCGTATGACTGCAAGATCTTGTCGCCCTCTTTCTTGCTGTTCACGTTCGCCTCGTCAACCTCACGCATGCCAACTATGTACTGTGCAAACTCTGGCGAGATAGCTCCTTTTGCAGGTGAGATGTCGACCACTATCAGTTTGGATATGCTCTCTGGCTCCGATAGTGCTTGTGTCATGGCCACTTTGCCGCCCCTATAATCAGTGTAGTGTTTAGCCAGGCAATTTCGTCGGGATCGTTTACGTCGGCCGCTCACATCGAGTGGCCCATAAGGATGGGATTCCTGAGTTTATTGCTTGACAGAAATGCGGACACATCTTGAGCATAGTGTCGATACGTTGTGCCCTCACTATGCGGGCTGTCTCCGTGGTTTCGTAAATCCTGCATCAATCCGGGTTTATCAGAATAGACTACTAGTTTCAGTTGGAGCTTTCGGCGCGTACGAGGGTGTACACACTCCGCCCAAGTTTTTGTGCCAAAGCCTTTGAAAGAGACCTCCAGTTTTGTTTTGATCCGAAAAGACCATGTAGGATGACCAGCGGACTTTGACTAGGGTCGGTGGAAGAAGGTGCCGGGTACAGATCATGCGCCAGGGTCACCGGCGCCAACGAGTCCCAGCGTGTTTTCGATGTCGAGAAGCATCTTGAGCTGGCTCTGCGCGAGAATAAACGCAGCAGCATCATCCTAGGCGTTTGGCTCAACATGTACTTGTATGATAAGCTGAAAGTCAAAACGAGGCAAAATGTCGGCAAGTGAACATTGATCGGCGTTACCGTGGCGAAATATTAGTAGTCTTCTGACTCTGGATAATAATGCTACATGGGACTGATAATCCTACTACTCTACAGCATTCATGAAAGGTCGAAGCCAGCTCCAGAGTGGATGCTAGCAAGCAATTTCTGTCTGAGACGATCTGGCGAGGAATAAGCCGGGAGCTTGAGAAGGCTGTGCGATAGAACCATTTTTGTCAGGAAATATGCACTTCGAAGTGATGCAGGAATCAACTACTCACTTTACACAAGTACTCGCACTCGGCATACGATTCTCATCTGTTCCGCCAGGAGCGATCGCGAATTTGGGGTTGAGCTGGCCGAAGCCAAGCAGGGGAGGTCGAGGGCAGGAGGTACAGAATTTGACGAGAGCTTTCTTGTCTTCTTGACTGAAAGTCTCGACAACCTTCCAAAAGTACTGGATGGTCGGGTTGGACTCGTCGTAATCTCTTGAATATATCGTATTGTGACGCAAGTCATCAACGCTGATGCCTGTCTCGGCACCACCGACAAGCAAGCCCAGCTCAACTTGATTGAACATCCGCAGCCATTTTGGATCGACTAGATCTGACAGTCCAGAAAAGAACGCGGAGCACTGCTTCTCTATTTGTTTGTTAAGGCGATAATCTGATACCCGGTAGATGTAGCTGATTCGGTTTTCGTTCGTAACAGGGATACTACTGCCATTTCGTATCAAGTCGATGGTGCGGCTGACGCCAAAGTCCTCCTCGGAAACAGTAAAATTCAATGACATATCTTTTTCGACGTTGCCCGCGTAGTTCTTCAACTGTACTAAACCTTGGTAGAGATCCGGGTCGAAGGAAGCGAGGTCGTCGACTGTGACAGGACTATGTTAGGACTACTTCTACCCTTCAGAAACACACCATGTACTCACATCCACTAGCCCTTCCAAGCCACTTGGATAGAAAGAATGGCGCAAATGGCACATCGACAAGAATACCTTCGTACAGAGCCTTACCCATCATACGGCCCAGGAAGGCATACCATTGTAGCGAATGTGCTGCCCAGGAGAAAGTCAGTCTTAGAGCTTGACAAAGATCAATTGCGTAATCTCACCTTCTCTGGAGTACGACGTTGACGTTGGGTATAATTCATGATTCCTGTTCTCCGCCCATAAGCCACGATCAATGTCGAATGCTTCTTTCGACAGACTACAATAACGAATCGTCAATGACGTGCATCTTTTCTCTGTGGTTCCAGAACTTACGAAGTCAAGAACTCCTTGAAAAGACCACCGCCATCAATGCCCGCTTCCTCTTGCCCATACTCGTCGATAAACCGAATAGCCAGACGACCTTTAAGATGACTGCCCAGTCCAGAAAACGCTCGGAAGCCATCGTCTGCAACATGACCCCTGCGGATTGTGCCTCTACCAGCTATGCCACGTCCATCAAGACCAAAATTGAAGTTCCTGTCAAGGCCTGATAGCCCCACTCTATGCCGATCGTTGGCTACGAATTGTTGAAAGATGGACACTCTTGTCTCGAAAGGAATGACGAATGGGACTAGAACATAGGACCGGGTCAGCTTGATAAGACTGGCTTTCCGAGTGCGGACACTTACTGTTGTTCAGGACCCCCAAGCGAGGACTGACGTATGCCATCTGTCTTCTGCTCGGTATATTCCGTGCACGCGGGCCAGCTGGCCGACGTCCGAACACTTCTTCATCGTCTGAGTCTTCCATAGCTACGTCTGCCGCCCTCGTTCCATCTGCTTCGTCATTCAGCTCGCGATCCTCAACAAGGACTGATTCGATGAACGACTTCACATCCATTTGTGAAGTCATTATCCAGTGATTCGTCGGTGTGAAGTGGCGGCGAGAGCTGAAACGAAGCTCGTTAGCATCAGCCTCAGAAGGTTAAGTAAAAGAACAGAGGAAGGACTTACTCTCTGGCGTGTATCATTTGAAGCAGTTGCGTAGAAAGGCTTCTCAGTCCTTCCAACGAGACCTTGCTGCCTGTCACATGGTTTGGCTGCCCGTCTGCATTCAATAGCACCTCTGGCTGCCAGTATAAAGTAAAAGCGATGTTTCTTAACAGACCGCTTAGACCAATAACCTCGTCGGTTGTAAGAGGATTACGAGAGACTGGAGCGGTTCCTCGCCCAGGCCCTCCAGCATTGGCGAAAAACTCGTCGTCTCCCAACGTAAGTAGCGTCCGTGCATATAGCTCTGCCAGAAGTATTAGATGAGGCCAGTCTTCCTTACATAGCGGATTGGTGAAGGTGTTTATGACGGCATTTGTCACACTTGATGAAGCTTGACCGCTTGAACCGGATATAGCCTTCATAAGATTGGAAGGGCGTACCCAGCCACGCCACAGCTCGCGAATGACACCCCGACCTGCGGCGACCATATCGGAATATACGAGGGTATTGACTATGCTTTCGCGTTTCGAAGGCCAGGAGTAGATCAAAGCGACCAGGAAGGACGATAGTGCAGGTCTTGAAGTACCGCTATAGCGAGTCGAGGCCGCTACAAGTGCAGAAAGCAAGTTTTCTGACGCCAGTTGCTCGATAGCACTATAGGTAACGGGATCCAGTCGTGCCGAGCTACTTGTATGTACGATATCTACGGCCATATCTTCATCTTCATTTAGACCAACATCGATGGCAGTAGCCGGAGATTTTCCTTTGGGTTCTCCTGCCAACAATCCTGTTGGCAAGTTGTCCAAGCATATCCTGAAAGCGTTGAGGGTGGTCACCAATTCCTGCCCATTCTTCAGGCTTGCTCCACTAGAAGATGCTACTAGACGTTTCGAGACGATCGTAATGAGGTTGGAGAGCAAGTAGGCGTACTTCAATTGCGTAGCTTGATCTTGTGCTGACGACGCAGTCCTATTGAGCGATTCTAGCAGGTCGAACAATGGCAAAGTTGAAGTTGGGCCAATAAGACTGTTCAGAGCATTCGGCGATAACCGCCTCGGTGTCAATAGTTGAGGTATCGTGAAAATATTGGAAAGGAAGGATTGACACGCGCTGTCATATGTCGGGCTACCTGAGGTTCGAAGGAGGAGTGAGAGGGATATTGATATTGATGGGGCAATAGACGGTGGAAGCGGTCTTTGGCCAGAAGGCTGTCATGAGAGGGGCAGTTGATCAGCGGGAAGTCATTTAAATACTCGGCGTCAAGTAGATTGTACCTACAAACGACACGATATGACTTCGAAGATCTTCGAGACCTCCATGCTCTACAAGATACGCTGCGAGCTCTTGCGGAAAGCCAGCGAGACGGCCTTCGGCGAGGCCAGTATACTTTGTAGGATCGAGCAACTGTCTAGTCAGTTCGAGGAATAGAGGTATTGTAGGCGAGCTATAAAAGGTATTTCAGCTGTTTGAAGGGAGCCTGCAAGTAGTTCGCCTTTCAAGATGTGGCGAAAATCTGATAAACTCACCTTGCGTTGTCAGCTGCCTGAGCAAGCATGGTCCTTGCCAATCTTTTCAGAAGAAAGCAATATCGTGAAAACTCGACTTGGCTACTTGCTAGCACCTCGAATTGCTGAAAAAGAGCAACTCTGGGTTTCCCAACTGCCATTGTCCTGCTCCATCGACCTAATCGATCCAAATCGGCTTTCGTGCAGCGTGGTCGGATTCCTCGACTTTTTGCAGTGATGACAGGCATGAATATGAATGCCAGTAGTCTTGTAGCTTGGACTAGTTGCTGGCTCTCACAACCTGACTGACCGGCTAGGGCATCATATTGTTGACGGATTGCATCTCTTGCAAGACCAGCTGTTCGCCGCGAGCGGTAGAATGCCTGGATAGACCTGGCGGTCCGCTCAAGCTTGCGCTGCTGCTCGCGATGTGCACGCTCAAGGCGAGCTTTGTTGGCTATGCTGTGCTCTCCCGGAGTCGATGGACCTGCTGAGGATGACGCGGACGACGTGCTCGCTGCAGCAGCCGAGCCCGAGAGATTGATAGCGGGCCTTGAGCGAGTCTGCCCTTCGAAGGACTGGTTGAACATGGTCTCGGCACCACGTCTGCGATGTTGACAGTATGAAGTAAACGGAAGAAGCGTATAGAGTAGTAACAGCAAAGAGTAAGCAATCCAGCCTGATCGACTCGGTGGCGACAAGCTGCCTTCTAGAAGATGCACGTGAGTTTGCATTTCATACGGAGCTATCTACAACAACAGCAGGAGCAACTACATACGACCTCTGTGAATACGGATGACACTTTCAAGCCTTATCCAGCTTCCGCCGCTTCTTCTTCTCCTCTTTCCGTGCCTTTCTGGCAGCCTTTGCCTCTGCCGTTTCTACTAGATCCGTGCTTCCATCGTCGTCATCGTGTTTCCTCTTTTGCTTTTCCGTTTTCAACCCTTCTGAAACTTCTATCGTCTCTTGCAATTGCATCGGTGTCCCTTGAGTAGTCGTCGAGGCCCCAGTCACTGGCTCTGAATCTGATTCTGACCCTTGGATCTCATTCTTCTTCCCAGCTTTTCGTTTCTCTTTCTTATCTTTCTTGTCTTTCTTCAATCTACGTCGTTCTTCTTTTTCCAACCCCCTTAGCTCTTTCTCTTTCCGCTTCACTTCTTTTGCAGCAGCTTTGCTTTCCTGAGGTGTATTCCCTACTTCTGAAATCATTCTTTCGTCTATCACAATCTCCTGACTTTCTATCGCTTCTTGTACCGTGCCTTCTAATGGTCTTCCTCGTAAGAACTTGGCATAGAATTCTTTCCTGGCAGCTTCAAGCTTGGCTTGTCCTATGATATCGGTATGGAAATGTGAAGTCGAGGTGGACGCTACGGGCGTTGCGGTTCCTGAGCCTGGAGCGGAGCTGACAGCTGAGAGGCTTCCAGGCGGAAGAGGAGAATGTATGCCTGTACTGGTCTTACGTGTTGCAACCTACACACAGTAGTCAGACAAAGCAACCATCAGTTGCCACTTCCAATAACTAAGCCAGGCGGTGATTGTCCGCAACAGGCGAGATAGGCCACTCACATCTATACCTTTCTTCTTATTTGCAACCATACTGAACACATCATCCCACCAGGCGTAACCAGTATCTCTTTCCTTTCCAATACCTTTCAGATTCGTCTTGTGCGCTACAGTGACTGGTTTTTTGATGCTTCCTTTGCGAAGTCCTGAACCTGGACCCTCCCAGCCTTGGTTCGTGAGGAACGTCTGAGGCGAAAAGGTAGTCATAGTGCTTGCCAGATGGTCCTAGTAGCTCTTCAACTCGAAAGTACAGGATACTTCAAGATGATGATCGATACGCAGGTTTTTGCCAGAGTCCGACTGCAGTTCAGTCCTAGAACTTCAAGCTCTCTGCAGCCTGTTGTCGGTGATACGTGGTAGTAGTCTTCAATTCAGATGCGACTCATTTCTGCTGTTCCAGGTGTGAAAGGTGATTGTACTTAAGACACGCAGAATCCAGCCGACATGCTTCAAGTTGGAGATGATCGGATTCACTTTGGAAGAGACTTAATTCGAAACTACACAAGAAGCTTTGCTGTTTACTCTATCTAGCATACTCACCTCATACATCATTATCCACCATGACTTGCACGTCTGAGTCCAATGGCCGACCAGCTCCGCCGAAGGCATTCATATTCGACCTTCTGACTGCTTTACTCGACTCGTGGACATTATGGTCACACTGTGCCGGATCCGAAGAATTAGGAAAGCAATGGCGATTACGCTATATAGACATTACATATGGATGCGGTTCATACAAGCCATACGAATCATTAGTCTCACAAGCTGCAGAATCAATTCGAAAAGACGGGGCTCCACTTCCGAAAGATGCCGAGATACGTCTGGTGCAAGAATGGAAGGAATACCTATTGCCGTGGGATGACACTATTTCTACCTTGAAGAAACTCAAGGATCGATATCCAGATGCGAAACTTGGAGTATTCACAAATTGTTCATTTATATTAGGTCATGCAGCTGCAAAGAAATCAGAAGATCCAGAGCAAGGCGTAATATTCGATAAAGTTCTCACTGCAGAGGAAGTAGGATATTATAAACCTCATCCTGCAACTTATAAAGCCATACTTGATGCTTTGGGAATTGAAGACCCACAGGTTGCGGTCTTCGTCGCTGGAAGTAGCGTTGATGTACCTGGTGCAAAAGAAGCTGGAATGAGAGTAGTGTGGCATAACAGAGCTGGAATGGTACCGAAGAATGATGTTAAGCCTGATAGAGAAGGAAAGACGATGAAAGAAGCGCTGTCAGACTATCTGTAAAGAAGATAACGAGAAAGCAAGCTCTAGAATTAAGATTTTGTCCGACCATTTGAGGAGAACATTAAAGCGTGATTACGGGTATACTGTTTCTATTTTGCTAGATCTAAGTATGAATTAGTAGTAAATTGCTTGCTTACATTGCTCTTAGCGATTTGAAAGATGCACGAATAGGTATGAACGATTTTGCGGCGTCTTCAAACAAAGAAGAAGTTTCAAGGGTCCACTTTTACATCGGGTACTTGATGTAGCATACCCTTCCATCCCGAATCTGGCTTAACTTTATATACTTCGAAACGATGATTCGTACCCTTTTGCTCGTGTAATCTGTATTCACTTCCGCATCCTCCGGCACCTGGCGATTCCTTGACGTAGACGAGGGTATTGATTCTCGAGTGGAGAAGAGCCATCGAGCAGAGAAGACAGGGTTCATGGGACATGAATACCGTTAAACCTGTAAGGAGGTAATTTGCATCATTCGTAGGTAGATTTGGCCTTGTTCCATTTCTATCCAATTCTGCAACATGTTCAATGAGATTCATAGCAGCATGACCGAAAGGATTTTTACTTGAAATTCTAGAATCATGTCTTTGAGCAATGACTACCGGTCTAATTCCTTTCTTTCGTTTGAGAGAATGAAAGGAAGATTCCCAACTCTCAGCGGCTAAACAAACTATTGGCAATTCTCCTTTTAATTCCGCTTCTTGTGTTGCTTGTATAACTTTTAGACACATTCCTTTCATCCAATTTATTTTAGCTTGTGAAAAACTTTCTGCTCTATCTTTTGCCATTACGTCGTCTTTTATAGGAATGTATGAGACTGGCCAATATACTGGACTCCACTCTTTTGCCTGTGATGGGGTACGTGCTGGGTTGGCGGGAACTTCTTTGATACTTATGAGAGGAATAGAGATTCCTCCGAAGTGGGGCGATGAAGCGAGAAGCTCCGATAGCTCTTCTAGCGAGTAATCCGAGACTGGGGAAATTATGCCTTGTACATAGGCGTCGTCGAGCTTTCGTATCCTTTTGAGATGCCTGATACTTTGTAACTGATGGATATCGTGTGATTGTAGGAAACGTAGGAAAGAGCTAGAGATTTGCGGTACAAAAGTAACTACGTAGGCGTCGACTGGGGAAACATGAATTAGCCTGGGCTATACCTGGAGAAGCTGGAGACTCCAAGCTCACCTGTTTCGAGAGGTATATCTTCTGGAGCCACTATGCCCGTCACGAAATCCAGAGGTAGATCCGATATAGGTACGAGGGTATCGTCGTCCTCACACTCGCTGTCGTCGGATGTATCTTCGTCCTCGCTGGCACTGTGGTATCCTCCTAGAGCTTTCAAAACATCCTCTTCTTCCTCTTTCTCGAAAGCGGCGATGGACTTGTGCTTGTCTACGAGTAATTCACCTCTCTTTCCAAAGCTGATACCGTGTCCGTAGAATATGCAGAGCTCTTCGTCTTTTTCAATAGTCCGCTTCGTGGTATATCGTATACACTGATTGGGCTTATCGAGGGCGTAGCTCACGTTGGGTGCAGTGTCCGAGTGATTGAAGAGGCTGCCTGGACCTAGAGCGAGTGCATAATCTCCAGCCCTAGACCACGTGAACAGGTATGATTCGAATATCGTATTTGAAAGTGTATTGTGCGTGTATTCGAGGTTGGGAACGATGAGAACAGGCGATACCTCAATCAGTGTGCCTGCTGGGATGCTCTCTCGAGCAAAGACACCTCGGCCCTTGTGAGGTGTAATGAGCACCTTGATCCGCGGGCTTCTAATGAGCTGGACCTCGAGCTCAGGCGAGCCTGCTCGAGCCATGCCGTGGTCATCATGTTGTTGTCCGGCATCGTGGTTCGATGCTTCCCTTCTGCCATGTCCGTTCATGTACTGGCTGGTCTGTGCAGGAATGATGTATACAAGAAGTCAAGAGAAGAGAAGCAATCTTTGGAAGTGGAAATTGGGAAATCGCGTCGTGCTTCTTGCAACAGCCACAACGAAAGAAAAGTGAACACGACAAGGCGGATAGCTGTTTGAACTGGAGTAGAAGAGAAGGGAAGGGAAGAGACAGACCACCAGTCCTCAGCATGGGCGCAGCAGAGTCCCGCTCGCTCACCTCGACATCCACAGACCCCAGTCTACGCGGTCGGACAGGCTTCCACGTCCTGCGCGTGGCAGACAACAGTCCAGCAGCTGCAGCAGGGATAGAACCGTTCTTCGACTATGTCGTGGGCGTCGATGGCCAGCCGCTGAGTGCCGGCATGGCTGGCCCCAACGCGTCGCCTAATCACATCGAGGAGATGCTTGCAAAGGTGGTCGAAGAGCATGAAGAGCATCAGCTGGACTTGCAGGTCTGGAGTAGCAAGCGGATGGAGCTCAGAGGCAAGTCTGAACTCTTCCCCAACCTTGTTCGCCTTGACTAACAACAAATGCTGGCAGATTGCACCGTCATTCCCTCGCGCGACTGGTCTGATACAAAGCGAGTCGAAGCAAATGGCCAGGAAACGTCCGAAGTATCGCTGCACGACCATGATTCACAACCTTCGCTGCTTGGTCTGTCTCTCCGCTTGTGCAATCCAGACGGCGCTCTAGAAAAGGTGAGAGACGTCGAGGCGCTTTGACCATATAACGTATGGAAACTAACGCGTTGCGTACTTTCGCTGTAGGTCTGGCATGTCTTGGAGATATTAGAAGGGTCTCCTGCAGAATCAGCAGGTCTCGTCCCCTTTGGTGATTATATCCTTGGCTATTCAGGCGGTGTCTTGCACAAAGAAAGCGACTTTTACAATCTCGTGGAAGAACATGTCGATAAACCGTTGCGCCTATTCGTCTACAACTCCGATTTTGACGTTACAAGAGAAGTAGTAATCATACCAAACCGAGCTTGGTCATCTGGAGGAGCAGGAGAAGGCCTCCTAGGCTGTGGAGTTGGCTATGGAGTATTACACCGGATACCGAAACCTCAAGCGCCGTCGAAACCGGTCGCAGCACCGTCAGATCAGGGACAAGGACCACATCAGTATGCGAGTAATGGATATGACGTATCGGAACCCAAAACAATGCTACAACAGAAACCAACCAGAATGACAGCTTCGATACAACCCTCTACCCCTCCTCGTACAGCACCAGGACAACCGACATGGGGCAAAGGTCTAGATCAAGCAAGACTAGGCGCTGGCAGCCCAAATAGAGGCTCGCCGTTCGGCATGGGACCTCCGCCTCGCTCGCCCAGCTCTGCGAGTCATAGAAGCAGCGTGGCGGAAGTGATCACAGAAGAAGAGGAGTGAAGGAATGCATTCATCCAACAAACGACCAATAGACTTCTACCAGGTGAAAGAGAGTTTAGCAACCCACTTTGTTTAGCAGTGACTGTAAGAACAGTAATCGCCTTTCCCCTATTATCACCCATTGTCACCAGTGTAAGACCGATTTTGTTGTTGGAACATAATTGCATAGCAATCTTCTACTACCTTTGCCTTGCTCCGCAAGAAACGATATTGACCTTGCATAGTACAGCTTTGAATCTAGGCAAATTACAAAACAGGAGGAAGAACTCTCGCGCTCAGCGCATGGTCTGTCAAGGGTATGCGTGCAAAATTTCTAAATTCAGCATAAACTACCTTTCGTATCCGTTTTCAAGCTTGAGACGACGACGCTTCATGCGGTACACAAGCAGGTATAAGCAGGCTGACCTGGTGTCAAGGAGGAAGAAGCAGCCATACCAGTGGATACCGCGCCGGAAGGAATTGTGACTGTCGCGCTTCCTGCGAAATTTCCACTATCAGACATTCCACCAGACGGTATACCGCCGCTTCCGGATCCGGATGGAGGAGCGCCACCGGAGGTAGAGTTTCCGCCTGACGTAGAATTGCCGCCCGGTCCATCGTCCATTGTTCCGTTGCTTCCTGGGCCTCCACCTCCGCTTGAAATAGAATTAGCATTCTGCACGCCTCCTTCGGCGTAATGATAAGCCGCTATATTCATCTGTGAAGAAACAAGAGTGTAAGTTGGGATAAGCGAGTGTTTGCGCTTGATCTGATAGCATACAGTAACGCTGTTGGTCAGGTCAACGCCTAGGCGAGTCCACATGAGAAGGCCATCGGAAACATCATCGCCGAGTAGTACATACTACAATGGCACACCAACATTAGCTGAAATATCTAAGCCGATGGTCCATTGTGTCTGCAAACTCACCTCCAGCACAGGATCAATGGTCGAAGCCTGTTGCTCCAGAATGCTGTCTTCGCTGTTGCTAGTGATTGCCATGGTGTTGCTAGCGTAAGGGGCAGTAGCTTCCACTTGTTCGGCGAGGTCGGTATCGAAGAACATCTGCACAAGTCAGGGAGCCGACGACAAAGAGTTCAGTTTGTGGATTCCGAAAGTCTTGAAAGGTAATATGCTTGCCTGTCCGACATGGGTCGCCACATTCTGATACACAGTTCCATTGTCGAGCACGACTGTGTTATTTGCTAGGACGGCAACATGGATGTGCTGCGTGCGACCAGTGTAGCTGTTATAATCGCAAATAGTATTAGTACTTATGCCTCTGACAGTTGAGCTGATAGCTAGACCTACTGTCCAGGGAATACTGTTTCGAATTGGACAGCGCCATCGTCAGATGTCTTCTGTACCCCTCTTCCATGTGTCGTATTCTAATAAGGTCATAAGAGATGTGTAAGGACTACTGTTCGTGTAGCAGTTGAAACATAAAGCTAGAAAGAGTAGACTAACCAAGTTCGATGCATTGCCGTCACCATTTCCGTTGCTTGATACACCAGCATAAACTCCGGTAGCATTAGTAGCCCAGACTTCAACAAAGTTTTCTTTGACCGGTTCGCATGTTGAGACATCGACGACTGCGAAAGAGACCTGTATAAGCAATCTATTCGAAATCCGCAACAGAGGAGGCGCATACCTACCTTCAATGTCTAGCCAGATGGGAACACCTTCTTGATCTTCCCGAAGATTTGACCTGTAGTATTCGCCCGCAACGAAGTATGGGCCTGTACGATACGTGAGTAAGACGAGACTCGTTGGTCTTCGAATATACACTACTGAACTCACCTTCAGTCACATCGCCTGCTTCGAGAGCGCAGGAAGAGTTCAGTCCGAAGAGGTATGATGGGCTGACGTATTGAGTGAAGCCTGTGAGGTCCGACTTGTGTGACGTCGCGAGAACAGAATCGGCATCGCGTTTGATATAGCGTTTGTCTGCGTAAAAAAGTGAGTCCGTGCAAAAGTCATTCATCTCGAAGCAACGATACATTCCATCAACATGCAGTAGGCTCACCTGTTTTGAGCCCACGTTCCTTTCTGACTCGTTCGGCCAAAGCACGACGACGTTCAACCCCGGCTGCGTTGTGACCACGCTTCGTGAGGGCGGAAGTACATTGATTCAAAGAGCGTGTTGCGTGCTTGATAGCTACAACTTCTGCTGATGTACGCTTGTGAGGGTGAGCCAGTGAAACAGAAGCTGCTGATAGCAGCAAGGTAGTCAAGCTAGATGTCTTCATGTTGTTCAGTATGGTCTGCTTGGAAGGCTTGATAGGAAATTAGGAAGGAAAGAACGAGGCAAAAGTTCAATGGAGACAGGAAGACCTTATACAGCCAGCCTCTGAAGCAGCTGCGCAGTCGATTGCGACAGATGGGTTAGGACCATGCGTTCGCAGCCGCAGTAGGTTCAGAGTGACTTTGAGGGTGTCTTTCGCGCTGGTCTGTGTGTATGATAGCCATACATATAGTACAGCAGCAGTTTAGCGAGGACACGAAGGCTGTTGTCTTGGCGCGTTTCGTAGTCCTAAAAAAAGATATTTGTGTTATTCCGCAAGCAGCAGCACGAATGCCAGCACACTGCCAATGGAGAGCGCGGCGAATGCTCGCAGAATCTTCATTGCCAGATGTCCGTCCGCAGCCCGCAGCAGCGCGGAGGTGCCTTTAGTTCAGTCGACTGTAGTCGCCAGGTTCGATATCAAGGGCCAGATGCAGTCGTAAATGACCGGTTAGCTTGGATAATAGTCGCTGTAATAGGTGCAGGTTCGCAGCTTGAATGAGTGGATCGCATGGGAGTCGACAGGTAGGTAAGTTACCGCACACCTGTTTGAATAGGGTGAACAAAGCGAATTGGTCGGAGACGGCTATGAAGAGATCGACTGCGATACCAGGCATAGCTTCTGGTCCAGCTTGCAGACTCAGTTCTTGCAGTCCTGTCCAGTCCTATGAGTTGGTGAGCGTCAAGATGCAGTCATGTCCTGATCACTCGAGAAGGTGCCAGGCGTGCGAGTCTCGACCAGCTTGCCCGACCGCCAACTCGACTGCACCCGACAAGAACGAGCTCCAGCCTGCAAGGCCATACACCAGCCTGGTGTCCGAATAACTCTCTGGCGCCCGCAATCAGCACGAAATTACGCCCGTTTCTTGCATGCAAAGCAGAGAGAAGAGCTTCAGCGATAGCAGGCAGAGAGAAAGCTTACAAGGCGGGACGCTACAATCTCAGCCTGCCTTAGCGTACATCCAATAAATGACCGACCACGCAGTCGTCGAGAAGCAGCATGTGCTGGCCGACGTTCCTCCTCTGAAAATACGTCCCGCGACTCTGGCAGACGCGCACGTTCTGACTTCTCTCACGCTGAATAGCTTTCGAGGCGCTCCATTCTGGGACTGGGTAACCTCTTGATTTGAGAAATTGAATCTATTCTTGCCTTTCACCTGACGCTCGCTGTCGCCGTCTCTCGTAGATGCATGCCGACCGACGAGCTGCTGCGCCAGAGCGACGAGAGAAGATGGATGAAGAGATCTATCGTCACCGAGTCTCCATATTCAACCGTCAACTTTGCAATCCCAAATACCAAGCCTACATTGCTCTATACAATGGTCAACCAGCTGGCCTGTCGCTTTGGTCAGTCGTACCGGGCACTAAGAATCCATCACTTCTTGCACATCGTTTGCGACGCAGGCTACTTCACGAGATCGTCTGGAGTTTATGGTACAAAGTAGTCGACTACATCTCTTCATACATCCCAGACTCGCTGAAAACGTCAATATGGTACCCTAATCTTGGACCGAAATACCTCGCAAGAGCCAAGCTCCAACAGCGACAACGAGAAGGAACGGCGAAGAAACGGATGTCGGGAGAGGATAAGGAAAAAGGGTACAGGATACTCGTTATGCTGAGTACTCTGCCTGAGTACGAACGCAAAGGCATCGGGAGCAAGCTTCTACAGCCGGGCTTGGAAGAAGCTAGAACAGACGGCGTCTCGGTCTACCTCGGCGCTACACCAGCTGGGAAACCGTTATACGACCGCAACGATTTCAAAGTGGTCGGAGTGGAAAAGAAGGGTGAACCTGGTGTGTGCGAATGGGATGAAATTGTTATGAATTGGCGAGCTGTCCCCGAAGAACCTGAGGCGGTCTAGCCAGTCCCAAATGCAACCGTCACCCTCGGAGGCCTATCATGCAAGGTAGATGCAGACTAGATCCAGCGACAAGCCCGAGAAGCGATTCAAGGCGCGCTTCTAGCTTATCCGTTTAGTCTGGCCCGGACGACAGTCTGTCTGGTCAAACAAAGGGCACGACACGTGCGGTGGGGGACCGGAAAATTCGCGGAAGGTGTTTGACACTACAAACCATGTCTATCGAGTTGTCTTCCATGCGCGAGCCCTCTCTCCCTCTCCCTCTCTCTCTCTCTCTGCGTCACTCTCTGTTCCACTCGTACAGATTCATTCCTAGTATCGAGATGGACACGCTCAACGGACAAAGGCCTTTGCAAGACAGGCCGCCACGGCCCGCGATCAGTATTAGGCAGGCTAGTCTATGCGATGTTCGTGCACTGGCTTCGGTAGTACTTCTCAGTTTCGATGCCGTCGAAGTAGGCCTCTTTGTAGGCGTTTGGGTTCACTCCTAGCGGATGGCGCTGATAACAGAACTAGCTGACTCTCTCTAGCCTTTTTGAACCGTCCACCACTTGAAATACAACCACACTTTTAGAGAAGACTCGTGCAGAGTCTGACACCGCAAGAACAGCTGCGGAGGGATATCACAATGGCTAGAGACAAAGTCAAGGAATTGAAACATCAAGTCTTTAACGACCACATTCTTACAAGAGTGGCAATCACGGACAGCGATATTGTCGGTTGCGCGACTTGGACTATACATCTTGGCAAACAAAAGTCTAGCCCACTCCAGCAGCACGTCCGGAAATTAACCTTTCAAGAAAGGCTTTTCCATATGTATCTGCGCGCTCAAGAGAAATTTCGAAGTTGGCTTCCGGACTGGCCAAAGTGGCTTGAAGAGTGGGTATGGCCGGCCAGTCAAGGGCGGCGAAGATATACAAATTTAGGCAAAGTGTCTATGCAGCAACGTCAAAAAGCTAGAAGAAAGTGCTTGCCTGGACCCAATTCTGAAAAGGATTATTTGATACTGGATCGTCTGGCCGTGCTTCCTGAATATACAAGGAAAGGAATCGGGAGAGCTTTGGTTCAGCAAGGTCTCGATGTGGCCAAGGAAACTGGAGTGCCCATATACTTGATATCATCTCCTTCTGGAAGAGCACTATATGGGCGTCTCGGCTTTACCGTATTGGAGGAATACGATATCGGAGACGAAGAGGGCGTTCTAAGGACGGAAACTGTGATGAAGTACGAAACATTGTAAACGACATAGTTCGAACCCGTCTGCTGTTCTGTATTACGGTCAAGCTACAGCTCAAAGGAATGGCTTATTTGGTCAATGACCCGTCACCAGACACGTGCAGTACGTGCCCGGCAAACACTTCTGACCAAATCACTGGACTACCATGCCTGACTCGACTACCAGTCATCTTTCCTCCTGAACACATGTTTGTTTCCCCTGTTCCTTACCCCTCGCCCCTCACTTTACACAACTTTCATTCTTGACATATGATTCAAGCAAATAGGCAAGAAACACTTCCAATGACCCTCACTCGCGCCCTCGTCACCTTCCGACAAGCTAGTCTGCGTGATGTCCATGCAGTGGCTTCTGTCGTGTTCCGGTCCTTCCAGCTAGCTCAAACAAGCCACTTTGTAAGTGAACCGCCAATTGCCCAAGTCTCAGCGAGAAGATTATGAGAACAAGCTGAATATCGCGTACCCCGCCTCTAAATTTCGAACATCAACACAGACCTTGCTCGTACAGGATCCTACACCGGAAGAACAGAAGCTTAGGGAGACTGGACTCTATCAACGAAGTGTCAAATCAGTGAAACATCAACTCGCGACTGCCAGAGCCCTAACGAGGGTAGCCTTACTCGACGGCGAGGTCGTTGGTTGTGCGGAATGCATCATAAAACTTGGCACAGAGAGACCTCGCCAATTGCAAACTTACGTTCGCAAGTTGACCTTTCGAGAGAAGCTTCTGCACATCTACCTGGCGGTCAGACGGAAGATACAGAATTCGCTTCCAGGTTGGCCAAAATGGCTTGAAGAGTGGCTCTGGCCGGTTAGCGAACAGCAACGGAAGCTCTCGGAATTCTTAGAAGCGGTTATGCAGCGGCGTCGAGAGGCTTGTCGAAACTGTATACCTGGTTCGAGAACTGAGAAGGATCATCTGATCCTGAATTCTTTGTCAGTTCTACCGGAGTATCAACGTAAAGGAATCGGAAAAGCATTAGTACAGCATGGTCTTGATATGGCGAAAGACGCTGGAGTACCGATATTCCTGGTGGCACCTCCTGCTGGTAAAAGGCTGTACGACCGTATGGGTTTCACAACTTTACATGAGTACGAAGTCGGTGATCCGGAAGGCATGGAGACTGTGATGAAGTATGAAGCGTTGTAGATGCAGGGCGATCAATCCAGTCTTTTACCGCCTTGTTCAGATCAAGGTCGCGAGCGGTAGACCATTATCAGGCGTTCGTGTCAGTGCATTAAGAGACCGTTTAGATGTGGTTTCTGATTCCTAATAGTTACACAAAGAACAAGGTCGGTTGTACGTCTCGTCGCGCGATCGAGGGTTTTTCTGACAAGCCAGACCCCGGCAGCGCAGCTCGCAAGCGGCCAACGGTGCGCATAGAATTCTGAAATGATAACCTGCTACGCGTAAATGGATGGCTCTACGCAGCAGCTCGCCGTCGTTTGTATAAGATTCCTTGAAATGCCGTCACATGCACTTCCACGTGATTTCCTGAACGGCTAGTGGAGGTAAATTAATGATTGAAGAGCACGACAAGCGTTGACTCGTGAAGAGTTGGCTCTTGTTTCTTACATTTACGATGACTGGTATAAAATGGTGACCTACAATGCTGAAAAGCAATTACCTCTACTTCAAATCCGTCAAGCCAGTCTTGCCGATGCACATGTCTTGTCTTCGCTCACTCTGCAAACCTTTCGAGGAGCTCCATTCTGGGACTACGTAGGTTTGAGTACTACATGTACTAAACCATTGCTGGGTAATCTAACGATCTTACAATGTGCAGATCCATGCTGCTCCACCTAGTGCCACTCCGGAAGAACAGAAGCAGTTAGACGCAGAGGTCTACCGACATCGAGTATCGATATTCAGACGGCAACTCTGCAACCCCGAAATTACTGCCTATGTCGCTTTGTATGATGGCCAACCAGCTGCGTTCTCTATGTGGGCAGTCCAGCTAGGTACAAAGGACCGAGGTCGTCTTTCACATCGGATACGAAGCCTATCAATACAAGAAAAGATTCTTCGAATCTGGTATAAAATTGTCGACTTCGTAGCATCCTATATATCGGACTCGTGGCAAACTGCAATTTGGTTCCCTACGTTAGGACCGAATCATTCTAGCAAGGCGCAAACTGATAATGCGACAACAAGAAGAGGCAGGTCCGAAAATAATAGCAGAGGAAGACAAGGAGCGAGGATTACGGATGTTATACTTCTTGGGTGTTCTACCCGAGTACGAAAGAAGAGGTATTGGAAGCCAGCTATTGAAACCAGGCTTAGAACAAGCGCAAGAAGACGGGGTTTCGGTTTATCTTGGAGCGACACCGGCTGGTAAGCCGCTCTATGATCGCAATGGATTCGAGGTAGTCAGTTTAGAGACGAAAGGCGAACCGGGAGTATGCACGTGGACGGAAGCCGTTATGAAATGGTCTGCGGATGGCGCAAAGTAGCATAGAATGTAGGAGAAACGAATGCATCATTGCACTAAGGTCACGGAAAGCTGCATATTTCTCGAGCTCGCAGCCATAAATGCACTACATAATACCTCTAATTCCCGAGTTGAGCATACATTAATTATGCCTCCTTGCGCAAAGAAATGGGAACTGCATGAGTCTGCCGATTTAGCCATGTGTAAATGGCTATGCCGGCGATGCAAGTCTGTCAGTCTTACTCGTCCGTCAGCTGACACCTCTGACGCTTTCACGCCGGACACCATTCCTCTTGACATGGACAGGACGCCTCGACGTCAAAAGGTAGGTGCATGATATCCTTTTACCAGTCTGTTATCTATCGCTGCGTAGCCGGTGGAAGGCATCCGCGGTTGGGTCGGCACTATTCTCGTATTGTCCACTAGGTTGTCATGATAGCACAATCCTCCATCACTGTCGCGAAAGCGACGTTCGCTGATGTGCCAGCCCTTGCTTACATCACGATCCGAGCGTTCGGGGATGACGAGTACACTAAGCTAGTGAGTAGCGCATATCATCACGAAGAAACCGACTTCGACTTCTTGTGTCTCATATGGTCCCTCGTGTGCCCCTTTGAGTGGCTGATCTCTTTCGTCGGTTCTCAGCAATAGGGTCTTGTCGATGCCTTTCTTTGGTCACAAGGGCCCGTCTTGAGTTGCAGAAGAACAAGAGCGTTGAGCAGCTTTGCAAGAATCTGCTGAGCGACCCCAAATGTCTGGTCAACGTGGCATTCCTCGGAGGTGAACCCGTCGGAGCTGCAATATGGCACTTAAAGTCAGGCACTGCGCGACCGCATCCACTGCAGAAGTATATCCGGACTTTGGCATTGAGAGAACGTCTTCATAAGATCAGTATGCAATTATCCAATTTGGGCAAGACGTATCTTCCGATGGGGCTTCGAAGCTTGCTGTGGCCGGGCAATGTTGGCAACCCTGCAGTCGTTCGGAGATATCGTCGAGTACGCCATGCACGTGTAGCAGCTTATGAGAAATGGTTTCCGACAGCTCACGAAGAATCAGATTATGTTGTTTTGCACTCGATGTGCATCCTACCTGAACATCAGCGGAAAGGTATAGGGAGCGCTTTACTTCGACAGGGAATGAGAATAGCGCAGAATAAAGAAGTCCTTGTTTACGTGATGGCTTCGCAAGCTGGCAAACAGCTCTATCTTCGCCATGATTTCGGAATCTTAGAAAGAATGATTGTTAAGGGTGTCAATATAGTTTGGAACGCTGTCGAAGCAAGCTTGTTCGTCCAGAAGAAATAGAGCATTGTTGTCCGCCACGACCCATGGGAGATGCAGGTACTAAAGAATAGTAATATTAACCCTCGTAGTCTTCTGCATATGCTTCGTGTACTCCATCCATGCTCTTTATGCAGTATTCTCGAGTGACGACAGTCTGCGGCAGGACTGATTATTGCGATTGCTTGATTTGGAGTGAAGTCAATTGCCTGCTTTTCAGCTTGTGGACAAGACAACCTCGACGGGAAAGTGCGGCAAGGCTCACTTTGGTGGATCACTCGGCTGTTCAGCACACCATCGCACAGCAGTCGACCTTCTTGTGCGTCCTGCCGTGGTTACTTCCAGTTGGCGACCTCTATCCAACCCGCGACAAGACAGACAGCAAACATGGAGCGCGACCTGATTACCGTGAGCTGGAGAGCGTGCATCAAGGCTATCATTGCACACCTCTGACTCGCTATGCACACCCTCAGACCACCAACAAGCTGCAAGATGTCTTCTCCGAGATTGGCGGCGACCTCGACCTTCCAATGGTGAGTTTGGCTGTGGATGGATGAATGCGTGGGCCAGAATGGGCATGCAGCAACGGAATACTCGTCTAGCAAGCTACATCAAGCTGACTACTTTGGTTACACGCAGATCGTCGTCGTTGGCTCTCAAAGCAGCGGAAAGAGTTCAGGTATGCTTCTCGACGTGTCACCGGCTATGCGCACGTCAACGATGCTGATAGCTCTGCTTCAATAGTCCTGGAGAACATCGTTGGCAGAAGTTTCCTCCCGAGGTGGGCGTTTAACAGTTACTGAATTCATTGCAAGCTTCGTACTGACCCTTCCTCGGCGCCTTCTCGTCTACAGAGGATCAGGCATCGTCACTCGACGACCGCTCGTACTTCAACTCATCCACCTAGTCAGCGAGCGAGATAACCTGCCACCTGATCAGCATACAGCTTCCAATGCAGTCCGAAGACCCTCTCTTCACTCCATTCCTTCCACAGCGGGCGGTCTGCAAAGCGGCAGTTCGACCTCAACAAGCGGCAAGCCAATCCCTCCGAAGCAAGAGTATGGAGAGTTCCTGCACATGCCCGGCAAGCGAATGCACGACTTTAACGAGATTAGGAAGGAGATTGAGAACGAGACGTGAGTATTCGAATGGACGCTCGAATGCATCAGCTAGTCTTAGAGCTGAAAAATGACACCCTCCTCTCTTCAAACAGCACGAGAATAGCAGGCTCCTCAAAGGGCATCTCAAGACAGCCCATCCACCTCAAAATCTACTCTACCGAAGTCCTCAACCTTACTTTAGTCGACTTGCCCGGCCTCACGAAGGTGCCCGTTGGTGACCAGCCTACCAATATCGAAATCCAGATTGAGCGTTTGGTACGGGACTTTATTGAAAAGCCAAATTCGTACGTCGATTGTCCTTCAGGCCTGCTAAATTCTCTCATGCGAAGCTGATTTTTCGCCTTCTGCACAGCATCATCCTAGCTATCTCACCCGCGAACGTCGATCTCGCCAATTCCGACTCCCTTCGACTAGCGCGCAAGCTCGACCCCAATGGCCGTCGGACGATTGGTGTCCTCACTAAGTTAGACTTGATGGATGCAGGTACAAATGCTCTTGATATTCTCAACGGGCGAGTGTATCCCCTCAAGCTGGGTTTTGTCGGTGTAGTCAATCGCTCACAGCAAGACATCAACGAGAACATGCCCATGAGTCAAGCACACGAGAACGAACAAGAATTTTTCCGTTCTCATCCAGCATATCGTAACATTGCACATCGATGTGGTACTCGTTTCCTCAGTCGGACACTCCATCAAGTCTTAATGAACCATATTCGAGACAAGCTTCCTGACATGAAAGCACGTTTGAACACGTTAATGGGGCAAACGCAACAAGAATTGGCAGCATATGGAGATTCAACATTCATGGGAGAACAACACAGAGGATCATTGATACTCACTCTGATGACAAGATTCTCGAATGATTTCTTAGCAAGCATAGATGGTACTTCACCTGAAGCAAGCACAAAAGAACTATGTGGTGGTGCAAGAATATATTATATCTTTAATGACAGTTTCGGTAACGCTTTAAATGGTATTAATCCTACTTCCAATCTTTCTACATCGGATATTAGAACCGCTATTAGAAACTCCAAAGGTCCAAGACCATCTTTGGGTTTACCTGAGGTAGCGTTCGAGTTACTGGTCAAACCTCAAATTAGACTATTGGAACCTCCAAGTGTCAGATGCGTAGAGTTGGTTTACGAAGAGTTGATGAAGGTCTGCCATAACTGCACAAGCAAGGTAGGATGAACTTCACAGCTGGGATGCGCGGCTATATATAAAAGCTAACGTTGGCTCTTTCTTCCCTAGGACTTGCAACGCTACCCACGCTTACATGCTCGTCTCATCGAGGTCGTTTCAGAGCTCCTTCGTGAGCGACTCGGACCGACAACGGAGTACGTGCAGAGTCTCATCGAGATCCAGACGTCCTATATCAACACCAACCACCCCGCTTTCCGTGACCGAATGCACCAGCATGCCCAAAACAGACATCGCAATGCTCAGCAAGCAAGAGGATCGATTGAAGCGAGACGGTGGGCAGATGGTCATCTCGAGGAGATCAACGAAGCTGCTTCACAACCAGACGACGAAAGTGAAAATGGCTCTACTGGTCATTTGGGCAATGGAAGACCTGCATCACGCGGGGATAACAAGCCAAATGCACACACAAAAAGCAAGAACCCAGCTGTAGAAGCTGAGATCAACAAGATTCGCTCTGCTTCTGCATCTCACGACCGTAAACCATCGATGTCATCACCAAACACGGTCAATAACGCTCTATATGGTTCAGCAACAGCTGCTGGGGCTGGACAACGCTCGGCTTCAGGCTCACAGCACTTGCATCCTATGGCTGCTCAATCGAAGGATGCTTCATTCCTGAACTACTTTTTCGGAGCAAGCAACATGGCCAATGATTACGGCGGTGCCAGCTCTGGGCCTTCGAGAGGTGCGCGCGCTCCCGAACCAAGCAAAGAAGATCGAAGTGCCAGCAACCCTCTCTACGGTCGCAAAGGACACGAAGGAGCAGCAGCGGCTTACGATATGAAGAGTCTCGAACGACACCTCGATGCGGAATCTTTGCCTTCGACGTCAAACGCTTTCGAAGCTCAACAAGGAGCAGGAGAAGATGACATGCATATCGATCTGATACAATCTCTTATTGCTACTTACTTTGATATAGTTAGACAAACTATTCAAGACTTGGTACCTAAAGCTGTTATGCATTTACTTATCAATAATTCAAGAGACTCGGTTCAGAATCGTTTAGTTACAAGTCTGTATAAGGAAAGTTTATTCTCGGATCTACTTCATGAAGACGAAGGTCTCACTGCAGAGAGAGCTAGAGTTAAGGCATTACTAGACTCGTACAAGGAAGGATTCAAAGTAAGCTTTCTACCTGATCGTTTGGTTTAGCAAGACTGTGATACTGAGCAATCTACCGCTTCCACAGATTCTAAGCGAAGTATTGTAGATGGGCCTATAGATAACGCCTATATCGCGCGAGTAAGAAGAGTAAAATCGGTAGTACACAAAGAAAAGATTGCCGATATACGTTCACCTCTAGTGAAGGACTATAGGGTACCAGCCAAATGTAAGCGCTGCATGTACGCCAAGATGATGTGTAAATCATTTGTAGCAAGTCTTAGTGCAACATGGGCATCTATTTAAAGCAATACACACAAAGCTCCAAGAACGTATTGAACAGTGCAATGCTCGGTTTTGTCTCTCATTGCTATAACTTGCTCTGTATGACCCGGGTCTGTACACTTCTATGATAACTTTATCTTGTACAATGTACAAGACGCGCAGAAACGTTCGCCACGTGAAACCCACTTAGAAGCCAAAAATGAGGTTGGTTAGAGTACCGACTACACCACCACCTTGTTTCGACTGGTTCTGTTCGGTTTGTTTGAAAATACTAGGATCAAGTTTACCCATATCATTTATTTTGTTCATAGTAGCTGATTTCTTCATTGCAGCTCCATTGTTATTAGGTTTAGGTAAGAAAGCTTGACTTGCTGGAAGGACAGTAGCTGGGATTCCTAGATTGGAAGTTGTGTTTGATCTTGTCATGCTGGAACCTTGTTGCTGTTGCGAGGATAAGGTTAGGTCTGTCGATGCGTTCTCAGCTACTCTAGATCCATCTGCCCATTTAACTCCTATCATTGCACTATCCGCGACTATATCACCATTCTTCCGTAAGGCTCTCATGGCGGCCCAATCGTTGTCATAGGCGATAGTGAACCAATTTGAGCCATTTGCGCTTGGAGACGGTGATGGATCTTGAATGGAACTATACGAAAGAGGAGCTATAGATGCGAACTCTTTCAAGACGGAAGATTCTAGATTTGAAGGGTAGCCGAATACAATGAGCTTGTATACCGTTGAAGACGATCCGCTCTTGGTCGTGGCAGGCATAGCTGATGAACCATTTGGCAGTGCCAAGTCGCGCTTTTTAGACGGTGACATGTTGCCTGCTAGTGAAGGTGCAGGCTGTTGAGGTGGTGGACTGCTGATGTATGGCACACCAGCGTCGTTATCAAAGTCGTCAAGTGTATCAACAGGAGGAGCATCTTCTTCCATGTAATCGTCCTGTGAGGATCGAACGAGAGCGTTGTTGCTTGTTCTGCGGGTTCTTGATCCTGTAGCAGGAGTCAAAGCTAAGGATCGTGAAGAGCCATATGCAGAAGATGAGAAGAGTGATTGTTTAGGCGAGCGCGATGGACTGGATGAACAGAAGCTTTGTCAGATCAGGCACGCGTAGTGGAATTGACGCAGAAGGTCTATCTACGCACCTTTCCCTGCCTGCTGTTCCTGCGCTACTGGTAGAGCTTGCAAAGAGTCTCGATGATCCAGCTCCGAACGAGCTTCCAGTTTCGCGGTGTGGTTGTTCGGGCGAGAGTCTTCCGTCGAGGTTGGATGTGGATGTACTCTGACGGGGACTCTGTTGAATCGCGCAATTAGCACCATTTGGGGCCTTGTATATGCTGCGAGTCATGACGAGTACTCACTCCAGAGAGGCTCGCCGCCGTCAGATAGCCTGGCAAGTATCGCCCCACGGCAGGTGGAGGGGCAGCTGAGCCACCTTGCATAGTAGCATTGTTAGCAAGCTGAGGACTGCCAAACTGTCCTCCAGATTGCTGCTGATACTGTCCCCCATACGCTGGATTCTGCATTATCTGGCCTCCACCGCTTTGCTGTCCAAGCGACACGCTTCCTCCGAATCCGCCTACTGACTGGCCATATTGCTGACCACCACTGCCGAAGGATTGATATCCCATGCCTTGTATTCCACCTGACGGCTGCTGCTGGTACACGCCTCCCTGCTGCTGCTGCAATAGAGGCTGTTGGTGTTGATGCTGAGGGGAAGAAGTTGAAAAGGTCTGTTGTTGGAGTGAATTTGGTCCGTTTGAACTGCTCTGAAAGCCTCCTGCAGCATTGAAGCTTCCTCCAGGTGTACTGTATCCTTGCTGCTGCTGCTGCTGTTGTTGTGCTCCTATGTATCCTCCTCCCAGTGAGTTGTGTGTATATGGTGTTGGAACGCCTGACGAGGTCGATGATGGCTGCTGTTGACCACCTCCAAACCCAGACGGGCCATTAGCAGACGAGTAGCCTGACTGAGGCCAGTTCATGACTGCTATGTCTTAGAGTGTCTGTTCAAGGGTGAGATGCAAAAGGTATTGGTAGTAGACAGACCCGTCCATGGTCGGGCGAAGAGCGCGAAGGCAGGCAGCGGCGTCACTATATACAAAGCAAACCCTCGAGTTATGGGAAAGTAGCAAAGCAAAACAAGACAAAACAGTGTTCGATACGCACTGTACTGTATTATTGCGTCTAGATCATAAAAGCCCAGAACAAGTTGCGAAAGCACTAAGGGTAATCAATTACAACCGGTATATGAAGTCTACTTCCATAGTAAAAAGAAGTGAATGTGTTATTGGGGAGTAGCATAACAGCTTACTCAGGAATGACTACGTTGCCTTCAGTAGCAGACAACTGTTTTTGGCTTTGAGCATACTGCGTAGCCATTTGCTTGAACCTGAATCAGGTCATGTCCTTGTTTGCGCTGCGCAAGTCCCACTTTATGCCTTGACGGAGTAGTAACGTCTGTTCATCTCGTCAACTCGGTCAAGGTAGTATGTACCAGAAACGAGGCCCTCAACCGAACCGTCGGGCTTGTAGTTCTTGATATTGTGCTTGTCTTCTCGGAGCTGACGGTGGGGTAGAGAAGAGAAAGTCAGTTCACTTGATATGCTGAACAACTGAAGGAAGAAGAGAAGAATGGATGAACTCACCTTCAAAGCATCAACGAATTCCTGTGGTGTCTTGATCTCCATCTCAGATAATCTCTCCTTCAATTTCAAAGTATTTCTAATCTTAGTAGTATCACCTCTAACTCTAACAGTAAAGAAAGAAGCAGCTAAACCAGAACCGAAAGAGAATAGCGCAATTCTTTTACCTTGAAGCTGTTCAGGTTCAACATTATCTAAAACAGAAGCTAAAGCACCATAAACAGCAGCTGTATACATATTTCCTAATCTTCTTAAACATTGTGTTGTAGGATAAACTGCCTCTTTGTAAACTGAACTTGATAGACCAACGAAAGTCTTTTCACATTCTTTGTTTAGAATCGATTTACTTCTTGCCATAGTCTTGAATTCTGGGTTGACATTTGCGAATTCTGGTGCGTCGGGGTTGGCTAGGTAGTCGAGGTACATCTGCAGATACAAATGAAGAAAGAGGCTTATCTGATCAGAAATGTGTGCTTATGGTATCCTTTAAGAGAATGGTGCTCACCAATCTCGCTGTACCCTTCTGTACAAGCTTTCCATAAGGACCATGGAAGCAAAGATAATCAAAGTCCTTTACGTTTTTAGCAGGATCTTCATTCGAGGCACCAGCTGCCTGGCCGTTGGCATCGCCATTCGTGGAAGTTCCATTGGAGTGACCATTTGAGGCTTTCTTGGATTTGGTAGCTCGTCTAGCTTCTTTAGCGATGAAATTCTCATAAGATTGTTCGAGGCCTCCAATGTATGAGTGTAGTGTTAATGGACCATCGACGGAAGGGTATTCGGAGGATAGCTCGGGTTTGAAAAAGTCCCACCAGTTACCCATTGCATTGCCATGGGTTGCTGTAGAGACATAGCAGAAGGTGGCGAGTAATGTCAGCTAATTGCACCTCAAGAATGACGATAATAGCGATGTTGGATGATGTGCTCACGCTCAAACACCAAAGGTGCATCAGGACCGACGAGGACAGCGACAGCACCAGCACCACCGACAGGTCTAGCTGATCCTTCAGCGTAGACTGCGATATCACCACAAACCATGAGAGCATATCTGCCATCCCAGTTTGAGCTTTCTACCCAGTTGATACAGTTGAATAGAGCGGCAGTACCACCGTAACAAGCATTCTTTGAGTCGATTCCTTCAATATCATAGTTTCCGCTTGGAGCGAATAGATCCATGAGAATAGTCTTTACGGATTTTGATTTATCAATGATGGATTCTGTACCAACATCAAGACGACCGACGGAACGAGGATCGATGTTGTATTTCTTGAGGAGATTGCTGGTGACTGGATAGGCAAAAGGAAAGCAGCTGTCAGATGGAGGCTGTCCTATGTTTGTTGACGTGACAGGCGGGTGGACAAGTCGGCCTCACCAGTCAAAGCATACGAGTTGATATCTTCGGAATCATTGGAGAAAGCCTATTCGAGGTTCCTTTTTCAGTTTAGTCTACAAATGCTAGTGAGAGTGCGAAACGCGTACCATGTATTCCTGTCCAAGTCCGATGGTGTACTATAGAAGCGGACGCGCGAGGCATGTCAGACTTGAATCTCAATATTGTAGGGATGAAGGTTGTGCAGCAAACTGTGCGAAGGCTTCACATGCACTTCTGTAGTCGTCTACGAACAAAGTAGAAAACTCACCTTTCCCGCGGGGACACCATCGAAAGACTCTAGGTCCTTTTCGTCAATGCAGGTAGGGGGAAAGTAGACCTCGATGGCGTCTGGAGTTCACAAGGCATACGCACAATGTCAGCATGCTATCCAACCTTGGACTACTGTCCTTGTTGCTGCATCCATCTCTTCTCGATCATCTATCGCGTGCATTGTGCCTCTTTCCAAAAAATCGCGGGATGCGCTGAGGCACGCCGTGCGAGGTGATTCGAGATGGAGGGTGCATAGTAGGGGATACTACGACACAGCATACTCACGGATACCGACATTCTTGGGTCTCGAGCCGTCCTCTGCGACCTGGAAGGGATAGACCTGGGCGTCGAGTTGGCCGTTTGTGATATTGGGAGCTGCCATGTTGGGGGGTATCTGAATTAGAAGGAGCGGGTGTGTGTGCTGGTTGGTCTCGTGTAATCCTATGCTGTTTGAAAGTATGCAATTGCGACTGTCGTGGTTGGGAGAAGAGTCAAGAGCTGATCCAGATTATGGAAAACGTGCAACTTTGTGGGAAGATCAAACCAGGCAATCGCAACAAGCAAGCACAGCCTACACAACGGGCTGGAGGGTATTGTTTATCGTACACCATCGTGCCATTCCACCCTCACACGCTTGCTTATATCCTGTGCCGGACCTCCATGCTTCCATTTTGCTCGAATGATTTATCGCACGAGTGTCGGTGTCGCCTCAACGATAGCAAGCGAACACACGCGTCAGATGGAAAGCAGCCATTGGAGTGTACACTAGGGCGAGAAAGGTAACGCGACAAGATGGAACTCATTGTTTGGCCCAACTGCCATCTGTCCTACTCCATCAGTTGCAAATCAATGTGTCTGCATGCAGCTTGGTGGAAAGTCTCACTGCAAAAGTCCGCCCGCCACCGATCACCCGCACCTCAACCGCTATCAGAAAATCATAGCACACCACAGCATGATTCATACGGCCATTCCACTCGGCTGAGAAGTCGTCAGGAAAGGTGACGGATCCTTCATTGAGCAGATTACAGAATGTGCGAGTTGTGCATCGGCCGGCAATCCTGCAATTCTGTAGACAAGGCACGTGACTTGTTTGAGTCTCTTGCAGGAGATCCCCTCAGCTTCAAGTTGGGTAACGGATCCTGTTGGATCGTTCGAAACTGAGCCATAACCACTCGGCCAAGTTGCCCATACTTTGTCCAAGATTTTAGCAGATTTCCCATCATGCCTGCTCCTACCGGGTAGTAGTGTCATGCCTTCCTTCG